>JAUMHP010000007.1:1243046-1259820 GCA_032361065.1 Enteromius trimaculatus | reverse complement strand
CTTTTGCCTGTCTGACTTCTCTACCTCAATAAACACACACTTCGCAAGTGGATACGTTTGTCTGCCTCCGTCCGATCGTTACAGGTTGTGTATGGTAGGGGTTACTTGCATTTAATGATGCATAATTATTTAATTTTATTAATTTATTTATTTTACAATAGTAATAACATGTTACACCTATAACAAGGACACTATAAAATAAAGTGTTACTGCACGTTTTCCCCTCACGAATGGACATCTCTCCATAAACCATAGGTGTCTAAAATGGGTGTCCTGGAGGGTCCAGATGTGCTTGATTGATCATAAACATACTGAATAGTGTTTTGTTTTTTTGTTTTTTTTTTCATCTAAAATTGCTTAAATGTTCCTTTAAAGGGTTAGGTGTAGGGTTGGTTTAGGGCAATGGCACACACAGTTTGTACAGTATAAAAACCTTTACGCCTGTGGAGAGTCCCCGCAAACCACAAAAACGTGTGTGTGTGACTGAACAAGGTTGTAAAATGTGGCAGAAGTGGTCTTTCCTCTCAGTCTCTGTCTGAATTATTTGAAGCTTTTTGCACAGGCTCCATGTTGTCTGCTTAAGCTTATTTGAATGTGCTTTTTGACAAGGGTACAAAATAAACCAAAATAAATCTTTCTGTCGTGTTTGTTTGCTCCTTTATAATTAGACGGGCTCCCGGTGTATGTGTGTGTTCTTGTCCCTCTGCGTTTTAATGTTATCAGGCATGTCTCGGGCTCCAGATAGGTGGGCCATTTAAGACAGTTTCTTTGCTTTGCTTCGGACTCCTGCGCTATCAGCTGCAAACACATGGACACAGAGCATGTTACTAGCGACTTTTACTCGAAGGGTGGTCAACAGCCGCTAGACATGCTGAAAGTTATAGCGCGGGTGATAACAACCTTTTGCGGGGAAGGTCTTCATAGCTTCTTCCTGTAATAAATATTCAGCTGTGATGGGCCCGTGATTTGCCTGCCAGACGTAAATGTCGCTGTTGTGATAAAATATACATAGACTTTATGCTGGTGATGTTGTAAGGAGCGTTTAGTGCAGGAATTATTGGGGTTGTGACGGGTCATTGCTGGCTACAGAGGAGACGACAGTGCTGGGCTGAGAATAGATTTCTTCTGCTGTAAGTATGAGGAGCATGACTCATTTTTAGATGAACGCCTGTGGCTACACTCTTCTGTACCGAATCTTTACTCATTTTAACTGCTGTTTTTTCCCACCAACTCTGGGAAAAAAATTGATAGATACACCAGAGTTGAATTGGATTTTGGGAGCCACATTCAAGTTTCTTTTATTACAGGGCTTTTTGGAAGACCCGTTTGATGAATCGTCAATGGTGTTATTCTGTGATCAGATCTTTGTGTGAATGTGAGCCGTGGGATTGACCGCTGTCTCGGGCCAGGGATGTTCTTTCGTAGCTGTGCTGGTTTAATTTCTCTCATACCACTCCACAGTCTTTTTCTGCTCACATAATGAAATCTTAAACTGTCAAAATCAATATTTAGCATCAGTTTATTTATTTGTTAAGCTGCTGGGTAATTAGCTCAACCCGATCACCCTGTCAGGGTTAATATGGTCATTTTGATTGATGACTGAATAGGGCGTATGATCAAATATGATCACACCATTTTGAAATGTTATGCAACACCTATCTCAACATTTAACACAACTATTCAGGCATATAATGCATACGTTTCGTTAACTTAGCATTGTTCATTTCGATGCTATTTATATATTTTTGAGAGTAGGTATTAGCAGAAACGCATGCTTTTCAAACTCCGGAAGTACGCTGATGTTTGAAACGCCCCGGGCAACTCCTGATTGGTCAAATGCCACGGTGTTGCCATCAGTGACGATGATTGATTTCTGCTGATTGGCTGGATGAAATCCATGCGCTTACACGAGCTCACGGAAAGGCGCAAACAGCTACAATAAAGTTACCAAATATAGTTTTTTGCCCGATAAAGGGTTAAAATCGAGTTGTCTTTAAAAACAATCCTGTTATTTGCTAATCTCCTGCATATATGAATAAGCAACTAGCAGACTCATACACATACGCTCAAACACTAAGCACTGACATGATAGGATCGTTGCGGGGAGATGCGCTCAGACTCTCTTTTATTGATTTCTGTCAGAAAGGCCACCAAAGATTTATAAGCGTGCAGATGAACTTCACTCCTGCTCCTCTCGCCCACCACACTCTCTGGCTCCTGGATGTTTGTCTTAATTGACTTTCTTCCAATCTGCAGAAACAATTAGCTAATAACTTCAAAGTGGAATTTACATACTCTGTTTTGTTGGTTTTGATTTAGGAGCGTTGTTCGCATAAACAGAGCCATTAATTTGTTTACTGTAATCACGCAGTAAAATCAGCCCATTTCTTATCTGTTGACACAAATGGTAGCGATTACAACACCCGGATCATTGTTCAAACAGTGTTAATCTTCATCCTGTTGTGCTGCGAGACAGACTCCCCCATCAAACGCTCCTGATTGTAATTCGTCCCCAGTCAGTCTGGGAGCCTCAGAGGTCTGTTAGGAGAGCGGACGGAGAGCTTTTAGCTCATATTTGCAGTCAGGAAACTGGAGGAAGCGTGCCGAGCCCTGAAGCTGCTCCCGTCGCCCAGCTGCATCAGGATCCTGGAGGTCTTCTTTTCTATCTTTACATCTGTCATTCAGATACATGTTTCAGGCTTTGGTTACTGTGCTCGGGGCTAGCCAGAGGCTTGGGTTACCCTTAATGCGGGCTGGATTATGCGTGTGTGGACTGCTGGGTATCGAAAATCGCTCCCCAAATTTGAAGGGCTTGCTTTTAGAGGAATGGAATAAGTTTAACATTCTGTTCAAAACAAAATGAGATGTTTAGCAGAGTGCATCATAATGCATCATAATGGGGACAAAATGACACCGCAATCTCAGTCTGTTCCTCACTCAAAGCTAGCGCATGACTTCAGAGAACTTGAAATAGTAATTGATGCTGATCTTTTAGAGAAAATACTGGCTGATGACTGTTGGCAGATATACTGTGATTTTACAATGGTGCAAGTAAAAAAAAACAAAAACATTATTTAGTGGGTACAGGTTATTTTTATTTATTTATTTTTTTACAAGAACATTTTACCAGTCCCAAACCACATCAGTCTTAATAACTACTATTGATTTTGTATTTAATCATATTTAAGTGATATATAATTGTCCAGGAAGACTTAAAGTGGTAAAATGTTCTTGAAAATAAAATAGGACCAGAATTTTAACTTGCATAATAATTCAGAACACAGCGTATATAATAATATTATTATTATTACTTATTTTTTAATTTTTTTACTAGCGCAAAGAAAAAAAACTTTTATGTGCTTACATCAGATTTTTTATGATTTATATATGCGTGTGATTCTATAATTGCGGGTACATTTGCTTTCCCGCAGACATAAAGTCATTATTTGTATAGCTTTTTCTGCAAATGGTTATATTTTTTATTATTTCAATTAATTTTCTATTATTCTTTACTAATAGTTATGTATTACAAGATGTTACAGTCCATATCGATATAATAATTGATTTAAAAAAGTGTCTTAAATTGCTAAAAATCATGATTTCTTCTTGTCTGAATTAATCAGTTTATATTTTCCATCGTGTATCAATGTGCAATCAAAATATTTGATAGTACTTTTGTTTTGGTAATATTTCATTCGTTTTATTTATTAAATCCCAAAATAGTTGCTTTCTTAATTTTACAACATTCAATTATTAAAAAAAAAAATCTGAAAAGAAAAATGTGTGTCCATACATCTTGCTTCAGCTCTGTTACCATACCACATTTGCCTTTAAATTAGTGGAATTATCTCTTAGAATTGTGTAAGTTACAGAAAATGATTCCACTTTCACTCGCTGATAAGATCTGAAGCACTGAAAAGTATCTGTGCTCTCTCTGAGAAAATATTTTAATCTAAAAATACAGCGGTTACACAGCAGCGGGCAGTAAAAAAGGCTTCACATACAAATTGTGGTTGGTGTCCAGAATGTTACAATTTGTATTAAGTGGTCAGTTCCTGAGGAGTTACCATGTATATACAGTACACTGGTATTACAAAGGTGCACCAACTCCACCCTCTTTACCTATCCCTAAACCTACCCAACTACACCCCCTGATCACCCCCTGTTCCAGTTACTCTTATACATACTGCTGTTACAAAATGTAGCTATGTAATTCCTGTTACATGACTACTTAGTGAAGTGAAAAAAGTGTTGTTACCAATGTCCTGTTACACATTTGTACTTACACACACCATTCTGAGGGGTGTTACATGTGTGTAGTTACAGAAATATTACAGCTGTAGATACTATGTAGCAATGTGTACTTACACTGTAGTTACATACTACATACACATCTAGTTACTATGGACGTACACAGGTACTAGGGACACTTAATATAAAGTGAGACCCAACTTTTTTTTTCTATGAAGATGGTAGAGAGTAAATGAGAATAAATGTTGGATGAACAAAGAATTGTTATAAACTAACATGAAAAGAATATTGTAATAAAAAACATAAAGGCTCTCCCATCAATTCTTAATTCTTCACAGTAAAATACATTTATAACCAATTCAAGGATTCAGTGAGAAACTGTACAGTACTGTATTGAGAGTGACTGATTTGTGAGCCTTTATTAAGTGACATTAAAGACTACAAATATGTAAATTAGTTATAATAGCAACTGTTGACATAAATATCTTTATACACTACACTCTTCATTTGGCACTTAGGTTTTGTTTTCCAATACAAACATTTACACATTCTTACAGTAGGATATATTTACCTGAGTATCAAATAGCTTAAGATATGAAGTTTTGTTTTAAACGAAAAGAAGGGGGAAAAAACAAAACAGTTTGCTAGAGGTTTAGTAGGGAAATCAGGATTATATTTATTACCCTACTGGTAGATATTTAATCCATATCCTATATACCTTTCCTTCAGGTAAATGTCTCTTGAGAACATTTAGATGCGTGTCTTTGCAAACATGTCAAAAATTCTAAGTAATAATTATTTTTTTCCTTATGAAAATAGAGTTAGATATTGGAAAGCCACTGCTTAAATTTAATGAATCAACATTCAACACCAAAACCTGTTGGCAGTAGACAGCTACTAGTGGACGCAAGCTGCTAGAGAGAGTCGTCAAACCATCTTCGTTGCATGCTGTACAATTTAAGTTCTCTCAGATGACATCTCACTGCTACTCTGTGAAACCTGTGGAAATATTACTCTGAGCGTAAAAGGATGGTGGAAGGCTGAAATCTTGCACAATTTTCTCTGTGTCCCACAAGGGACAGGACTTGTCATGTATAACACAGACCCACTCAAGAAGAAAATGATGGATTTCACAGTTTGGCTTGTCTCATGGCTTGCGCATTTCAACTTCAGTTTGTTTTGAGGGAACACAAGGGAGAAAATAAACCGGAGAGGAAATGTATTATCATGATCATATCTGACAGTCCTGAACTTGTTAATCATTTGATGTTGAAGACTCACGCTCTTTTTAGGGCTGATTGTAATGACACAGTAAGGAGACATTGCCTTCAGGCGATTCAAATGGAGCAAATAACTTTTCTGTCATCATTTACTAACTTCCAAACTGTATGACTTACTTAAAAAAAATATTACTGAAAGTCAACAGTGTCCACAACAACACTTACATCACTTTACGGACAACTGTAGGAAGTCATTTTGGACTGGAACAGCACAAGGGTGAGAAAACGAGTATGGAATTTTCATTTTTGACTAAATATTTCCTTTTATTCAATTAAGCTTCTTCCAAATATGACTATTTTTGAATTAAGGCAGTTTACTTTTCAGAGTACTGTCAATAGCACCCATTATTGCAGTCACTGTAAACACGGCCTGTGATGTTGTAATGTACAATAACCTTTCCATTCTAATGATCATACAGTGGGTGGTTATAAATAAATATGAGGTAACCCAAGAGCAGAAGGCTCTTCTAAGAACTCGATTGAAGTTTCTTCAGCAAAGAATTGGGCGGCAGTAAATGCATTCAGTTATCTATGCAAAGTCAGTTCTCGCTCTAAAAAGAAGCAGGGCTCTCTTCACAGCAAGACTCCAGCATTCGTACCCAGAAAAAGCAGATGCATGAAAGAGAATTGAGAGCTCTTCCTTAAGCATCCATCCCAAAGCACCTTTTACGACCCATCCACATTAAAACCTCAAATACACCACGGAAGAAATCCCTTGATTCCCATTTACATACTTTTTTTCCTCCACAATAATCTCACCATTCTGTCTCAGCGGTGGCATCTTTCTCATGAAAGGTCTGCTGTTGGGGCCCCGGTTCCTATAACGCATTAAACGCACACTGAGCTGCTCTGTATCCTTTTAGATAGAAAAACAACAACAAAATGAGGGAACGCCTCATTGAAGAAGAGAAAACACAGTTTTTTGTTTGTAATTCCCTGCTTAGCATTCTGGGAAAACTGCTGGGAGATCGATGTAGCTGTCAATCTCCGGCCCTCTGTGACTTCGCCGATAGAAAGAGTGACTTGAAACAAAAAAAAGTGTTGTTTTTTGATATTAAATGATCACTAATATGGTACTTGTTGAGGAGAGGAAGCAAACCTGAAGAATTTCGACATGGAAGATTTATTATGGGAGTCATATGGGAATATTTTTGGTGTAGAACTGAAAATCTGTATCCTAATTGAATGAGTTAACAAAATTGGCAATGCTGATAAATGCAGCCTGCCACAGGGAATTACATAAATCAAAGACCCAGTTATGTCTGTATATACAGAATGCAAACATGGCCCTCTAGGCAAAGATGCACATCTTTAGCATTGAATGTTTTCCTGTTTAAAAGGCTTCACTAGAGAGGGCATATTTACTATGATTACACATACCTCAAAGTACCTCATGAGAAAGCATTTCAATGATGCCTACGATATGGGTTTTCATCTTCTGTATTTTTACAGTGTATATACAAAAACCAAACTGCAAAATTCCTGTGCAATTTAATTGTTGAAGACAAGTTCTTAGTCCCAATTGCAAAAAGTCTGGGAGAAAACGGTGGAGGCCAGCTTTCCTACTTAGAAGAAACCTTTGAAAGACATAATAATAGTAACAGTTAGTTTTGATTCTCAGTTTGATTTCAGACAGTCATTCAGATTTTTTTTCTTCTGCAAGTTATATGCCAGTAGGTGGCAGCAATGAATTTGTTCAAAACAAATTATTCAGTGAAATTATTTAACAAATTATTTTTGATGCATTCAAAACCCTGATTCACTCAGGAAGGACACTTGAGTTGCTTGGAAATGTGCAGCTCTTCTGCTGTGGCTTTAGTTTTAGACCATTTTCTCTGGTAAAGTAATTGCAAAATTTGATCTAAATGACCGTTTTTCCCTTTTGTTCTTTCACTAAAGAAATCATCAGTGTGGCAAAATAAAAATTCATTGTTTACTTTGAAAGTTCTAGTCTGTTTAAAACATATTTCCCATATCAAGAGATGTCATAAAATGGCAACAAAGCGTGTAATTAAATTTAAATAAGACATGATAATCAACAGAGAACCGAATTACTGACAGAGACATAAAGGTGGACACAGTTTATAGAAAACCATTTTTAATATCGATTTGCAACTGATAAGGCTGCATGTTTATCTACCAAAACTACTGTAGTTGCATGTCTATTAATGCCAGTAAAGAGAAATGAAGCCCACTTTTTGCTTCCCAAAAAGCCATGTTTAATATGTCCATCTCCCAGATAATTCATGTGGAGGTATGGTAATTGTTAAGATGTTAAAAACAACATATGTTTCCTACTTACAAAATTAGGGCTTCATTTTTCTGATTCAGGTTTCTGTCCAGAGACACAGATTGAGTGTTTGGTTATCATGATTACCACCTTTAACAAAATGAATGTTTTCTATTGTCTTGTATTTATGAAACCCACACAAGCATAATGGAGCCTATCTATTCTCAGAACAGTATAGAACAAACTGGATCATTGACAGGAGTTAGACCTGCCTATATGAATGCACTCGGAGTTCCAGTAGGTGAGTGTGGCCGCTTTTATTGGGCCGTTAGACTGATATCTTTGGGAAATTCACTAAGGATGAGTTGCGCCCGCTGACAGAGGCAATTAATTACATTGTTTGGTGTGTTTAAGTGCTCAATTCAGAATTATGCAACTATATAAAATAGAACAAAAGCAACTGAAAATGAATGGTTTTGCGTGGTCTGCATCCGTGCACTATTGTTGTTACACACTACCATAATCTAACATACATTAATGGGACCATACAATTGACTACTCCGCACATATGCTCTTCTGCATTATTTGCTTCTTATCTGTTGCTACGATCATTCGAAAATGGACAAAAATGTATTTCCGTCTGATTTCTGCCAACGGTAAGTAGCACTAGAGTTTTGTGAATAAGCCACAATCTATAAATAGTCTAATTTGCATGGAAACTTGTTTTGTGCTGAAAATGAATGACGATAAATACTTTTGGTTCAGGGCTATTTAAGCGCTAAAGATGTTGGTGCTGAAATATTGTGTTGCAACTGTTTAGTGAATTTTCCTCAGTTTTTATGTCATCATGGATCCAAAGGAGCAATTTCTCTATCAAGCAAAAAATGCTGGGTTTCCATTACATCAATAGAATATGTATTTGCACAGATATCCTTAAATTAGGGATTAATCCAGTAATTCAATAAAACAAAACCATGAATACAGTCTTAATTCAAACCCACTGAACAGGTTTAGGGCATGATAGATCGTAATATGATGTCTTTTAATATGTATCTATATGTATATATACAGAAATATATACAGTTACTTTCAATACAAAGCTCCCACAAAATACATTGAGCATGCCGACAAATAAAAAGATATCTGGACCAAGTAGGTGTAGACAGTGACCTTTGACCTAGGGATACTTCCAAATGGACAGCATGTGGACACTAGCGGTGAGCGGTAAATTCAGAAGTGGAGGGAAATAGCAGGGCTTCACGAGCTCCTAGTCTGTTACCAAAGCCAGCGTGGACACAGAGCGACAAAATGATGCTGGGATGAAAAAAAATCTATCGATTTCCACCTCATTTTCACAGACCAGCGCTTATCCGTCATGATCCTTCATATAGTCATTCACAGCTTATATCAGGATTGTCCAGTTTACCTAGGGACATCAAGTCTTCAAATATAATTTGAAATCCAGTAAACGGCTCCCCTAAGCTGTATGAGTTTAGAACCAGAGGAAGGCGGTGAGGAGAAACGCAGAAAATCGAGAGAATTGGACACGGCCGAGTCCGCAGTATTGGGCTCATTGATCAAAAACACAGATTAGCCTGCTTTATTTCTGTTTGTCATATTCCTTGGCACCGAATGAGCAAATCGGGACTTCATCCCCAAGAATGTCCTTCTTTATTGTTCAGTCACAGGTAATCCAGTCAAACACCCCTTTGAATGAATGGTTTCGTCCATTCTGACAGAAAAAATCCACATTCGCTGCCTGTGAAGGAGCTCTTTGTTAAGTCCGGGGATGAATCTGAAAACAGACAAAAAGAGAGAAAAAACACACACGTATGCTTAGAACAAAGGTGAAATGCTCATGAAGAACGAATCCCAGATTTTGTAACCAGCAAACAAAGCTCCTTTAAACTGTGGAGCTATTGTTTGTGCGTAGGTGATTGTAATTCGTCTACTGTAACACATCTATATTGCTAATGGACCAATTGGCACACTGTGCGTGAATGTGTACATGTTCACTTGCCATCTCGCATCTCTGTATGTTCCCTGTATACACTGCGCAGTGAAAAGAACTCAGTAGCACTTCCAAGAGGGAAATAAGATTCTTTTCTTCCTCTCTGTTTCTCTATCCCTCGTTTTCGTTCTCTTTGTGACTTCAGGGACCCCTATTTAGCCTGTCTGGTGAGTGCGTCTTGCTCTCAATGCTACATTACGCTTCACTCAGACCGTTATTAACAATTCATCTTCTCCCTCCTCAGACTGGAGGAAATGCATGATAACAGCCACAGTCACTAACGATTAGCCAATCTTATGTCGGCACAAATCGTCTTTTGATGTGCTTCCAAAAAGCCTGCCGCCGAACGAACAAGTAGCAGTCGTCGCACAATGAATGTTTTATATCAATCTCAACACGTATATTATGACACCACGGCTGAGTTATCATGCCATCCAAGTGTTGACATAATGTCATCTTTTATCTGCCTGTCCATCTGTCTGTCTGTGTCTGTCTAGATAGATAGATACTGCAGATAGATAGATTACCAAATCTAGATAGCTAGTGCTCTATGGAGCCCATAAAGAGACATGGTGATGGAAAAAAAATTAGTAAAAAAAAAAATCCAATGTTTTGCATTCTTGCATTTACACAAATAGCTACTTCTGACTGGTCTAGCTCTGATGATTGTGACAGTGTAGTCTACAATCAGTGACGGGAAAAAAACAACTGCTTTAAATATAACATTTATGTTTGAAACTGAAAGCTGTTTGGGGATTTGAGTATGGATTAAATCACAAACATTGTAGTTTTTGGGACAGTCTTAAAGTTTTATTACATTTTTGTTCCTAAAATCCACCCCTCTGCTGGGATCAGAGTAATCCAGTATTTTTCAGATCAAAAGTATCCCAAACTTACCAAAACATTCTGAACAACAAAACCTGAGGATTTAATCCAGATTTCATGATGTAATCCTTTCCTTGTGAACAACCCGTTTAATCCAATCCAAATTCCATTGAGATTATTTTGGACAACTGGCCCCTGTATATCTAGATAGATCAATCCATCCCACTCAAAGCTAGGTGGCGTTTTTATCATGCAGTCGTGATGTCAGTAGTGCAATGAAGCTAATTAAATGCTCAAGCCTGTGGCTTCGCCCTCAGCACATAAAGCATATGCTGACATTTCTCCGTCTAGATGTGAAGGAAGGCAGCCAGGTGTGAGCTACAGATTGAGAGAGAGACCTAGACAGAGACTGAGAGAGTGACTGGGGACAGAAATTAGAAGCACCCCTTGGGGCCCCCTATAACCCAACAGACAGACAGCTATCATGCGGCAAAGTTACGCTCCATGTGCTCCCATCATCCTGCGCAAGGCACGGCAGAGGAGGAGGAGCTGTCCATCATAACGGATCCCCTCTGGAAAGGGACCAGTTCATGCCAATCAAAAGAGGTTAGCCAGCCAATGACAACCAAACACAGCACCCTGGCTAACATCAGTAATATCCTGCACTCCTGTGGCACTGCACCAATGCTAACATGAGACAAAGGAAAAAAAACAGGATGCAAAATAAGCTGTGTAAAATAAGCTGATTTGCTGGACTGAAATGCTTGCTTTATATACACGTTAACATTAACTGACAGCTCTTTGTCCTAAGCCGAATGTTGCTTTTCTCTCTCCAAATAAAAGCTTATGCATGCTGCGCAACCCCCACATACAGCGTACTGTAAGAAGCTGTATATTGACCCTGATGCAATTTGTCTTCGGCTGTCTGCAAGTATGCATGGCTCCGTCTCTCCCAGTGTGGTTTGTTATATTGGACTCTATGCAAATGCTGCCATATTTTCTCCATCTCTACTCAGGTGTCCTCTACTGTCTGCTACAGCTTCCATTGATTGGCTGGATCCAGGGTTAAAAGCGCATCCCAAAGACATTCGCCGTACACCATTTGCATTTTAATTCTCAAATGATATCTCAATTTTGTTGCGCGTGCTCCATGCGCTAAAAATGTAATCTGGTTTAGGTTATGCAGCTGTTGAATGTGACTTTTAAATGAGGATAACATACAGCAAGACTCCAGACAGCATGAATGTGTTAGAATTAATTTAATGTGACATTGACAGCTGAAAAAAGATACAGATACAGTCAAAGCTCTGGGTTCAATGGGACTCTTGGGACAAACCGACTTCATCATGTGATTTAATCTTAAACCATCACTTGGCAGATTACTTTTGCTCTGAAAATCCACGCAGATGGGGTTCTTTAAACAGTACCGGTATCTTGTTATCTGGTAAAAGGCCTCCTGTCAAGAACATGTGTTTTAAAGACATATGAGGAAATAGAGAGGAAACAGCAAGCCATTACAATTTCTCAGAACTAAACACACTGTTTCAATGTACTCCAATTATTTGTGGATCACGTGGGAAAAAAAACCCTGTTTTAATTGGTTGGATTCGACACTCGTTATCGCTATTTGATAGTGTAGATCTAGGATGTACGTTTTTTACATGCGCTTGCATAATAAAATGTACAATATATTAACAGCATCTATAATGCTTAGATATAACAACCTTAGAGACATATGAAATGTTTCTAAACTTAATATAATATTGAATTAATGGAACTAATAGATTGACTTTATTGTACAGTATATAACTGGAAAGATTTATGTAATATTATTCAATTTAGTGCCATATTTACTGTATTTAAAGCATTAACCTCAACAGCCGGCTTTGCGATTTCTGCTGCCATATTCAAATCATTTTAAAGTATTTCATGTCAATTACACTATATAATAATTATAATAATACATGTAATCCATTCTATTCATACATTACATTTCTCCATAAGACATGATAGATGTAAGAAAAAGACAACGATTTAATAAACAGACTGAACTGAAACTTTAAGTGATACGTTGTGACTAAGTGTTTAGTCCTGAATGTCTTCTAACCAACTTCTTCATGAAAAAAGACTTGTGCATGTATAAAAAAATCTGTGCCGATAACATTTTGGGCAGCATGCCAACATATGGGCTTTCTGAGTTCTTTCAGTTCTGATATGACCTTTTATAACAAAGGCAAAAAGGTTAAAACAACGTAAACAATAAATCAAATATCAGTGTAACAGAATGGTAAATTGTAATTAGAATTATTGTATTTTAATGAGGTTATGGGCTCAAAATGTCTATAGTTGTAACTATACAGATATAAAATCTAAGTATAATATAAAATAATCATATATTTATGTTTCTAAATCTCTGCACAAGCAAACACATTTTAGATGCTGTCAAATACAGTATGTCCATATTGTACACTTCACAATCTGTCTAAATGTATGTATGGATACCTATGAGTGCTATTGAGATTAGTATCCTCTGAAACTGTTCTGGCCTGTCCTGAGGTGATTTATCCAGCCTGGAGAAAATGGCTCACAGCCATACAATAGCGACAGGTTGAGTCCATCTCTCCTTTTAAACGAGGCGTAGGAAGTTACATAAACTAGACGAGAATGTAAACCTTGTCTTCATTGTTTATGCATCAATTTTGGTTGTATTTTAAGGAACAGAATGATATAACCATTAGGGACAGGTAAAAGTAGGTATATGCAGGGTGAGGGTGTCTCTCAGCCTCTTTCACTGTGTGCCTTCCTCAAAAGAGGCCTGCCTTGTCTGGAGCTACAGGCAAGGAGGGGTCCCTCTCTGTAAGACATAAAGAAAAAAAGAGAAAAAAGGGTGTCAGGCACACGCTGTGGCTCTTTCTTACTCACATGCCAATTTGAAAAAACGAGAATGGACGCCATACCAGCGTTTGTGAGTAAACAAGCTAGTGTGTGTAAGCGTGAGTGCTTAAAACCGCAATTTTCAGAGCAAAAAAAAAAAAATAATAAAAAAGTAAAAATACTGCAAGTGACGGTTTTAGCATTTAGCTTTCTCTTTGTTTGTTCTGATCATAGACAAACTTGGCTAGACTGCCTTGAAAAGATCAGGAGGGAGTGCTGGGGATGAAGGTGACCAAGCCAGCAAGATGGTCAAAGGTGTTTATACTGTAAAAAGCCAGCGCTGGACTCAAACAGACACCAAGTCTCCAGTGGGGCAGATCAGACACTCCAGCCTAGAAGGTTACAGGAAGTGCACACCTACACATGCACAAATACACCCTGCACACCTCAAAGAAAATGGGATAACGCTGGGGAACCCACAAACAAACATGATAATCAAATCCTTACCGTGCCTAGGAGCTTACAAAACGGCATACAATAGAAGCAAACGACGAGGCAAAAACACTGATTTCAGCATTATGCACTTATTACCGACTACACGGTCACGCTTGAGCCCTTTTCGCCGTTGTGTGTGTGTTTGCACGCTCATTAATTTGAGCCTGTCCCTGGGTGCGTGTGACTGCGTGTTTGCATGCACGCAATTATGCTGCATTAGTACAATGGCACAGTATGTTTTGGAGTGTGTGACTGCACACGACAAAGACGGTTTGCTTGTGCATCTGTTACTTCATCGGTTTCTATTCGGTAATTACCACGCCGACTGCCGCGTTCACATTTTTCATTATGTTCGCGTGTGCACACACTTATAAATTACGCTGACGGGAGAATAGACACTGGAGGAGGAATATATTTGTGGCTTTTTAATCATCCGCAGCATATAAACGCACTCACAAACACAAACACTGACTCAGCAATAATTAGGTTTGGGAGTGTAATGATGTTGATGAGCAGTGATTAAAATGTGCAAGACTAATCATACGGCTCAAGATGTTTAAAAAAAAAATGGAAATGCCAACCTTGATGAGGAGAAGGACGTCACAGAGCTTCTGGTGAGCCAGCTTCAGTGGCCCTCAGAGCTAAAAAGTTGAATATGGCTGGGTGTTCTGGGAAGAAAGATATGAGGGAGGGGGGGAAGAAGAAGTTTAATATCAAGAGCGGGTTTTACTTTCCCCATTTTTACCTGTGCTCTAACTTCCACCTTTGAAAAGATGGACGAATTGGGTTGTTTTGGTTTTCTATTAATTCTCAATTGGAGATAAATGAAGGATTCTTCTTAAAATGAAAATTCTGTTATCATTTACTCACCTTCATGTCGCCCCAAACCAAAAAGTAGAAATATTTCTACGCAAGCAATTATTGCTAAACAATGAGCTGTCAAGCTCCAAGTAAGAACAAAAAAAAAATATTCTGTATAAAGTGCAGCTTTTGTGAAGACTGAACATTTAGAAAGCATTAACTTAAGATTATTCATGTAGTCCCAAATCCTATTCCAAGATGGTGCATAGATGCTTTTTAAATTTGTGCAAAGATGAATGCAAACTTGGTCTAGACGTGAGCTTTAGGGCAGGATTATCAGTGAATACTGAGTTTTGAATTATGAATAATCAGTAAATAAAGCCTGATTACCATTTCCTCTAGCAGATAATAGCACTTTTCTGATGTTTTTCATATGGAGCTTGAAAGCCTCTAGTCTTGCCATTGTTGTGAGGGAACGATCATTTTTTATTTTTTTGTAATCTTTCCTTGCTTGACACAAGCGGGCAACATTATTTTATTCACTCAGGTCTTTTTACACTAATAATTCAAGAGATGCTTGCTCTGGTTTGTTAGGTTTGTATGCATGATCTTACCTGGGAAATCTCGAAAATCATCCAGCCAGCATCGGATATGCAGGGATAGTTTAAACACGTGCAGATGCCAAGGAGGGACCAAACCCCCTGTAACACTATCTGCTTGTGTTCACTGTCACATGACTCTCACAGATCTGCTGTCTGTCACCTCTCTACTGAATCAGCGTATGGGAATACTGATCTGCTCATCAAGTTTTAATATAGTGCCATGCGTACTTCCTGTCAGAGTTGTGATGTTTAGTTTATTTTTGTCTGACTTGTGTCTTGATGTCCTGAACTTATTTAGTTTCTTATTTCTTAAGTTGAACTCAGCACAGCATCTTTATAACACTGCATTAGGTCTAAATGAAGAAGGTGTTGTCTGAACACGCGCTACTGCCACATTATATTAGAAGGTATAAACAGGTTAGAGAGGTGCAGAGTTACATGTGTCCCTTGGTCTTATAAGACAATCTTTCTTGTCACTGAATCATTATACCGGTATTTATGTTTGATTTAACATTTCACTTGTCTTTACATTTTTTCCCCCCGTAAGTAAAAAATGAAACTGTATATGTGTGTTTGTAAGTGTGTGAAGTGATGTTCAGCATGTTCCGAGCCCTCACCCTCGTGGTCTTGATCTTGTTCCCAGAGGAACACATCCAGCCGGAGTTGTCTGGTAGTGTCTTACACTCCTCTCCCTCCAGGCACGGCTCCATCTCACACCACCACTTCCCAATCACAATGGAGGCTGCAGACACACACACACACACACACACACAAGAAAAAAGAGTTTCAAACATGTGGAAAGTGCAGTGTACAGTGGGGTTTACACTACTCCCATAGTGCATGATTGCACACAAAAAAGTTTTATTGAACAGTAATGGTGCAATGTACAGTACTTTGCAGGAAAATAATACAAGTGGTTTGTTTTAGAAATGTATGAGGGAAGGGAAGTGTTTTACCGAACACTCTGTATTTATCACAATACAGAATAACACTGTACTGTGTATTATGTATTTTGGCTAAATTAAATGTCTGTTATGTATTTAATAAAGTACGAGTGACCCCTTCTCCATGGAATAAAAGCTTCTCATGCAGAATTGTGCGCACATAACAGTAAAAAAATAAAATAAATATATATAAACTTTTACATCTCTAATGATTTTGAGTTTATATATATATATATATATATGTGTGTGTGTTAGGGCTGTGCAATTAATCACAATCGCAAAAAAATTGCATTTTAAGCACATGCAATTTCTAAATCGCATAAGGCTGCAATTTTATCTATTCATTTATTTCAACTTTTATTCAAAATTTTTTATTCAGAAATTGGCACAAAGAAATTACCGACGCAAATACATATCATCTGTGCACAGATATGATGCATGCGCACATAGTCAGTAAATGT
>JAUMHP010000007.1:1175017-1225661 GCA_032361065.1 Enteromius trimaculatus | reverse complement strand
ATTACATAGCATTTATATGGTTTATTTTTCTATTTTTTACAGTATATGACCTACAATTAGAAAAATGTAAAAGCAAGTTTTTTTTTTTTTTGATTGAATAATTTCTCTTTTTCTGTGCCACGCTCTCTCTCTGACTCTCTTTCTGCGTTTGTTTTAACTCTGTCATGAATGAATGAGCATGGCTGATTAAACGAGGGAATTTGCTTTGTGGTTTCATAGTGTTAGCGTTAGCATATTTCTATGGAGCTGAATCCACAGAAGCTTTTATTTGGCCAGTAAACGGGACGCTTCACATAAGCATGCTTTGGCAGTCCGTTGTTTATATACAGACAAACTAGCTCATGTAACACTAAATTAACAAAAAAAAAAAAAAAAGTAAAAACCCGACACTGTCTCTCGCGACTTCCTCCAGAAGTTTTTCTGAGGAAAAATGCCTTTTCTTCCATGTTCTTTGTATTCTAGGCACAACAAATTAAACCGAGCAGAGTTGCATTTTCACAAAGCCCGTCGTTTCAAGTAACCTCTATTATTCTGTGATACAAGCGTCAAAATATCTGTACAAATTAGAGCGTTCCTCAACCAAAATGATTATTTCTACTTAGGTTATTCACATTCTGGCTGGAACGGTTGGGCCTAATTGGGGGTTTGGAGATAATGGCTCTTTCAGAGCGCTGTCAGCCAAAGGAAAGTCCTCTGGCAGTTGGTGCATTGAGTATTCAGTGTGAGGCCCTGGCCTGTCTCAAGTGCTCACAGCTGGATGCTCTAGAAGACTGGAGAACTAAAGCCGTGTCAGGAGACTGAAAGGGCCTCGCTGTATAGGCCTCTGTCCTTATTTACTCGCGGAGCTGGAACCTCTTGTGTTTGAGCTCAAATTGAGATGCATACCTGAGCACGGCTGGATGAGGAAAGACTAAAGCTATTCATCCAATTCTTGGAAATTGGTTATTTGCTTGATTCTTTGTCATATTCCTTGGCATTGTTAGAAATTAATTAGCTGTGATTGGTTTCCCACAGTGCAGTCTTTCAGTAAATAAACACATTTAATATTATTATTCTTAAATGTGCATATGTTATATGATTCCATTCAGTAAAAACAGTAATATTATAATTTTAAAATATAATTTTAAACAACTGTTTTTTTTTTATACATATCAAAATAATTATCATAATTTATTGCTGTAATGCAAAGCTGAATTTTCAGCATAATTTCTTCTGTGTACAGTTCAGTGTCCTTTAGAAATCATTTTACAATGCTTATTATGTTTTATGAGAAACTACAATTCGAGAGTCGACTCTGAATCATTAAATGAGTCATTTCTGAAACGAGTCCTTAGCCGTTTCACGTTGAGGTCAAAATGAAACATAAGTCACTGAGGTAAGGTTTTTTCACTGTTGGCCTGAATGAAATTGCACATTCAATCTTTGCTACTAGGTGCCGCTTAAATTAAATCGCCCGATGACCGGAGGAGTTTGGAAAGATTAATCATTGAACGAATCTTTTGGGTGTCATTAAACAAAAACAGTAAAAATAAATACATATTATAAAAAAACTAAATAGTTTTTTGACCTTGCATATGTCAACCTGTTGTTTTGGACTCCAAATCAAAAATTTGAACCTTTCAGAAACCATTTTTATTTCTAAATTTCTATTTTCTTTAAATATGATAGTATACGTATAAAAAACATTCCACACATAATTGTAAATGCATGTGCATTCTGAGAATAAAGCAGCCGAACACACCTACACATATTCTTCACCAATTTTCAGTATCCGTGCAGTATCTCCCAGAGCTGTGAGCCACAAATGTTCAGAAGGTGGCAACCATTATCCCATTATCTATAGCAGGGGCCCCAGGGGTAGACGGCCATAAGCTGTGCAGCTGCAGCAATCAATGGCAAAATCACCACTATTGAGAGTGTTTTACCAGAGCGTTGTCATCAGGGTAACAGGTCTCAGATCAGTGTGGTGGAAAAGGGTGGGACATACTTGTTGTCTTGTCAGAGGTGGGTGATTATGAGGTGCAGAGGTCAAGAAATCGGATGGGCAGTGCACTCTGGGAAATCACTTTCACACTATCAATTACAACGAATGACTGAGCAATTGTAAAGATTGCTATTGTTTATTTAAAGATAATTGCATTTTCATTTAAATAATATTATATTTATTTGAATAATGCAATGTTTTTGAAAACAATCTATATATTTTGTGAATATATGTATCTTTTCATTTTATAGATTTTCTTTTTTCCCCGCTGGATATTTACTTGGTATTACCAGACTTGGGACTCGAACCCATAATCTACAGGTTGCAAGTCCAAGACCACTGCCCCAGATGTAAAAACCAAGCATAGACAGCACTGACACTTTGTGATCTTAAAGAAATAGTTCACCCAAAAATTTGAATTATGAAAATTATTTTATTCCAAGACCATCCTTGGGGGAGAGTAAAATATGGGTTAATATTCATTTGTGGGTGAACTATCACTTTAATACCTGGTAAAAAAAAAAAAAAAAAAGAAACTGGTCAAAAGGTTAAAGGAATCATGCATAACAAAACTAATTGCTTTACGCAGATGTGGTGTCATGACAGTTCAGCTTGGATGAGCGACAAAAAAAAAAAACGTCCTGCTCAAAGGTGAGATATGCTTTGTGCGACATGATTGATTGTTAGATAAATATGTAAAATCGTGTTGAACGTACATGCCAGAGCGATGCAATTGCTTTAGCAATGTTCTCCAGCTTCTCCTTAGTCAGTGTAACCGGGCGACTCTTTGCTTTGTGTACACAGAACTTACAAAACTAGAATTATGCACAAGTTCTTTCCTGTGCAAAAAGAAACAGAAAATGCGCTGTTTGCTTTGACAAAGTCGTACGAAGTTTTGACAAATGCTTTTCTTTTGATATTTGGCTTGGGCTCACGGATTCCAACTACAAAGTCACCCCTCTCTTTGAACTGTGCAAATAATGGACTTTTGAAACGGGTTCATTACACCATGCTAATTTCTATTATGAGCGATTAAACGCAGCTCCCCCCTCCTCCCTATCATAGCCGTCGCCAGGAGCGGAGCTCTCTGTAGGGGTTCCGGTTCATTTGGGCTCCACTCCCACCCCTCCCTCCGGTGCGACTATTCAGCCGACCTGGCCCAATCTATTCAGTGCAGCTCTATTCAGGTCTGGGAAAAGAAAGAGAGCCAGCGAGAAAGAGAGAGAGAGAGGAGAAAGAGGAAGAGAAAGAAAGGTTTCACAGCTGCAGCTGCTAAACGCAGGGTTTGGGATTGCTGAGCATGCGTGGGTTTCAGACCACTAAAGGGCTTTGGCCCCTTCTTCTCATCTCCGTCTTCGTTCTTTCTCTCACCTTCCCTCCTTTATTGTGCCTTCTAAAGGACAAGAAAAAAGAGGAGGAGGAAGAGGAAGAAAACATGAAACGTGGTGTTCTAGGGCAGCTGAATAGGGTTATATTCCTGGTGGGATTGTCTTAGTTCAACTCTATTTTAAAGGAAAGTTCACACAAAAATGACTCCTTGTGTCAAACCTGTATGACGTTCTTCTTTTGGTGCAACAGAAAAGCAGACATTTTGAAAAATGTTATGTTAAATCTTTTGAATAGGCCCTGGAATAGTCATGCTTCAAAAAAGACAAAATAATAGTAAAATATAAGCAGTCTTATGTGACATATTCCAAGAAGTCGTTTAACAGCTTAGGTTTTTTTCAGTTCCCCTCCAGTGGACTGTTAAAGAAACAGAGTCAGAAAAACATCCCAATAATCCAGCGAAAACTGTTGCTTCTTGAGAGTCTTGCTCTAGTAAAAAAGGCCATCCCATGTTGTCTTCTCACATTAAAATCCACACATATATTTGGTTTTTTAAACTATTTTGGATTGTTTTGCTTGTAAACTGTGCTTGATCTATGGATATTTCTTCCCTGATGTAATAGTAAAATTTTCCAAATCTGTTTTCTGATGAAGAAACAACCCCATCTGAGCATGAGTGTACATTCAGTTACACTTTATTTGGATAGTCCACTTTAGATATTCCACTAACAGTAGTAACTTTGCAACTACATCTAAGCTAGCAGTCATTAGAGTAGACTGTGTGCTTAAAAACTTCAATGGGTCAATAACATACTGACTACTGAAACTTTGCAAGTATGTCAACTTATTCTACTAACCCTACACCTACCCTAACAGTCCACTGGGAGCTAGTAGACATGTAGCTGCAAATTAATGAGAAGTAGTTGACATAGTTGCAAAGTTACTTACAGTTCTAATGTCTAAGTGGACAAAATAAAAATAAAATAAAGTGTTACCCGAAAGCCAAATCAGCCTGATTTGTAATGATCACTTGACAAGATCCAAGTAAGAATGTTTCATCCATGAATCAGACATTTGTCATCTGAATGTGTAATGTAATATTTCTATGACATTACATCTTAAAATTGGACAGTTGTCTGTGAGTCACAGATTGTGAGGGAAGCTAAACAAGCAGTTAAGTCAGCTCTGAATTTGTCTACGTTTCAGTCCCCAGCGGGCCACTTTATCAGTTTTATCTCTTGAGAGACTCTCTTAGTCTAAGTAAATCAGCGTGCCCCTGTTCACCGCAACCCCCCCTGCAAAGACGTAATGACCACTTCCCACAGCTCATCAGCCACTTAAGATAATGTAATGACATTGATAAATCACCCATAAATCTATGCCCCAAGCATGTGCCATGCGCTCATTTGTGGTGGATGGGAATGAGGATCATGTAACTTTAAATAAATTGAATTTCCCCGGCCGGGCTACCATGATCACTGGACTCCACTGAAGGCGTAATTTAATATACGTACTGGAGTTTCTGTTGATTTACCAGCTTGATAAGATTATGCACACATCGTATAAGGTTTTGAAACTTTACAGTGAAAAGTTTTGGCAACTTTTCTCAATTTTTCTTTCAAAATTACATTTCTTCCGTGGTTTTCCTAACTTCACGTATATTTATGTTTCAAAATTCTGAATGAATTACATTTCATCCCAAATTTCCCTGACTTCGTGTATATTTATGTCATGGAAAAAGTAAGGTGACTTAAATATAAATGAATTAATTAACATAAATTCATAAATAAATATATGTAGAAATACATAAATAAATAAATTATTGAATAATGATTGAAAAGCTTAAACGCTGTGTTATATTTATTTCTACGTTCAGGGAGTCTGTCTGTTTATTTTCACATTTATTTATGCATTTCTACATTTATTTCTCTATGTATTTCTGTGTTCCGTATGTTAATAAGGTACAGTAGGCGGTCCTAACCTTTCTCAATGCAGGATTAAATTGAAATTCAATTAAAATATAATGTAAAACATTTAAAAATTATTATAATAATAATTTAGAAAAATAAAATTACATTTAAATTAAACTGAAGTGTAAAAAAGTATGTTCATTAGATATTGCACAAATGACATAATTATACCTTTGGTCTGAGATCATAGTTTTACAATCCTGTCCAAAACCAGCATAAAATAAAAAAAAAAACTCAACAGAAGAATGCTGCTAAACAAAAGATGTATCACCTCTTAAGCTCGGCCATTCAGAAGTCACCTTTCACACGCTGCATTCCTGCCCTACAACACAAACACACACAAAAAATGTTCCAGACCATCACTTCTTTTATCACGTATTTTGGCCCTATTAAAACACCCTTGCTCGAATAAACAAGAGCTTCACAGTGGTTGCGTTCTCCACCCTGCCAGCATATGAGTGGCAGCGTCTATACATCACACCTGAATCTGTGTGCTGATTGAGGATGTATAAACACCAAGGAGACGTTGCCCAGGTAAACACTTAAGCAAGCTGGTAACACAAGACTGTTACAACAAGGCATGCCTTCTCTAGGGATGACATCAAGTGATGGGCAACCTTCGCAACACTCGAGAACAGGTCAAGGAGGAGACATCTTTCAACACGCACGGTTTTGGCTGGTGCATGATGAGCTCTGGGAAATGAAAGGAACTTGGCAGAAGTGGGCCAGATCCACTCACTTTATTAAACAAACAACAGTGAGAAATGTAAATGTTAGTGTGCGTACACAATAAAAAAAAATCTCTACCTTCTTGTTTGGACACCTGTGGAGGGACTGTGCAAAGTTCCTCTTGCCTCGGGGCCTAAAGATAAAGACACAGCTAACAGAGTGTTTTCTTAAAGGAATAGTTCACCCAAAAATGAAAATTAGTCGACAATTTCTTATCCTTGGGTCATGTAGGATGTAGATGATTGGATTTGTTTCTTCATCAGAACAGATTTCTTATCACTTGCTCATCAGTGCATCCTCTGGGGTGCATGGGTGCCGTCAGAATGAGAGCTGATAAAAACATCACAATAATCCACAATTAACCCCATGGATCAAGTGAAGTGTGTAACACAGCTCTAAGTGAATGAAAACATCCTGCACGTTTTAAATCTGAAAGTTTTTGTCACTCAAAAGAAAGACTTGACTCATTTTTAAAACAAAACCCCAAGCTGTTTCATGTTGAAGCCAATTATTGTCTGCCCTGCCCACTTGTTGCTTGCCCAGACACGGGAAAACTTGATTTTTGCATTGGTCTGAATGAAAATGCAAATTCAAATTTTCGCCACTAGGTGATGCTTTTGGAGCTGTTTTCAGGGTAACGCTGTACACAAAACAGGACTGCACTGGTTGCTTTATCAGGCATTACAGACATGATTAAAATGGGAATCAAATCGACCAATCGGAACAATCACTGCAGATTAGCATCATGCAAAGGAGGAGTTTGGAAAAATGAATCATTGAGCAAATTGTTGAATAAGGTAGAAATAAATGCATATTATAAGACAATGAAAGTGTTTTTTGAACTTGCATGAAAGTTAACCCAAAACCAAAATATGAACCTTTCATAACCCAAAAAAGAGACACTTTAATGTCTCGTGAAGTAAGAGGTTGTTCCATAATGAAGAAATTTTCATTAAAAAAATTGGAAAAGGTATCTTAATGATATTTATTAATTAATTTGTACTAAATAGAGATGTTCACACTTACATATTCAGTAAAGAACATATGCTATTCGTTGTTTTAATTTAGTGGTCACATTATTTAGATATTAAATTTTTCATAAACTATATGAAACCTGCATAATTTTTTTTTTAACTTAAAATCTAAATCGATGTATATTTAAAATGAGTGACTTACAATCACACATCAGTAGGAACGCCCCAATTTTGCCATCAGCGTTGCAATATACCAGGCAGTGTGCAGGTGATGCAACTATAATTGTCTAAAATGTACCGCTCAGTACAGACTCATTGAATTACAGCGCATTTAGACCAGTGCATATGAAACCTTTCTTCACGCCTCATCTGAAACTCAAACTGCGTTTTCTCCTTTGGGTTTAGGGATTCTCACCTTTTAGCCAGGACTCAGAGATATGATGAGACGTGCAAGTGTCTCTGCTTCCTATTAACCCAGGCATTTCCTCGCTATAGCGCACACCCGTTAAACATCCAGAGATAGCACAACGTGCTGGCTTCGTTTCACGCCTCTCCATTTTACTGTTGACGAATAGCTTGAGCAGATGGACTCGTTATCTTTGAAGATTCCAGCACGGCCAGCGTGATAAATTGGCGCAGGCCTGCAACACACATAGGCACACTGACAAAAACACACAAAACGCAGCTCACGCAGATGGAGCGGCATCCCTTCCAACCTTGAATTATCTACCGTTTACAAACTCTGGTTCGGGCCCGCTTCACCTCACTCTCTCTTCCAGAGAAGCACCAAATCCAATGTCTTCATGTGCTGCACAGTCTGTCCAAAACCTCGCACAAGGCTCTTTCATCTTCTTCCAGCTGTGGATGTGCACTGGATGCAGCGTGAGTAAGAGAGAGAAGAGAGAACAAGAAAGAGAAGTAAGGATCTCTCATCTGATACGCACATTAGTTTACTGGCAAGCTTTCTCACCACTATAACTGATCCAAAAACATCCCAGAGACGGTGTTTGCTAACATTCTCAGGTGTGTGCTGGATAAAACGTTATGTGTGAAAGGGTACAGCAGTTTAAGCTGATTATTTTAATCAAATCAGGTGGAATTCATAGCTATGTTCCATAAAAACAATGCAAACACTCAAAAATAGCTCCACTCACTATAAAGTTTCACTTTAGAGGATTACAGATTCATACTGTCACATGTGCAAAAGCAGATTCAGCTCATGCTATATGTAAATTAGAGCTGTCTTTCTCTATTTTGGATTTGAAGTATTGTATTTTGTTTAGTTCACCAATGCTATTGATACTACCCTTCTAATGCTAAACTGTGTCTCTTTATGGCTCTTTATGGTCTCTTGACACTTGTGTCACTTCCATGTTATTTGTAAAGCAAATGATTTACAGTCGACACACTGACAGATAAATCATATATGAAACCATGTCAAGAGCCTTATCAAAATAGAATAGATTCGAACAGCATTTGGGTTAAAGAGGAAAAATGTGGGATCACTTATTTAAATAGATATAGGCTATTTATTAGCAATATGGCTTCAAGTTTATGTCAATATTACGAGAAATAAATCTTACCAAAATTGTTGTCACTATAAGGCTACTTTAAATTGATGCTTATTTGTCAAGGAATTTAGCATGAAATAGAAACAATTTTGTAAAAAGTGTCAAAAACACCAGAAATGTAAACTAGAATAAATAAATAAAACATTTAAGAAAATAAATTGTTTATTTTACTTTCCTTATTTGACATTCTATGTGTATACACTATACTTATAAATAATTATATATTATATTCATAAAACAGATATCTAGCCCTGAACATTGTCCCTTTAAGACGCGATGAGAGTGAAAGGAGGCGGCGCAGTTTCGCACTCTGGGTGGGAAAGATAGGCGGAGCTACAGCGAGGTGACTGACAGCTGAGCCCTGGAACGTCCAAAATCGTAGCGCCTGGGCGCTCCAAAGCAGCCAATGAGAGCCAGTGTTTGACTGTCAATCATTCTCCAAGCACCAATCGGAAAGCAAATCGAGGGAATCTTCATCACTCCCGAAGTATCCAACGTGGGACGAAAGAACGTCTGGATAAAAAGAAAGTAAAGTCCGGGAGGGGGAAAAACAAGCGGTTGAAATGGTCAGAAGTACGAGGTGAATTAGTGAATTATCGGAGTTTTCGGACCGTACAACGAGATCAAGATAAAAGCTTCCCAGTTCCTTTAAACCGCGCTCAGGGTGAGAGAAAGAGAGAGAGAGAGAGAAGGAACAAACGCGACCCGCAAAGTTCACAACAGTCGGACAGCTTTACTGGAATTGTTTCGCTTCAAAAGTGGTTTATTATTATTCACTTATGCGATCCAAACGGAAACTTTATATCAAGCCCGTGAACAAGCGAGAGTCTCAAACTTTTTTTTAGGAGTACGGTTTTTCCCGAGGAAAAGTTTCTTTAAAGCGCCGGGGATCAGATTTTCTTTCAACACGCTCGCATGGAGTTAATGGACACGATCTGCTATGTTTTTACTTTTCGTTTCCACGAATCACCTGGGATCCGCAGATTATAAAAACTTCAGAAACACCGCTGACGATTTAAACTCTTCAAACTACATTTGATCCAGTGGATCTCTCTTGCCAAAACAAAGCGCCTGTCTATCTCCCATCCAGACCCCCTTTTCAACCTTTTAAGGACAACTGCATTTAGTTTTGGCATCTGGACAAGTTTCTTGTATTGCCTCGTCGTGATTCACCTTTGATTTACTTACGTGGTGGAGCAGGGGAGTTAAAATTTTACCGTGGACCGTTTTCAAGTGCAGGACTGATGCATTGCCCCAAAACAACGCAGTATAATTTGATATTACCGTTAGGTAAACAAACAACTTAATGAAGGCGACTTACTCGGACTCTGAGAAACTCAATAGGCTCGAGCTGTCCGTTTGTGGATGAGAGAGATCAGTCGTTAAGCGCTGAGACAACTGGATACAAAATGGCGGCGTGGCTGGGACAGATGGGATCACTTTCATATCATGTGTTTTATTGGCTTTTGACGCTGGGACTGTTAATCAATTATAGCGCACCGTGTCCTCAAAACTGTACGTGTACGCTTGATACGACCGACTGCAGCCATTTAGACATTACTGATGTCCCTCAAGACTTGCCTAAGAGCACTGTGCATCTGTAAGTACACAAAACTGTCCGGGCCGAGCGAAATATCCATTCAAAACATTATAAACTTCAAAACAACATGCTTTAACACTCTTAACTGAAGGATTCCAGGGAAGAAAATCACTTAAAAGTCACAGAATAACAAGTGTCATGTTCCATAATGCCTTACACTTTCTTCATTTACTTTAAAGTACTGATAAAAGTTTCTCTATCATGAAAAGGGTATTGGTTATAAGTAGTCTCGCACCTGGTTGTGGTCTGTCGGGTTATGACATGTTAGTTACTGTCATAAGTTTGGAAACTCTGACTACTCTGTTCAGGGAGGCCTGCTGATATTAGTCAATGAAACAATCACCATCACTGGTTTATTTGCTGGAAGATCACTTTAGTCCTTAAAAACAAAAACATATTTATGAATATTGTTAGTCTATAATGCTAAAAATGTCTTAATGGTTGTATTCAGAGTTTATTTTATATTAATGTCTATTTTAAAAGTATGCTACAGCTCACTTTTCACAAGTTATTTCATAAATTATGGCCATAATAATGCAGTTTAGTGATTTAGACTTTAGCCTATATTTGGTCTGGCTTATCAGACTTAACATTTTTTATTTTTATTATCTAGCCTAGTTAGTCTCGTAGTGAAAACTGACAACACTGGCAATTGTTGTTTTTATGGTTTAAACTCCTAGATATATTAAACATCACACACAAAAAAAGTATAAAGCTGTTTTCGTAACATTTTTCCTCAAACATGACACTGAACACTTTTATAGACATGGTTTTGGGCATTAATGTAATGTATCAGTGTGGCCTAGACAAAGTTTCTAAAGTGTTATCAGTCCGGGCGTTCAAGATCACGATCATCATTTTCAAAGGGAACGATTTTACTGCCCAGTATTATCTTTTAACACCTTCACTGCATGTTTCATCACTGCAAAGATACCCGTTTTGTCTGTTGATTTCACAAAAGCAGCTCCCTTACTGTTCTTGTCAGGTTAAAAAGATGGTTATCGGGCGCAAGTTTCAACACGGAAGCATCAACTGAAGTTATGAGCTATCTGTTGTGCATTTTATGTGATCCGATTTACTAGATGTTTGGTATTCTGTTGGGCTTTGTTTGGAATATATGACGGCAAAAACCTAGAGATGGCTTTTTTTAAAGACAAGAAGCTTATTAGTTGTAACCAAGGGTGGCTGACATAATCGTTCTTTGTCTGATAGGACCGTGAAACATTCATTACACATGATATCAGGCTTTAGATGGGAATGATTGGGCAGGTAGCTCTGTTGGTGTTCTGCCTCAAGGACTGTCTAACCTACTGCTGAGTAATTTGACCTGGTCTGCCTGAGTGCTTTAGTCTGTGGCCCTTGACTATACCATTTAAATTCATATTGTAATTTTAGTGGGAAGCTAATGTGACGTATTTCAGGATATTCAGCAAGAAAAGATTGGAAGATTGGGCTTGGTTATTGGATTAGATGGTGGAAAGTGGTCTCTGTATGACAGGTGGTTGGAGAAAAGGGTTTGAAATAAAGGGTGTGTGTACATTAGTGAAATGGTAAAGTAGAACAAATCATTAACAATAAGATTAAGAGTGTGTATTAAGGAAATAAATGAGCACAAATTCTATTTCATGTCGAATGTTGCTCAGCTACTGATCAGTTGCAGGAAAAGCAGGGCTTTGTTTCTCACACACTAAGCATGAAACGACAATAAATAATTAGTTTATTCCATATTACGTTGTTAAATTGGTATATTAAATAATTTAAAGCGTCTTGTTTCAAACTAGTATTAAAAGTGGTTAAAAAGCAGTGACTATGTGTGTTGCAGGCCTTGATAGGGTGCAACCGCCCAACAGGTGATGTACATTTCCTTCTGGCTTTCCTTATTTATGGTCATTAAAGTGTGACCATTTTTAATATTCAAACCTCATTGACCGCAACGGCATTACCCAAAACAACTGAATCCTTGTTGTTCTTAACCAGTGGCTCTTTGTCTCTCAAAAGCTCAAGGCAACTGTGGTCTATCAAAATGCTGATTATTTATTCTCGTTAATCCCTACAACTATCCCTACTCACATTCATGCTCATCGCTTTTGTACGCCTCTCTGGCAGATGACAAGCAGTCAAAGCGCTCGCGCTTGTGACATCCAAACCTGTTGCTTGCGTAAACCACGCCGCACAAACTCGCCCAAGGAACTTCAAACCGCGTTTTAGCATTTCCATGAACTAAAAGGCATGTTCCAGCATCTTAATGTCCCTTTATCATCCGCTCTCATGTTGACAGATCCAACAGAAGCTGGATTTTTAAAGCTATAGGCCAGAGATAGTTTTTTCGGGTTGTCCGTCTGCGATATATCAATCAAGAGTAGAAAAACCTTTGGTTGGAAAAACCCTGTGGACATGGCCTGAGTATAAAATCAAGCCTTAATACCTTCCAGTTGTCCAAATAGTTTCTCCATACTACCCATTTTTTTCTTTCTTTCATTTAATGGTTCCCCCATGGCTCGCAGAGACCTTGATGGCGAGTAGAAAGCAGCGAGGTGTTGGCATTGTCAACTTTGTGGTTCAAGTTATGAGATATGGGCCTTAAGACTCTATTAAGATAAAGACCGATGGAGTTATTCATAGCGAGGCTTAGTTTGCCCCAAAATCATTTTTTTGTTTTGTGGAACACAAGAAAGTATAATGTTGGTAGCCAAACTGTGTTGGTGACCATTGACTTGCATTGTATGGACACTAAGACGCTACTGAAAATATATTATTTTGTGTTCCACAGAAGAAAGTAAGTCATGGAAACATATGAGGGTGAATAAATGATGACTAGTTTCATTTTTGGGAGAACTATCCCTTCAACCTGAGTGCGGAGGAGACGTCGAATTAACTGATGAATGTTATGAGTAATCATTACTGGCTTCACCGATGCATGACACAGTCCTCCAAACGCTCCATCTGCGAATTTGAAAAAGTTGTCTGAATTCCTCGTGAATTAAATGATTTTTCAAACGTTTCCTGCATTAGATCCATCTGTAGTATAGAAAAATGAAGCAATTTAGGTTTTGATTATGGAAATTTATGCGTGTCTTAGGAGTCTTGCATCCATCAGGACTGACCCTTTAAAAATTCAAGATAAATGAGATCCGCTTTTGATTATATAGCTATTAGTTTTTTGTCTGTTTATTCAGTGCGCTGCGAATGCCGAGGTGATGGAAACAGTTTGGCTTGATGTAACGAGCTGTATGAGTCTCGCTTCTCAAAGTAAACTGCAACGATCCTTTGGTGGCCCGTCTGATTGTTTTGAAAGCAGAGGGGGTGGTGGTTGGTTTGTATGTGCAACCTGGGTTGCCACATGTGTGAGTGTAATTTGGTCACCCTTTAGGCTTGGTAAACAGCCTGCCAGATTTTTCTCACCACCACGAAAGAGCGGTGTGTTTATGCATTGTGGGGGATGGTCTTTTTTTTACTTTACGGTCCCTGTCACCTGTTTTGGAGTTGCTCTGTAAACCTGAAAGGTAAGGGTGCGGTGCTTCTTTGGCCAGTTCAATGTCACGGTCCATTGCTTTCCATTGATGAAATTTCTAGATCTTGATCTACCATTGTTTATTCTTTCAGAGTGTGGAAACCAGTCAGCAGTATGCCATTAGCAGTCAAACTCGTTTTGATGCTTGTTCATTTCGTTATCTGAGCAGTATGCCTTATTAATCCCGTCGCTGTAGATTTGGGTCACGCTCAAAAACAGCAACTTCGATTTTTCGACAGCATAACGCATAACACATGTAAAAGCTGAACTGGGTTGCTCCAGGTGTGTGCGGTAGCCTGGAGCGGAGTTTGCTTGCGTTATCGGATTGTGAGTTAAAGGAGTGCCTTGCCGTGTTTAGCTTGGCCTGCATGGCACGGAGGTTAACGGCACCTTCCGTTAGCACTGCTCTTGAGGAGTTTCCATGCATTCAAGGACATTTTCTCCATTGATTTATGCCCAGGCCTTTTCCAGTCAGCCAGAATGCAAGGTTTCGTCCGTTAATGTGCGTAAATCTTAAAACAAGTGATTTAATGGTGAGCTGACAGAGCGAATATCTTCAGAAATGCTGGTGTTTGCTATTTGGACTAGTTTAGATGGAGACGAGTGTTGTTATGTCTTGGTTAGGGGAATGGCGGCCACACTTGTACCAGAATCGAAATTCCAAAAGGATCAAACAAATATTCCAGATTCTCTTTCTGTTGAGACACATTTGAGCACCTCCTTCTCTCCCCTCCTTTGTTTAAGTGTCTACAAAGTGATGGATGACTCATCTGTGAATTCTGTACATCTGGTAAGAGTTTAGAGATCTGGAAAAGACATAAAAAAGAGTGAGAGTAAGGGGAGGGGTGAGAGAATTGGAGAGTAACAGGCCTTATAGAGCACCCCCAGCACATTTGGTCTGGAGACTAAAATCACCATTTTACATTCTGTGAAAGCGTTACTGACAAACTACCCCTTAACCCCGTATTGCATGTAGTTTCGACACGTTTTATGACATTAAAACCATAATGTGCAGGCATACAGGCGCATATGCATATTCTGGTGATCAGCAGTTTTTGTGATCAGTAACCTCAATGCAAATTCCCAACTTCTGCTTATTTCTGCATTTTTCTTTTTCATTTATTTTAGGCTAAACATTTCCCATGTTTAACAGCGATGCTGTTGTCAAATTATAATAATAACAACAATAATAATATTGTTCAATGTTGTTAAAGTTTTAGTAATTATGTTTTTTTTGTTGTTGTCAACTAAAGACATGCTTCGTATATTTGATTGTGCTAAAGTGGAACTGTTGCAAGTATACTATAGGTACACTTTATATATTTTGCATTTTAAGGGTAAAATTACACAATCCTCGTTAAAAATAACATAAACATGGGCTTATTAATAAGAAATATGTGTTGCACACAAGTAACACTCCAAATAAAATGTAATAAAAAATATTGTATTAGTAGGTCTCAAGTTATCTATCAGTAAATATGTTAATAGATTTGAACTATACTTACAAGTTAAACTATACTTTTTATTTTAGTACATCAAGTTAAACTAAACGATAATAAAGTGTGTGCTTTGGCAACATAAATGAAGAAAGTTTTGATAAATTTTGAATATATGCATCAGTACATGTTTATTTTTAATTAGGCGAAGTAATATAATTATTGAATGCATATAAGCTAAATATAATACTAATGCTGTAGTGTGATATTCGGTCACAATTGAGCGTTTCAAATGTGCATATAATTGTATTGTCCATTTAGACGACTGACAAAGCCCTATATGTACAGTATATTTGCCGTGTTTGAATTATACCCTGGTGTGTACATATGTAAATCTGACAACGCTGGTCATACAGCCTCACGCAGTTAAATTTGATATATGTTTCATACAGTATATGATGAAGTTGACCACTCTGATGTTTCCGGCTAAACTAGTGGATGCAATTACTCCCAGAGTTTTCCTTTCTGTTAAGATAATAAACCGTATGCAGGGCAACTACTCCATAATCTAACAATCACTTGTTCGGTTCACTTTGAAGTTTTCTGGAACAATCTGTCACGAGCTGGTTGTATGCAGCTCAGGACGTATTTTTTTTTAACTCCCTGGGTTTTCATTACAAGATTAATAATTATCAATTAAAAACATGCATATAATCAAGTGTGAGCTTGTTGGCTGTTTGCCTGCCATCTGTGGTTCTGGTACTGACTCAGTCCATGTCAAGAAAACACCCTTTTTCTTCCCGGCTCCTAGGCCCAATTTCTATCATCTACTTTGTCTTTAAAATGCGTCTGGTTTGTCTTGGATTTAAGCTTCGTGTTTGTCTAATTTCTTTTGTTTGTTGGCTTTTTCCCCTCATATTTAATTTCTTTCTCTCCCACCGTGTAACGGTCACTTCCTGATGATCTTTATCTCATGATCTCGACTCTAGATTCGATACTCTCGCTCCCTTTTCTGTTCTTTGTTTGGACTGTCGGCAAAAGCTCCTGGCTTTACTATCAGTGGTGTTGCCGGGCTGTAAATGGTCTTTATGGCAGGAAGCAGGGAGAAAGGAGCACAAGCTGTGCGGCTTTTGGAGAAGCAAGTGTCTGTCCGTCTGGTCTCTCGCTCTTTGCTTCGCTCAGTGCTGTGACAGAGGAGTTATTCTTTGACTAGTTTATGGCCCTCTGAAACAGGGTGCATTAAAGACGCTTCTGTCTTCCAGCTGCATCATAAAGCTCCATCGTTGACATCATTTCACACTTCCAAAGACCGAAGTTCACACTCCGCTTATCAGCGATAAAGATAGACCGATAGATAAAGGTCGTCTCTTTGCCGTTCTTCTTACTCACAATATGGCTCTTGAGGGAAAAACAGACATAACAGAGTCATTTTTATTGTTAATATAACAGGCGATAACTATAGCGTGTATTACTTCCAATACCTTGATTGAAGCCAGCAGAGCTCAACATATCAACAGGTCCATGTTGTTTACACTCAAATGTGACCTAAAAAAATGTTCACTATGTTATTGGGAATTTGTAGTAGTTGTGTTTTTTCAGTCTCTGGTCATTTCCTAAATGACTTTGACCTTTTATAGGTGTGAATGTTCTCGTACCCTTGGTTTCCTGGCATAGGAAGCTGTTGGCCACTCGCCTTCAAGTTTAATGGAAACGAGAAAAATAGACATCAGTGGCTGTTAGAGTTGAAGTTGAATTTACTAGCCTGTACTAGCTCGGTTAGGTTGGAAGTCATTATTGTCATGGCTATAAAATGGTTGAATAGCACTTAGAAGTGTGCAAGCTCTCTGCTCTCACTGAAATTGAAGTGAGCTGAGCAGATGATTGGATAATTCTTGAATATAGCATTAATAGAGCTGGAAATGCATATTGAACTCATATTGAATTTTACAGACCCCAAATATTGTGCAGTGTGTTTTTGTATAATGGCTCTAAACTTCAAAAATGAACCAAAAATGAAATGGCCTCAAAATGAACGGACATGTATGTGAAGCCCAACAAACCCTTAAAATTAACTTCTTAAAGACTTTTTAAATCGGCGTCACTGGAAAACTGAAGTGTTAGTTAAGCCTGCTGTACAATGACCATGTGATTTATGCCCCAAAGGTCAGCCTGAAGGTGTGAAAGTTAGTATTATCTGATAAGATAAAGCAGCTTAAACAAAGTGGAGCCACTGAGAATTAAACATGGTGATTACATAAACACTCTCACTTCCTTTTTAGCTGGTAAGTCATAGGTCAGTTCTCCAAGCACCAAGAGGTCTCCATGATGTAGTCGGAGTGTTTTGTCTGATTGGCTATATAACAGTAGAACATTTAAATGACTCCAACACTTCCCGCCACTTTATTAGCTCCACCCATTAATGACTGACAGAGCTGTTGGCAAACACTTCATATATTAGTCCAGATAGTTGTGAAATGGTATTTGGTCTCCTTTTTTCAGCCCTTAAAATTCTGTAGTGGAAGCTAATATGAGCATTAGTCAGTAATGGGTGTGTGAAAGACGAAGATTGTCGGTTTCATTACTCTCAACAATTTGCAGGTTGGAAACAGCTAAAGCAGATTAGCGACTAGCGTTCTACATGACTTACATGATTTTCTCGGCAGTATTCGTACCCCCTGGCGAGCTTCTCAAAGCCTGCAATTCTTTACTTTCCTTTGGTATAATTAGGTAATTGCCTCATGGTACAGGACTGCAATTTAGCTGTGTTCACCCCTGTCAGTCGATTGCCTTGAGGGCAGCTCACCCTGTGTTATTATCTCCGTGGAGCCACAGAAGCGTTGTGACAGTTTTGCCACCTAACCAAGTAAAGCACTAAATTGCGTTCCAGTTTATGTAACTTTACCGCTTCAATAGGGACAAATTGAGCTACTAAGAGTAGCTCTTTTCTGTTGTTTATGCCTTTTTCAGTATACAAGAAGGTATACAGCCGTTGTAAATAGTCCACGTCTGTTCTTTCTCAAGTTTGCATATGCACGGCTTCACAGCCTGCGGTTGACAGCTCAGAGTGAGAAACAGACACATTATATAGTGTGTTAGGTAATTCCGCTTCTTTACAACCAGCTGTAGCTCCACAAACCTGTCAAAATCAGCTCAGCCGACCCAAGAACAGCCATCCAGTTGTTTCTTTACAAGTGCAGATGAGCTGCCGATTAAAACGTTTAACACTGCTAAGCAGAACTTGATGGGTGTGCCATTGAATCTGTTAGTCAGGGAGTTGGAAGTTAATCCGAAAGTCAATACCTGGTGTTTGCAGGAACGAGCTGCTTTCCAAATGGATTTTACAGGTGGACACTTCCTATTACACTGTGATCATTGCCCCATAGTCTTACAGTGGAAGTGCAAAACTTACAGCTGTTTAACCTGGATTGATAAAAAAATATGTACAAATTGGCCTGTATATTCGCTAAAACATTTAGCCCTGAATATTTATTTGTAAAATATAGCTACATTTAAGCTAGCACTTTTTAAAAATTAACAAACACATTAATTAAACACGACAACGAAAGCAAAACAGAAGTGGAAACAGACTAGACAGGCATTTCAAAACAAAAACAGTAACTAATCGTTACAATCATAAATAGAGATGAGTGTGTATATATATATTATAATACATATTATAATATAGGCTGTTCTTTTGAGCTTTCTCCTACAAAATAAATAAAATAAAATCACTGTTTCCACTAAAATAACAACATTTTTTCAACATTGAGAAAAGTTTCTTAAATAAATTACATTAAGATATATTAAAATAGACAGATAGAGTTATTTTAATTTGTAGTAATATTGAAAGTTATTATCATTTTTGTTATATTTTCGATCATATAAATACAGGCTTGGTGTTGGAGAATAATTAATTACATGTAATGGAGTAATTCATTTCTTTTTAATTGATTGTATATTTATCCTAAAATATAATTAAAGAGCAATCTCAAAGTAAAGGTGCTGAAGTTTGACTTTCTGGTGACTGTGCTTAAAAAAACGTATAAATAAACTTAATTCAAGTGTTGAGTGCTACTGTAAGGTTATCACTGCCTGGTTTAAATGTTTAAAAAATGATTAATTGTTCAAACATTCTTTAGGAATTTAAAAAAGTAATCAAAAGTAATCAGTTTGCATAACTTTAATAAAGTAATTGAAATAGGGCAACTTGTAATCTGTAGTCTACTATATTTCCAATCTAACCTTCCCAATACTGTTGGTGAGTATAAGAGACATGAAAAAGAACAATAACTCGCCCCAAACATTTCAACGGTCAGTCAGAATTATGGCCTAGTATTATGTGCTTTTGCATCAGTTTCCTTATCTCATTCCTGTCTAAAAATATATAAAAATGAAAAAGAGAATGTAAAATTTCAAATCTGTCATTAAATCCCTTTTTAAACCAGTTACTTTTACTATAAACTAATGACTGTTGCGGCTGGTATAAAAGGAAAATCTGAGCATGCAGTAGCTGAGGAGCGAAGGAAGCAACCACAGAGCTGACAGGAGCTCTATAGATCACAGCGCCATCAATCTCTGACATTTCAGCAGGGAGAGCAGGAGGCCAGCGCTCTGCCAAGCCCAGTCTGAAGCTCGCCTGAACCGCGCTGAAATGTAGATGACGTTCCACTAAAGGAGGCTGTTGATGGTCCTGATTTATGGGCCATAAGTGTCGATACGACACGTTTCACTGATGAACCGGACTGATAGATTGTCCAGTGTGTTGTTGAAAGCTGCTGCTGGCGCTGTAGATATAGCGAGGCGAGAGATTTAGGGTGCTTGAATGGGTCTGCTCGAGAGAGAAATGCGATCATTTTCACGTCACCGCTTTTTACTGAAAGAGCAGAGTTTGTCGACAGCTATGAATGCCCGAATAAAGTGTTTTAATAAATTTCTCCCCCCCCCCCCCCCCCCTCCTTTCTCTGTTCACTCAGAAATCTGAGCCACAACAAGCTGGCGGCAGTTGATATGGACATCCTCTCCAATCTGCCCAACCTGAGAGAAGTGTGAGTAGAACAGCCCCGTGTCCCCAGTCCAAACCTCTTCTAGATCTGTAAATCTGTCCCTGATTAGTTGCCAACTAGCATGCTAGCAACTTCTTCAGGACTGTAACAGAATGTCCTAGTGTGTTGTTGGCCTTCACAAGGCCAGCGTTTGTTTTGTCTTGATATTGATCTTAATTCAGCTTCATTCAGTTCAAATCGGTTTGTTTCAGAGTAGAAGTGCTGGTTAATGTTACGTTACTTGACTAGAAAACATTCCCACTGCTGAAGCCCCATGGAGGGAGGCAATTGAATGAAGTACATTAAATGGTGTAATAACATTAATTACAGCCATTAGCCACAATCGGTCATAAATCATTTTAAAGCGTGCTGTCAGTGCTATTGGATATTTAAGCACTCATGCTAGTGGCTATTGTCCTGAAAGTGGCGGAGATTGGGAATAAAGAGGTTTGCTATTATAAGCGCCTTCCATCATCACCCGACACCAGCCACTAACCTGCGCTGTAAATATTTAATACATCGAGGGACTGTGTCTGGCTCTCAGCCAGACGGGCCTACTTTCCCTTTCTCTCTCTCTTTCTCTCACTCTTGATGTTTTTATGGTCATTGTCAGTAAGACCCTTATGTAAATCTATCTAGGATATGCTTAACCTTAAATATATACCTTAAATTTTATCATATCAAAAATAAATATATTATATTATGTGGTATTTATGGCAAAATACAAATATGAAATTTGTGTGATATCTATCTAGCTAGACGGTATATTATACTTATTGTATTATAATAAGACTTATAAGCAATGGTATGAATGATCTTAAGCTATGTGTAACCTGGATTTTGTTCTGTTTTATGCTTGACAGGAGGCTTGACCACAATGAGCTGACATCCATCCCTTCATTTGGAGACTCGGCAGCAACAGTCGTTACACTCTATTTGTAAGTGAAACATCACTTTGTGTTCTGTGATGGTGGCGGCACTTTGTACTTGACACAAATTATTGTTTACATGGCTTTTGGGCAGTCCGTTTTTCTTCAGATAGCAATAGTTTGCACGCCTTCAAAGGTTCCCACTTTCTGGTGTTCAGCATTGCTGGCTGTGAATCTCAGACTGGTGGGCCTTCACTAGCCTTACCCTGGAGAATTACTTCCTTATTTGGAATGATCACGTGTACGTGTTTGTTTAGCCCATTCCTTCCTCGATATCCAGGTACACAAATATCCAGGTACACAAATATCAGTACTGAGAGGCAGGTTTGAACTGTAATATTAAAGAAGTATGTCACCGAACAGAATTTCAAAACGAGGAATTTAAAAACTGTGATATTTTGTTCGTCAAAGTATGGAAAATATAGCTTCCCTTTTACATTGCTATTGGTTTAAATAATGCTTGACTGTAGACTTGTTCATGTTCAGTCTGTAGATCCCGATTTCGGAGCACCAGTTTGCCCGTATCTCCTTCACACCGACTGATAGTCCAGCAGTAATCTGTCTTCTGCATGGATCATGTTCCCATCTGTAATATATCTCTCCACTACCAAATGTGTCGTTCATTTGAGCGGTAAAGCGATCTGTGTCTTTATAGCGGGCAGTTGTGCTGTCATGGTGTGACCTCATTGATTTACAGTTAATCACCGTCTCCCAGAAATGATGAAAACCCTGACGACTGTTTAGTTCACTTCGCAGGATTCGAACATTTGATATTACCACGCCGAGCAGTGCTTAGAGGGTATCGGGAAAGGTTGGAATGAGGGGTGATGATCAAGGAATTTAGGTCCAAATGGAAGAGAGCTTCTTTTTTTGGCCTTGGTTCGAGGCCTGTCGCTATGGAGGGCCGCCGCATATCGGGAAGGGCTCATCTTTTTTGAGCCGCACAGCTGAATGCAGTAGAACGCCCAGCTGTAGCTGTCAATCAAGTGGTTTAATGCAAAAAAAGAGAGAGAGAGAGAGAGAGAGAGAGAGAGATAACGGGGGAGGGTCATTCAGAAGGGGGCGAGATGGGTGGTTACCGTTACAGGCGGATGAAGGGTTAGGAACAGAAAGAGCGAGAGGTCTCATTTTCCACCTGTGAAGAACACCTGACCCCGGTCTTGTTCGGAATGCCGCTCCGCTCACAGAATTCCTCCCCTCTGAGTTCACCAGCTGGAATGCTGTCGGACAGCAGCTCCCTGTGATACGGCCACAGAGCCAGCACTAAAATACTGCTGCGTCTGTCACCAACACCGAACTCCTCAGTGCCCCCGTTTCATCTGAACCGAGTATGACTTTTAAACAGTAGCTCTCTCTTTCCTTCTCTGTCTGGTGAAGTGTTTAAACAGCCGCCATTCTACTAATTTGATTCATTTCCTTCGACTGCTGACAGTCATATTGTCTCTGAGCTGTGCGGCATACGGTCTTGGTCTTTATTTGCTATGGCAATGCAAGCCATGTAAAACAAATACACATTGAAGTATAGTTCTAGTGCGTTATGATTGTCAGCTGTTGGGGAGTGTTTGACAAATGTTTCACTAGCTAGTCGTTTGTGTTGTATGGTAGGGCTGGGAGGTTTATTTGGAGACCACAACACTTTTTTACACTAAACCACTTTATTGATAAGTATAAGTTAATATTTTCATATGTTTATAAATTTTACAGTTTGGCCATTTTTATTTTTAAAGAATCCAGAGTTTTACTAAAATATTAATTGATGCTTAAAGACATGAAGACATGAAAAAAGAGAAATTAATATAAGCAAATATTTATTTATCTTTTTATGAAAATACATTAGCCAAATAAAAAGTGATGTTGATTAATTTATGTCGCCAAGAGTAACGCATTTTGATTTAAGTGCACCTGACCTACATATTCATAAAAAAATTGGCAAATTTTATGACATTTCACTTTTTACAGTAAATTTCATTTTTCACAAGGCCTTAACGGTTGCTGCTTTATGGAACCACTAGTGATCAATTTTTTATTTAATATTGAAATTAGAAAAATTAGAAAATAGCTAATTTTTCTTGCCATAAACAGTAGTCTGTTTGTTAAAAAAATAAAATGTAGTTTCAATGAATGTGTTAAGAATTAGTCCATAAATCTGCAGCGGCAGAAGACTTTTATTTGTGATACTGCAGAAGAACTGATGAAGGCACAGTGTGATCTTCGGTTGACCTATCAGCAGAAAGGGGTGGGTAGCAATCGAATATTTTTTTTCTACGTTGAATGTTAAATCAAAGAACAAATAGTACATGAATTATTTATTCTAATTTATGTTACTTGAATTCTTTTGTGAAACATAAAAGGAAATATTTTGAAAGATACCCATACAGTACAAGTAAATTGTAACCAAAACTTTTTGGTTACCAACATTTATTAAAATATCATCTTATGTGTTCAACAGAAGAAATACAGTAGTACAAGACAAAACGTAATTTTTTTTAGTTGAACTTTCAAAAAGTAGACTAGTTGGTTGGACTAACTAGTCTACTCGACTATCCCAAATAATTCTATCTCTACCTGATTCAGTCTTTGAGAGCTCTGAACAGTCTTCTCAAACCACCTCCACCATTTCATCTCCTTACTTTGGAGTTCATCAAGCAGATAAGCCAATCAGTGCTGCCTAAAGAATCTAAACAGCTAATCCTCAGTGCGGTGCAGCTTTGGTTGGATTAACCAGCTAAGATATTCAGCTCCCACGCTCTCAAACCACAACAACAACTGATTCCGACACCGGTCTGGAACCCAGCTATAACATCACACTTTAGCCAAACAAGTGTAAGAAAACCAACTAAACTACAAACAAACTATTTGTTAAGTGTCGTTTTGCCATTGGGCTTGTTTTAGGATCTGCTATATCTGAGCAGTACCGCTTTAAAACGTTTTGTGGATTCAGGCCTGGGATGGCCAATGCATGAGTGTGGGCCGTTTCTCTTGTTAACGTCAGCATGTTTTTTTTGCCTGGTGAAGGTCACCAGCTGCTGACCTGCTACTCAGTGGAGTCTCAGTGTTCTGTTAGTCACAGGAACATCCTGTAGGGTGGTGAGCACAGCGCTCGTCCTTATCCATACCCTCTGTCTGTTTATTCAGGTGGGACAGTGGGGGTACTCCCTCCTTTTCTCTTTCCTTCCGTCATTCTCCCTCGCTCTTTCCTCTGTCCCTCCATTCCTCATTCTTTTTGCCTTATTCTCACAATTCCCACCCAGAATTCCAGTTAAACGGTCAACTCGGGGAGCATCTGCATGTCGGCTGGGTCCCATCTTCACTGGGAAAGGCCTCGCTGGTCTCCCAGGCTCCCACAGAACACCTGCCAGCAGACAACCAGAGCAGAAATCCCCTCTCGGTCTCTGCGGACCATGTGTTTACTGTGAGATTTACACAGAATCGGGAATCCGAATAAGGAGGCTTTGTTGTTCCAGCACGGACTCGTCTTTGCTGTACGGGCCTGTCTGCCTGGGCTTTGTAGGGTTTCGATAGCATTGATCATAGCGCAGGTGCTGGACTGGTAGGCATGACTAACCGGCCTCAGTGGAGGGTGTTTCTGAAGATCTCTTTTTGAGGAACTGTCTACAAATATCTTTTATGGAGAATATTGGAATTGGAAGTTTAGTGGGCCAATCTACCAAATAGTAATACCTGTCCAGGGTGCATCGCTATACGACATTGTATTGAATGAACCATATTCAAAACCCACAGTGTTTACCCCAAAGTTAGTACATGAAGCTTTCATATAATGCAGTGTCATTTCCTCACGCTATGTCTTAGTTAATAGCAAGTTTATTAGAGGGAGATTTTTGGATTTGTTTCTTTAGTGCTGTCCCATTCGGCAGTGCAGGAATGGCTTACTCCGAACTACCCCAAAACAAATTCCAGATGTGGAGAGCCCTGACCTCGCCATTCCTTCTGTGGCCGGCAAAAACAAGTGTGATTCTAAAGTCAGCTGCTTTCTCATGCCTCAAATCTGAAGAGAAATAGAAGCTAAGAAAAAAGGGGAAATGACAGAAATCCAAAGCCCCCATGAGAGAACAGTATAATTTGATTTGTCTTTACTTAGTTAAGAACTGTGCAAGGCTGATGTGACTTAACTACAAGAAAACTAAACGATTGCGAGCAACATTAACTGTTGATTCTCAAGCCAAGTCCTGGGTGGAAATTTCATTCCTTTTTTAATTCATTGTTTGAAAAAGGTTGTGACTAAACACAATTTAAGTATGACTTTTTCGCAAACAAAAATTGTCTGCCCATTTACAATCCAATCCAAATCCAGTGCTAACATTTGAAAAAAGCTGTATGCATAACTAAAAACTAATTTTGCATTAAAAGCTACATGAAAATGGTTCTTGTGTAAAAAACAAAAACAATGCATGTACACAGCAAAAATGCTTTTCTAGCCTAGATTTTGTGTCTTATTTCCATCCAAAATATCTAAAGTATTTTCTAGACAAGAAAAACCAGGTTACAATTAATAAAGTTTTTCTTACATTTTAACAAAAAATAACTTAATTTTGACTAGTTTTTTCTAAAAACAATGCAATAATTTTGACTATTTTGAGATGTTTTTAAATAGAAACAGGACAAAAAATCCAGGCTAGCAAAGCATCTTTTGCAGTGTGGCTGTCTCGCTATAAACCATAATAGAACGAAAGTATTTTAACATCCCAAAGTTCTTGGAGTCATAATATATTTAGTCCGTTGTTAATCTCTTCTGTTGCATCCATAGCTATACGTACAGAAACAGACATGCAGGTTTAGATGAATCTTTCATCTGACTGATATTTGTCACCATAGCTGGGTTTTTGTTTGGGATTCCAGGCTTGTATGTGTTTGTGCGTCTGCATGTGTGTGTTGACAAATCAAGTTACCGTATCAAGCCACAGTCACTTGGCACTTCTGAAGGCGTGTGTGGAAACAAGCCTCCATTGGGCTTCAAAGCCCTATTGACACATTCTCTCCGAAAGAGCCTCATGTGGTTAGAGCAGCCAGCCGCCTATCAGCGCAGATATGTGGGTCAACATATGGCTTCGCATAGTTGCCTATGCACTAATAAACTGAAAAAGACTGCGATAATGTGACTCGGGAATTGTGACCCTTGAAATCAGAATGACGGTCTTGGTCTTTGTCAGGATGTTCGATTTGTTTGCCTGATCCGTGTAGACATTAAACAATAGATACGTCTGTAATCTGTCTAGAGAGCCATGTGAAAACTCCATGAAGGTTTGTACAGCTGTGTATAGAGTTAGTTATAATAGATGTGCTCTTTTATTTCTTTTAGGCACCATAATAAAATCCGCAGACTGGAGGGGAGCCTGCTGCAGAACTTCACTGCTCTGGAGACTCTAGATCTGAGTAATAATGACATCACGGAGCTGAGAGAGCACTGCTTCCCTTCGGGGTTACAAATCAAAGACCTGTGAGAAACCCACTTGCCCTCTCTCTTTCAAATAGATAGAACTGTGAACATCGGTGTTTTCATGTAACACCGTGTTCTTTCAAAAGCTGAAGCGTGATTCTTCATTTCTGTAGGCACCTGAGCAGTAATAAGATTGTTCATCTGGAGTTCGGGGCGTTTAAGAACCTCGCCGGGAGTCTGCAGATCCTCAGACTGAGCCGGAACCGACTGACCCAGCTTCCTGTTAAAGGCCTGGAGCTGCCCAAGCTCACACAACTGTGAGTGCACTACACTTTGTGTATATATATATATATATATATATATATATATATATATACACACACAACCATGCAAACATTTGGGTTTAGTGCTCTCTTTTATTTAGTCTTTTCTTTTATTAGTATATTTCTGAAGAATCATGTGACACTAAAGATGAAAAATTCAGCTTTGTTTTCACAAGAATAAATTACATTTTAAAATATACTGAATTAAATAATATAGTCATTATAAATGCTATATAATTAGGAATAAATTATACATGTATATATATACATTAAAATAATGATTTGAAATTATTCACAATATTTCACAATATTACATAAAAATAAATCATACTTGACCCCAAACATTTTGGTAGTGTGCATTAATGTTAATTATTAGCAGAAGTGTGGCAACATATTAAAATCCTTCTGATTTATCTAAATGCATTCGCTAGCTTCATGCACCATGTGTGTTGTTTTTAAATTAATAATAAAGCGAAGAACCTAAGTTTTGTTCCTTCTCACTTCATTTTGTCCAGCCGTTACACAAAAAACGTTTTAAAGGGTGGATAAACTATTTTGAACTTCAGAGTAGTTAAACTGTATTTTATTATTCAGCAGCTTTGGAAAGTACAGTTTGAAGTACTTTCTCTGACGCTGGCTTCCACATGCTATTTGAAAGGTATCAGCATTCAGGATCAGAGAGCCATTGGTAAACATCAGAGAAGGACAATTCTTTCTCTCCATTGCAGATCTGTGGATCTATCTGTGCCCCGAGCGTAACCATCTGTAGCTAAGCTCTTTGTTTCTGCTCATATCAGACTTCCATCAAAAATGTGCTTTGTTCTTCAGGTGGACAGAGTGATACTGAATCTCTGTATGCATTAGGCAACAAAAGCTCATATTAAACCACACACACCTGGAGTGCATTTTAGCAACCACAAAGCCACAGTTATGCTGGTGAGCGAGAAGGATAGGTTAGTTAGTTTTGACATCAAAGAGAGCTGGACACACTGCCTGTTTACAATACTACGCTCTTTAAAAAGTTACAAAAAGGATGTTTTCAAGTAATATAACGAGCATTTTAGATTCTTTCAGTGCACTTTAATAATCAGAATAATTTTTTCTACACCAGATGAAGGTTAAAGGTTTTCATGATTGATGCAAATGTGACCCTGGAGCACAAAACCAGTCAGTTTTTAATAAGTACTGAATAAATAAGCTTTCCATTGTTGTGTATATATTTGATTAGGATAGGACAATATTTGCCGAGATAAAATAATGAAATCTCAGGGTTAAAATGGTCCGAATGAAGTTCACAGCAATGCACATTACTAATCAAAAAATAAGTTTTGATGTATTTACAGTAGGACATGGACAAAAATCTTCATAGAACATGATCTTTACTTAAAATCCTAATCGTTTTTGGCATAAAAGAAAAATCATTCATTTTATCCGTACAATGCATTTTTGGATATTGCTATAAAAATACCCAAATGTGACATCAGATCGGTTTTGTGGTCCAGGGTCACCTTTATTTTTATTTGTCGATCAATTTTTATGTAATGCTGTATTTTAAATGTGTGTGTTTTTGATTTCTTTTGTAGGGAGCTGAGCAGGAACAAGTTGCGGTTAATTGAGGGACTCACCTTCCAAGGTTTGAGCAGTTTAGAAGTTCTCAAGCTTCAGAAAAACAACATCAGCAAGCTGACGGATGGGGCGTTCTGGGGTCTGGCCCGGATGAGGGTTCTGTGAGTCCAAACCTTCATTACTACAACCTCAATATATCTAGATAATTACTGAAGGAATAGTTCAACCAAAAAAGACAATTCTGTTGTTATGGACTCATCCTCATGTGGTTCCAAAGCCGTAAGACCTTCATTCATCTTCAGAATGCAAATTAAAATATTTTTGACTAAATCTAAATGTAGCATTTTTGGGGCAACTATCCCTTTAATATTTCCAACTAAAGAACATCAATATTACATATAAATCAAATGCACATTGCTTATTATTTTTTTGTCATATACAGGCACCTGGACTATAACAGTCTGCGGGAGGTGAACAGCGGCTCACTCTACGGTCTTGAGTCGCTCCTGCAGCTCTATCTCTCCAACAACTCCATCTCTTACTTTAACCCTGAGGGCTGGGGCTTCTGTGAGAGACTTCGAGAACTGTGAGACATCCTTTTCTTTATCAGTCTATTTGTTCTTCCTTATGAATCAATATTTACATCTGATTCTTGTTAAAAAGAATAATCGCTTTACTGCCTAATAAAAGCATTCATTTCTTTAAACAAAATCGTACTCGCCCCAAACTTTTAAATGGTAGTGCGTGACGAAGTAGAATTCGGTAGGAAATATACAAGAGGATATCCTCTTGGTTACTGTTTGAATTTGACACCAAGTAAAGAATTAATGGCACCCAGTCTTTACATTACGAGGAAGCATTTGTATCACCTACTGCACTAAACACACAGCACTCCTCGTCTCGCTGTAGATAAGCTGTGTTTATCCTCTAATGATGCACTGGATTGCCAGCGCTTAGGAGCTCAGCCTCTTTTTTACTCATCTCTCTTGATGCTAGTTAAAGAAAACAGCATAATCCTCCACGTATACGTCTGCCAAGAGATCTGTACCTGAGCGAAAGTGATCTTATCTGGTACACCAGGCAGTCCTGTCGAGCGTATCCTGTCCTCCATATCTACTTCTAGCTAACACTCTCGCTTGTTGTGGGGGTAACAAGGCTTTATTGGGAGTGCATGTTGACTGCGGTATCAGCTGAGTGGTCAGCCGTGATTTTGCAGATAGGTTTATGACACGGCTGTTATTGCACTCTGGACAAGACGGCCAATGGGATGTCAGGCTGCTGTGATAAACTAAATTCTGCGTTCTGAAAAATCGAAACCTTAATGCAATCCTCCTTTTTTTTTTTTTTTTTTTTTAGGAACTTGTCTTATAACAACCTGACGAAGCTGTCCGAGGGTGGATTTGCCAAACTGGTGAACCTCATCTCGCTGCGTTTGGGACACAATTCCATCAGTCACATCACAGAGGGAGCGTTTAGAGGACTTGGTTCCCTACGGACGCTGTAAGTGTCCTTACTCTGGGAGAAATCTTGCAGGATTTAGCTGCGGCACAGCGGTTAGCGAAATCTGTCGCGGTGCACACATTGGGAAATGAGGTCCATTCTTCCCTGATCACGTTCCTTTTAATGTCTAAAAAATCATTTTACTGTCATCATAAATATACTGCCACCCAAGAGAAGCACACTATTTCTATTGAAATCAGCCGATTGACAGCATTTTTCGTTTTTTTGGAAATGGGTAAACAAATCAGTCTAGTTTCTAAATGAATGAACACTGCTGCAGATGAACGTGTTGACTGATTTAGTGGCACTTGCTAAAGTAGCCATAAGCTTTTAAGTCTGGTGAGAAAGTTTTCTGGTTTCTTTTTCTCATTGTTTCCTTGTTGGTTCCCACCAAAGTTGGATGCACATGTGCACACTGCTCAGAGCCTCCAAGAAAAAGCAACCCCAATTTTTTTTTTTTTTTTTTGCACGCAGTGAAAGGCATTATGGGGGACCAACTCTCCAGCCTGACTTCTATAGACACACAAAGTCTCAACCGCCACTTCATATCCCTCCCCTTTTCAGTGTCTCAAAAGAGAAGAATTCTGCCTTTACTTTCTTAGATGAAGGCTTTTTCACAGTAGGGTGACAAGCCAAGGCACAACACAGCCCTCAGTGCTGCTGGCAGTGGGCAGAGTGTCGGGGGGGGGGGGGCTTGTGAAGTGCAATTGTGAGGGCCTCTGTTTTCTTTTGTTCCGTCCTTTCTTTATGTCTTACTTGCTTGATTTCCTTTATATCGTTCTCTCTCACTCTCTCTCTCATCTGAGCCAGTTCTAATCTAATCATGGCCTTAGTGCCTTACTGGGGCTCCTGTTGAAAAGAAGCAGGGGAGGTTTTAATTGGTACGCGCTTCTGGCTGGGCGAGAGGAGCACTGGTCGGGTGTGAAAGACCAGAACCGGACCGTCTTTGAGCCAAGGGGGTGGGGGTCAGACCTGGGGGCCTCTGGCCCTACTGTCATTAACAAGCCCGAGTCCATTCACAAGCAGCCAGCCAGAAAGAATAGGAAATTGGCAGCCGAGGCCAGGCATGGAGGGAAAGTAACAGAAAGAGCCAAGGGGGCGGTTGTCGGCCGGGAGGGAGCGGGCACAATCCCTCCACCCTCTCACCTCAAAAAGACATTAATTCTTTTTCAGGGACAGCGATCTTTTTAATGGTGTAGAAATAAATGATGTTGAAAAGTTGTGATGCAAACACTGCTAAAATGTACCATAGCATACGTATGAAAAAATTGACTACAACATGATTATTTGAATTAGAAGACCTGATTTGAATTAGTGAGGTTTAGGCCATGTAGGCACCGTCTGGGCTTGTCTATGGTTCGTCTGGAGTTGCATTATGGGGTGTTCCCATGTGACTTTACCTGACAACCCGGTTGGTGTGCTGACGGATTCAAATGGCTGTCGGAGTGAGTATATGTGTGCAACTGTGTGAAAGAGTTGTGTTTGTGCAAAGCGCTTTCAGCTGTCATGCATTATTCATGCATTGGCCCGTGCGTTGCTGCGCTCCTTAATGTCACAATTCACAAAGAAAAGAATGTGCTTGGCTGGCAGAGAGCAAGAGAGGGAGAGAAAGCAAGAAAGAGAGTGTTGTTGGACTTGCTTGTTTTCAACCAGGTGTCCAGAGCTGCTTACGCCCGCCTTACTTTACTGACCAAACCCATCTTAGCTTTTTTTGTTTTTCTCCAAATGCATAAAAAAATTTAACTTGACATTTAAAATATATTTATTAATTAAAAAAAGCTTCACAATTTCTTCAAGACCGCAAAAGAATGAATATCCGTCAAAGTTTTACTAAAAATCACTCTTCGTGGAACTTTCCAGTACATTTCTCTGGAATGTCTATAGCACGTGGGCGGAGCTTAGGAAAGGGTCAATTGTTTAATCCTCTCAGTCTTTCTTTCCTAATCATTTTTTTTCTGTCTTTGCAGAGAGTTGGACCACAATGACATTTCTGGCACTATAGAGGACACCAATGGGGCCTTCGCTGGCCTGGAAAACCTCAACAAGCTGTGAGTGTCAATCGCTCTCCTTTATCTCAACTTATCACTTTTCCTTCTTCACTTTAATTACCAGGTGCAGCCAAGACATCTTACTTTACATTTTACATTGAATGGCATACTACAGAATCATTCCACGTTTATTGCATTAAGTAAATAAGGAATTGCAGGTAACCTCAACCCAAACCTTACATGCAGTGCAGATTTGGAAGCCTTAGTGCCAAGTCCAATTGAATTTGAGTACTGGGGCGAACACTTTTCATCATTGACAGATAGGAGATGAGCTCTTGGCTTTGTTCTTGTGATGGAATCAGCGAAGGCGTAAAATGAGAGGCAGGCAGAGAAGGGGGTTTGTTCAGACACATCAAACGCCCCGCTCTGTGCCTTTTGTTACGGGAGCAGAGGTTCGCAAATCTGCGGAAGCCGCCTGTTGATGCACACCCCTGCCAAAAATCCTATTCACCCTTCCTGGGAATATGCGATGGAGAATTAGGGAGCGATGTGCACAACATCAAAGTCTTTTGTGCTGTTTTGTTACCCTAAGACGAGGAAGGCAGCCGACTCTAGTTTTAGTGGATTACAGATCGTTTAGTTTAATATTTTGCTTGTGGATTGTTTGTTACGCCCTAAATCTTCAGTCCACGCGCACCTGCTCATGATGTCAACGGATCAACTTAGCATCTATTTCAATGCTTTCTATTTGGAAGCACAAGTTTGGTCGGAGTGAACTGCTAGAGCTTTTTGAATTATGGGGCTGGTATGGAAGCCCAGGACTCGAGACGGCCCAGAGGGTGACCTGCAGATGGGTGGTTGCTTCAGAAATGGTGGGGGGGCTGGAGGAGATGAGTGGAGGTGATGTCTTAGTCTTTCAGGAGATGACAGATGCTGTCGCACACACATAGCCCATCAGTCTGTTGACAGACACGGCAGGAGCTGGGCTTTCTGGGCTGACTCTTATAAGCATATACTGAACTAGAACTTAACTCTAGCAGAGAGATTTGTTTTATTATTTTGTATATATTTTTTTTATATTTTATTCTAATTTTTAACAGTAAAATTGGCTCTTTAAGATTTTTTTGTTTTTGTTTTTTAAGAAAATTTTATAAACTGTATTTTTAATGCTTTTGGAAACATATTCAACGATTTTTATTTATTAATAAATGTATCCCTTTTTTTATAATTTTATAATTGTTCATGCTGTTCATAAGTGCTTTGAAATTATTTTAGCTTTTGTATTGTTTATTTATGAATTTATATATTCTTTTTACATCAGCCATTTATGGGATATGATAAAGAATTAGTCAAAAAATAACTGTAATACTGATTCCCCCAAATTTTTAAAAAGTTTTCTATTTAAATTAATTGCAATTTAATTTTTCTGAGCCATAAATAAATAACATTTTCCCTGATTTACTGATTTATTCTCTGAAATGTCATTCAGTGTAACAATCTTGTCAGGCATATTTACAACAAAAATCTCTTTATGACACATTACTTAATTGTACTTTTTTTAAATTACCACTGTTAAAACACAATACAATTTAATATGCTTCCACATTCTTTTATATATTTTAATAAGTTAGAATAAGCATGTTTTCTGAATTTTTACACAAATATTGTGTTACACAGAATGACAATATAACACTATTTCAACCACATTTTTTGACAATTCTCCAAAAAAATATTTAAATCCTTAAATATAGACACTTTACTTGCATTTAATGTGCTTTTATGGAAATAAATTTCTTTGGATGACCAATATACAACATGAAACAGCAAGAGAATATTAATATTGCATGCCTGCTTTTGTCTGCTGCTGTGTAGGTCTTGTTTATCCCAGCATGCAGTAGCTCCTGACACGCCTCAGGATTGTGAGCCAATATCAGTCAACCCAAATCCAGAAAGATCATCCCCTAATTTAAAAACGACAACATTTTCAGGTGTCAAATCTGTTTTATATGAGGAGGTGCTGGCTTTCACGGTGCTGACTGAGGCGTCTTGAGCCCTCCACGGTCACAGGCTTGTTTTGGTCCGACATGCTTAAGAATGGAAATCGTGTAGGAGGGGGGGATGTTCACCATCCCGTGGCGTGTGTATCCCTGCTTTTGAAGAACAAGCCGGATTAGCCCTTACAAGGGGTTCGAACCGCAGCCTTGACAAGGCCACTTTTATTAATTTACAAGCCGTGTTGTCCTCCAGCCACTGAAGCTCCTTTTCATGTGACCTCGAGCTCTGGGCTCCACCTTGTCATCGCTATTAAATTCTAATAAAGATAAAAGTAAGCTTTGAAGAGCTGCGGCGGGCCCCGATTCCTCACCCTCCTCCTAATCTCTACACAGTTCGGATTTCCAATCCCACAATCCCCTTCTCTTATCAGATTCAGTCCAGCTAATTGTGCACTCTCTTTCTCTCTCTTCCCTCTCGCTCTGCGTGTCTGGAAACGGCAGAACTCTGTTTGGAAACAAGATCAAGTCGGTGGCCAAGAAAGCCTTCTCGGGCCTGGAGGCTCTGGAGCACCTGTGAGTATCCCACAATGCCATTTGGCCTCTACAGCAGCGGCTGCCAAAAGTAAATGCTTAAGAGGGCTGCTAGCAATTTAATAGTGTCTTTGTAAAAGGAGAGGACGGGGTGGTTTGCAAGGCCAGCTGCTCTTGTCTCGTTAGAGCCAGCTTTAACTTGCACAGGAACAAGGTTATGGAGCATATGGTAGGTTTCGTAGAAGAAATGGAATTTTTAAGCACTTCTGCAGACGATGTAACTCCACTTCTGATATTGGGGTCTTTCCACCTTGTTCCGAGTCCTCCCATGCATAAATAGGCTATGGATTTGCATGCGAGCAGTTGTATGTGAACGTTCCCATGTCCTCTTTCGGTCACACCTGAGGGCCCTGTTTAATCTCTCAACAGGAACTTGGGGGAAAATGCCATCCGCTCCATTCAACCCGAGGCATTCAGCAAGATGAAGAACCTGCGTTACCTGTGAGTCCCATTAACACACGTGCTCCTTTATACACTCAGCCGGTTATAATGTTTCTCAACATCATAAATGTTTGGCTGACAGCTCATTAAAATGCATAAGATGACATAATGCAAAATAATTGAAGTAATTGAAGTGCACTTAAGTCCAACTTTTGATTCATAGACATTTCTTTTGTTAAACCCATGTACCTGACAATTTATTTTATTATAATACTATAATTTCAAATTACAATATTCTTTCGAAAAAGGAAATGATACAATGAATTAAATTTAATATAGCATTAATGCATTTTGTTCTTTTTCACCTTCTGCTCAAGGAATCATAAAGAAAATGTATCATATTTTGACAAAAACATTAGGTAGCACAAAATTTGACTGTTTTATAGTATATTGAATAAATAAATGCAGCAAAAATCTTGAAAAAGTCTTTTCTTGTAATAATTTACTACACATTTTTTATAGATATCAATTTATTTCTATTGTTATATGCTATGCATGTTAAATGAAGGTAAAAGCAGTGTGTTATGTATGTTAAAGTCCAGAAGTTATTTATTTTAAAAAACGGTGCACAATAATTCGAATCTATAAAATCATCTACTATCAGGCTGAAGTTTAGAGTCCAGATGCATTTCACTCATCTTTCTTTCGATCCCTCTCTCTGCAGTCACATTCAGAGTGATAGTTTTCTGTGCGACTGTCAGCTGCACTGGTTTCCGGAGTGGCTGGTAACACGAGGGCTGAAGGCTGGGGTTCAGGCAACATGTGCCCACCCAGAGAGCCTAAAGGGCACCAGCATCTACCAGGCCCCACCACAGAGCTTTGTTTGTGGTAAGCAGTCCTGTAATGTCTTTAACAAGCAAACAAGTCAGTCACATTAAGAAAGAACTTAATCTAACGGTGTGTTAAAATCCTTGTACTTCCACTCCAGATGACCTTCCCAAACCCCAGATCACCGTTCACCCTGTCACCACGGCAGCAGTTTTGGGCAAAGATGTGCGTCTGACCTGCACGGCCGCCAGCAGCAGCAGCTCTCCCATGACCTTCACCTGGCTCAAGGACCAGGAGACGCTACGTCAAGCCGAGGTGGAGAATTTTGCCCACGTGCGGGCCAGTGACGGAGGGGTGATGGAGTACACCACTATCCTCCACCTCCGGCACGTCACCTTCAACCATGAGGGTCGCTACCAGTGCATCATCAGCAATCACTTTGGCTCCTCCTACTCTAACAAGGCCAGAGTCACTGTAAACGGTAATTTTATTAACTTCAAATTTATATTCACTTTTGAAGACAATTTTAACGGCCATCTAACCTGTAATTTTTTTTTTTAAATACAGTTTACACTAGTTGCACTAAATTCCCATCATGCAACATTTGCTCATAGCTTGTATCAGTAAAATTCAGTTTTTACATTCTGAACTGCGCCACTAGAATTTGGGCAATTTTATTTTCTCTGCTGTTAGCAATACGCTTGGATTACATGCCTTGTCAGTTCGAGCAGCAGATGCAAATTGATTGTCTTGAGGCATTTTGGTTTCATGCCCGTCCAAATCAAGCCATTTCCCATCGCCAATTGAGTTAGTCACAGCTATGAATGCTGGGCTTGTTTGGTGCTGATGTAGCAACATTATGAGAATAATCCTCGCCAGGGCTAATTTCCCTTTTTCCTCTGTATGCGCACAGTGCTGCCTTCATTTGTGAAGACCCCACGCGACATCACGATCCGGACGGGGACGAAGGCACGGTTGGAGTGTGCTGCTGAAGGTCACCCCACTCCTCAAGTGGCGTGGCAGAAAGATGGCGGTACGGATTTCCCAGCCGCCCGAGAGCGCCGCATGCGTGTGATGCCCGATGACGATGTCTTCTTCATCATGGACGTGAAGCCTGAGGATATGGGCGTGTACAGCTGCACGGCAAAAAACACGGCGGGCATGATCTCCGCAAACGTCACTCTAACGGTGCTAGGTATGAACATTTTTGCCATATTTACATTATGCAAAAATACACTTCAGATTTGTTTATTAAGCTGTTGGAGCTTTGCTACCCCCTGCTTAGTTTTACGTGAGAATGTTTTTTCGTTCCCTATCTGAAGCAGCTGGGCTTTATGTGCGGGCTTGAAGGTCAAAGGTCAGGGAAGAGGTCACAGGGGTAGAGGAAGTGCTGAAGGCTTGCACAGTGGTATTTTTGAGTGTTTCTGAACTCTCGACTGAGTAGCTGCTAGACAGAAATAGTCAAATACTCATTATTTTAATGTGGAAATTATGCGGCATGGTTGGCCTAAAGTGCTTTGTTTTTTGTTTTCACTAAAAAGAACTGAAGCGGTGGTCAGACTACATAGTTGTGGCCACTTGATAAGTATGTTGTGTTTTTGATATGGACTAAAAATGAACAGGCTCATAACAGTCATTTGTTCAGTAAGTGGACTGTGTTGATTTTTCTGTATTTTTCTGATTCACCAAAAGGACCAGTTCAGTCATTTGTTCAGGAACTGAACTGTGCTGGTTTTTAGTCAATCAAAAACGTTTAATTCACTAAAAACGTACAGGCGCAGAGTTGTTGAAGAAATCTAACTACAATGATTGTATGTTTTTCATTTACTAAAAAGAACCAGAGTCATTCATTCAAATCAGTCACGTCTCTCAGTGTATTTTTGATTTAATAAAAAGAACCTAAGATTAATTAATTTAGCAATTCAACAGGTCATTCAGGTTTATTGGTGTCAAACAATTAATGGCAAAAAAGTTGCATCCCTAGTAAAAGGTTTTATTTACATAATACTGTTTTACATTTATATATCAAATAAGTTTATAAGAATATAAATATGTACATGTATAAACGTAAATATTTTCAAAATATATACTGTATGTGTTTATTTTTATATGCATAATAATTATACACAGTTCACGCACATGTATGTGATTAATCGGGATTAATTGTTTGACAGCACTATAAGTTTTTGATTCACTGCAAAGAACCAGTTCATATGAGTCACTGGCTCAGAAATTGAATCCATGATTGTTGTTTGGAACTGCATGTTTGTTTATGTGTTTTTTTCCACCAGTCATATGATCAGAAGAATTAAGAGTCATTCATTCAAGAATCAGACTTTTTTTTTTTAATCTAAAAGATTTTTAAATCTCTAAATCTTAATGCCTAGTCCTAAAAGTTGACTAAGTACAATTTAAGCAGAGTACCACTCGCTAGCAAGTAGCAAATTACAATTCAATGCCATCACATAGATGTCAAGCCATTTAAGGGATCTCTGTCTACTTGGGTAATTCTACACATGTCCATATGTAATTCAACAACTGTTCCTCTGTGATCTTCCTGCAGAGACGCCTCATCTAGCACAGGAAATGGAGGATCGAAATATTGTTGTGGGCGAGACGGTTGCGCTGCAGTGCAAGGCTCTAGGCAGCCCGCCTCCTCGCATCACCTGGCTAAAGGGGGAGGAGCCTTTGAGACCCAGCGACCGTCACTACTTCACTCCAGGGAATCAGCTCTTGGTGATCGGTAGCACCACTTTAGAGGACGCCGGACGCTACACCTGTGTCATGTCCAACACGCTCGGCACGGAGCGAGCTCACTGCCAGCTCAACGTTTACCAGCGCTTTGAGGAATGCGCGCCTTTTTCAAGCCCCAGCACCGTTACCGTGGGAATCATTGTCATCGCTGTGGTGACCAGCATCGTGGTGACGTCCCTGGTTTGGGTGTGTATTATCTACCAGACGAGGAAGAAGAGCGAGGAGTGCAGCGTAAACACAGGTGCGTATTTCCACACAGATTACGCTCTGCATTTATTTATTTAGATTTTTATATATAAGAGTTTTATCTCTAACGTTTGCACTGGTCTTTTACAGATGAGACGATTGTCCCTCCTGATGTCCCCAGTTACCTGTCCTCTCAGGGCACTTTATCAGAGAGACAGGATGTGTGCATACGAGTGGAGTCCAATGGTGGATCTCAACCCAACGGACGCATTGAAAACAACGGTACAGTATCCGCACTCTTAGCTCTGAGCATAGATTTAAAAATGACAAGCTCAAAACATCACTTAAAGGATACACTTCTGTTGCAAGCTTGGGATCAGTAGGATTCTTAAAGAGGTCATATAATGCCAGATGCACTTTGAAATTAAAGTTTGTGTACACAAGCACCCTATAATGATAAAAATCCACCCAGTGTTTTTTTGTAGTCTCCTGTTTTCCCCTTTTTCAAATCGAGCCGTTTAACCATGTGACGTCACGTTGAAAAGAGGGGCGGGGTCAGCAGAGCTCGTTAAGATTTAAAGGGGAAGTACAGAGTTGTAATAAAAAATTTAAGTATACTAAACAAATGAATATTAGATATTTCACAATATTACTTTATTTGATTAAATAAATACTGCCTTGATAAGCAGAAGAGGCTCCATTACAAACCAAAAATGTTACTGATCCCAAACTTTTAAACAGCAGTGACCGTGCATACATGGATGCATCCATCTCAATAAAATCTATAAAATGCATTTACAAATGGATTTTCGCAACATGCCAAATTTAAGAACTGTCCGCTGTTTACACGATTGTTGCACAACATCGTAATTACGTTTCGCTCATTTCAGGCTATGATGGGCCAGTCGTGTGCACAGACTGCTTGGAAAACGGCACCAGCTACTCCAAACACTGTAACTACCTCCCACACGGTATAGCGCCCCCTTCAGGCCTGGAGTATCAGCAGACACACCAAACATCGACTTTCAACAGCCACAGCAATGAACCACACTGCAATGGCACACCCAGTGGGGTCAGGAAAGACTCCCATCAAACTCCCATCTTTCCCACCAACCACGACAGGGTGACCGGATCACCCTCATCACACCAGTACAACGACAGAAAAGGTGAGGACGAGGAAGACTGCCTCCACATATTATGTCAGTTCTGAGTGATTTATACGATTCAGTGATAATATTCCCTGTTTGACCTCACTTCCTTTCTAATCTCAGGACTGCTGGTGACTAGGTCAGACACACCTCCCTCACTTGAAGAGAGCTATCATTGGCCAGTAAAGCTCCTGCCTGGGGACTGTGACATTGGGTCCGAGCTCAGACAGACTCTATTACCCAACGGACACGCACATACGGCCGATGCCACCCTAAACGAGAACGAATCCTTCAGTGACTAATGCCTCACCAACCCTCTTCTTTATCCTTTTGCACTGAGAACTGCTACCTCACACTGAGGGGCACAGACAAAGCTGCCCCCATCTATCTGAATGCAGAAAAGGGGCGTCCGGAGTTTGAAGGCGAAGCTTGAGTGGGGCGATGACGTCCCATGCGAGCGTTAACGATGTATATAGATATAATCCTCCTCAGGGAGGCTCCGTTCACACTACAGAAATGTGACTTGCATTTGACGCATGCAAAATGTATGACAGAGTGCTATAACGTTGGGCTTTGAGCTGTACATAAGAGTTTTCATATATAAATATGTGAATGTATGTATTCTATAACTTTTACAAAAGGGTGTTTAACTCTATTCGATGCATGGTGAGATCAGAGTGTTTATATTTTACTTTTTTTTTCTGAACAGATCTCTCCTGCTTTTCTCAATTTTATAAGCAGTGCCTTATTGCAAGATCAAGGAATCCACAAGTCAGTTTTTTTCTTACAAATGGGAATTTTGTCATGCACTTGAGGTTTAGACAACTCAATCATAATAGATAGCCTTTAAAGGAATATTCCAGGTTAAAAACAAAAAAAAGGGGTTCTAAAAATATCAGGGAATTTACTTTCAATAACTAGAAATTAATAGATTAATCCGATCTACAGTATTTTTTTTTTGCTTTTAAGCAAGGACACATTACGTTGATTGACCATAATGTTACAAATAAATCATATTTTAAATATTTGTTAATATATACTTTTGAACTTTTTTTTCAAAGAAAATTTAGTATTGTTTTAAAATGAATTTAAATATATTTTATATTACAAGAGAAAAGTTCAATTGTAATGTCTTACAATGTTACTGTATTCTTGATCGGATGAATTTGAGATTTAACATTTGTTCTATTATAGTTTTTTGTGTGTGCGTGTGTGTCTGTGAATTCATATTAACAGAAAAAGGGATTTCTAACTCAATGTTTCACTGGCGAGAAGTAATTTTTTGTTAAGTAATTATGAGATGGAAATTCACTAAATATGCTTTGCATCGTTTACCATAAAATAATTTAACCTGGAATATTCCTTTGTCAGAATAAATATAGGATGAAGGAAGAGCTCTGCGTTGAATTTTCAGGTCCATTATGGTACGAAAATGACAAATATTGGCAAAATAAGGGAAAATATAAGCACTTTTTTTTATAAATCCCATTTTACATCTTGAGATTCTGATGCTATCGAGGCTCTTCCGTTAACGAAGGTTACACCACCCAAAGCTGCTTCACTCACCTACATACCTGGAAATGAATTTTTAACTGTATTTGTTCATCTTTTTTTTTTTTTTTTAAACATATATTTTGGGGAAATTACAAATGATCCAAAAATAATATTTAGAGAGACTGATTCTAACACTGAGTTGTAGCTAACAGCCAAATCACAAAAGGGAAAGAGCATCTCTCTAGAAAACTCTAGCTGTTTGTGCTGGACTGCAACACAGAATGTCTTCATTTAAAGGGAATAAGCAGGAAAAAAGTAAACGCCTCATCAACTAGTCTCTTATAGTCTTTGGTAAAGACTAAAGCAGCTAATGCTAAGCTACATTTATTAGTTGTCGACAGCAAAGGTTTTTTTTTTGTTGTTTTGTTTTTTTAAATATAACATCTGTACTACTAAACTAGGGAAATGTTATGTTGAGTTGGATTGCAGCAAACGCCAGTTTAACCCCAACAACTGTAGAGCATAGCAGTACTTTGATAATGTGGTTAGCTGGTTAACTCTAATCAAGCTCTGTGAACTAGTTCAAATAGGTTAACTCTACAGATGTTTGGGTCACCCTGTTTCATACCAGATTAATTTATTAAACTCCATTCTAATCACAGCTGTTCACCCACATGGCTAAAACTGTTGAAGTGTCAAAAGTCAGGCGTTTATTAAAGTCACATTTTGCTCTTTTACACCATCTGGTTTGTGTTTTTACTTTGATGCACAGCGCTTGAAATTACTGAATAGGTATAATTTATACCTAATTTAGCACATTTCTAAGCAAGCGGAGCACAAATCCCATGTTCTTTGGAGTGATATATATTGAGTTGGATAAACTTACAAAAAAAAAAAAAGTTTATTCTTTTATTTTGCACTTTCAGCCAGTTTGAATTTACTAGTCTAGTGGTGCTCTGTATTTAAGAATATAATAATCCATTTTTATTAATTAATTAATAATTTTTATTAATTTCATATATATATATATATATATATATATAAATTAAAAAAAATGAATTGTAAAATATTTGGATTTACCTCTTATATTGTTGTGACCTTTTTTTCACACCATTGGCAGAAAGAAAAACAATCTAGTGTTATCTGCACTAGTAAAGCTCAGCCGTTCATCCCAGTTGTTCATGAACGATTGTTTTTAACAAACGATATTAAAACTAATATCAAAATAAAATATAGTAAAATATGGTCCCACTTCATATTAAGTGTCCCTAACACCTGTGTACTTCCACAGTAACTAGATGTATATGTAGTGTGTAACCACAGTGTAAGTATCATAGTATCTACAGCTGTAATATTACTGTAACTACACACATGTAACACCCCTCAGTGTGTGGAAGTACAAATGTGTAACAGGACATTGGTAACAACACTTGTTTCACTTCACTAAGTAGTCATGTAACCGGAACTACATAGCTACACTTTTTAATAGCAGTATGTATAAGAGTAACTGGAACAGCGAGGTGATCAGGGGGTGTAATTGGGTAGTGTAAAGTGAGTTGGTGCACCTCTGTAACACCAGTGTATATACATGGTACAGTAACTCCTCAAGAACTGCCCACTTAATATAAAGTGTAACATTCTGGACACCAGCCACAATTTATATGTAAATTGGATGACGAAACACTACTGACTTTTGATTGGGATAGTTAGAGGGTGGCGCTTCAGACCAAAACAAAACAGGACAACATAAACATCAGTTGAGGGCTGCAATTGCGCTTTTTAAACAAGAATATCCAGGCTGTACTACTACTGTCGGCGATTCGAGTTCTTTTAATTTACATGTTTTCTTAACGCCTGTTGAACATAACAGAGACATTTTATGATTATTATTTAATATAAAGTGGGACCCATTTGGGGATATTATTATTTATAAATGTATATATTTGCAGCTAATGGACCATGCAATACACATTTAATCACTTAACTCAGATTTCAGATACATTAAAAAGCAGGATTTGCAAATGCATGTTTCATAATTGAAAAATAACTTTTTCATTGTGCATTCCAAGTAATCTCAATCAAACTGCAGATGGGTAATTTGATTAGATACAAAATTACAAAAAAATATTAGCTAAAACAATAAAAACATGACAGCATCATAAAAACACAATTTTTGAAATGATCTGTTTTTGCAAATAACCACTGATAAATCCGCCATATTAGAATCATTTCTCAACGCGTCACTAAAGACGGCAGTAATGATGCTCAAAAAATGTAATGTTTAGCAAAATTTGCAACGTTATTACTTATTCCAGTGTGCTTTAGTCCAGTGTGTTACATATAAGAAGTAAATGTCAGCGGATTTTTCTAGAAATCACTCGTGCTCTGTGGCTCTTCACTGGTTCATCAGTATTATTTGAGTTGTGTTTGAACACATTCCAGTGAAAGGTGGTTGTTGACTAAGTTCTCTGTATTGTTCTTGTGCCCCGCGCTTCGTGACAGGTCTGACAAACATTCACACCTGCGGACTAATCTGTCTTTTTCAATGGGTGTTTTTTTCAGCTAATAATAATAAAGCAGGTAGAGCAAGCTTGGGGATCAAAGTCTAGACTCAACATGTAACTATAATCCGCTGGAATAACATTGATAACGCATTTTAACTCATTACTCATAAGTGTAGTATATGAAAGTGTCATATTTTAGTTTTGGAGTCGCAAACAACAGGCTGACATGCATGCAAGGTCAAAAAACACTTTCATTTTCTTATAATATGCATTTGTTTTTACCTTATTAGCTCAATGATACGTTCAGTGATGAATTTCTCCAAACTCCTCCATATTGATCTTTCTTTTGAGAGATAATAACTTTATACACGGCGCACTTTCGGATTTAAAACTTCGCAGCATGTTTCCGTTCACTTACTCACTGCATGAAAGGTCATTTTCAAAAACCCATAATAGGCGCACTTTGTAAAAATTACTTTTTTAATAGATCCATGTAAGCTTGCAAAAAGGATATCTAGTTTGAATTCGATCTGTGTTGCAACATAAGTGGAATTCAGGCAGTTAAACTCAATCTGTTGTGCACTGATGAGCAGGAATGCAAACCACTGTGTTATGTGATCTTTTTATCCAGGCACCAGGTGTCCTCATCGTGGCCCTCAAGACCACCGGTTCAAACTGGGACAGAGGGTGCGTTTCTCAGTCAGATCTGACCAACCTCCGTTGATCTGTAGTCTGCGGTTTGCTCCTGGTCTCTGATCTTGTGCAGTTTTGGCCGCACAGCTGTTGAAGAAACCAGTCCAGTTCAAACTGCCCCACGGCGTTCTGTGATCATGGTGTTTATAAAAGCGTACGGCGCACTTTCTCATATGCTCCGAGGAAAATGAAGCCTCCCATGCTGATGAACGTCACTCTGGGGAGGCTGCCGGCAAACAGCCTTCAGACAGAATGAGAAAACAAAGTTAGCAATAAGCTAGTAATTAATCACAAAATATGTAATTATATGTAATTATTCACAATTAAAAACATCAATATTTGTTGAAAAAAGTCACTTGATTAAGATAATTTAAAATGAATAGTTTATGTAAACTTGCTTTTATTCAGAACAGGTGACATTATTAAAAAACGTCATTGCTTTATTAATTTTAACCCTTTGTCATACATGCATGTGTTGAATGTGCTGCACAAAAATCACGAGATTCCTGAGGATTCTTATACTGAATTTTACTGAATTAAAATAAAGCACAATCATGGTGCCACAAGATGGTTCTTTTCAGAAAATCTAAATATAAACCAGATTTTACTAGTCTTAGTCGTTTCTTTTAGTGAGTGAAAACATGCAGCACAAAAGTCTGATCTCCAAATGCACGACTCTTCTTTGAAACAAATATACACATACTGGTTACAAACTCACTCATATGTCACAACAAGAACAGTTCGATTCTCAAGCATATGACCCTAGTTTCTTTTTAGCAAACCAAAACATACAGCAACAGTCGGCAGATTCTCAAACGAATCACTCGTTGTGAAACATTGTTTTTAGCGAGACAAAACACAGCGCAACCAGTATAGTTTAACTCCTGAACATATGACAGACTGGTTCTTTGTAGTGAGTCAAAAAATACTGCACAAGTATAGTTCAATTCCCAAACATATGATTCTTACGAACTGATTCTTTGTAGTGAGTCAAAACATGCAGCAGGATAGTTCAATTCCTGAACATATGAACTGGACTCTTATGAACTGATTCTTTTAAGTGAATCAATACATGTAGAGCAACAAGTATAGTTCAATTCCTGAACATATGACTCTTACAAAATGGTTCTTTGTAGTGAGTCAAATAAAGTTCAGTATAGTTCCATTCCCAGATGAAAGACTCTCGGGAGCGGATTCATTTTGCCAGATGCAATTATTAAAAGTTACATCTTACAGTTACTTTAATGGCCATAGTTCATTTGACAAATTTAAAGCTTCACAAAATAAGTTCTCTCAGTAATATTTTTTAAACCACTTTTTTTTTCTTACCACATTTGTGTTGGTTTAAAATAAAAAAAAGGCCTAGTTAAGTTCTTCCTTAAAATAAGAATCTGATTAATCGAGTAAGCAAGGAACCGGAATCATCATTAAATAATTATTGACGGCTCTAAATACAGAAACGTGATACACACAGTTGCAGCTTGGATGTAACTTTGTTAGATGAAATTTACAGAGCAGCATAAAATAAAACATTAGCCATGCTCGATAACACAAGTATTCAGTATTTCTCAGCTGACACTGTGTTGTTTGACAGATTACGGAGCGTTTGAGCAGGAATGTGCAGTGTAGGGGTTGTTGATGTTGGAGAGGTTAGAGGATGCGACAGGCCATGAAAGCACTGTAGTCTCCTAAGGCTCTTTTCCACACAGCTGCTTTTGGTATAAGCACTGGCCCCCGGGCACTGATGGCCAGATGATATCCACACATGTCCCTCAAGCTCCCAGCACCACCCCCCCAACACTCTCTCGCTTTGGCTTCCTTTCACTCGTATTGTTTCATCTTGCTCAACTTTTCTCAATCTTCCTATTTTCAAACAGGTGCCACACTTAGTCCTTCGGTGCGGCACCTGTGGGGGATAATGGTGGTTGGAAAGCGGGGGCGAAGTGGATCTAAAATTAGAAATAAGGTCACGAGTGGTGTAACCACTAATACATCAATTTTGTCAACTGCAAAGCTGTACAAGGTGCCAAGCATGTCAGGGATCTCTTGACTATTCCAGGGATTCGCAGAACTCGACGTTTCAGCATGCTTCTGCTGGGATCATGTGTTTTACAGAGAGATGCCATGTCAGAGTGAGCTTGTGTGTGTGGACCTGTGAGCAAACACACTCATCCTGGAACGAATTAGCAAGGACGCATTCTGACAGTTTGTCTGTGCTGCGTGGGGTTGGGATTTCAAACTATGCACTAAAAGAGAAACGTGAAACCTTGCATGTGTGCTTCTGCAATGGAAACCACGAATATGTGTAACAGGAACTTCTGAAAAAAATTCAAGCATTGCTTGCTTGATTAGGATCGAGTAAACATATTTATTTTCTAATGAACAGCGTAAAAACATACAAAGCAACCAGACTTTAACTTGTAAAAACTGACCATGCCGTTATAGAACTTGTCACTTTAAACTAGTGCTGTCTAATCGTGAATAAAAGCATTCATTATAAAAGTTTTTCTTTACATCATATATGTGTGTGTAATGTGTATTTATTATGTACATATCAATACAAACACATACATGTATTTAAGATACATGTTTAATGTTAATATATATATATATATATATATATATATATATGAGATTATAAATATATAAATGTATGTACATGTAAATATTTTCAAGATAAACATGTATGTGTGTCTTTATATATATATACATAATACATTTGCACAGCACACACACACACACACATACATATATATATATATAATGTAAACAAACTTTTATTTGGGATCATGATTAATCATTTGATAGCTCTAACTTCAACAGAAAAGCTCTGAAAAAGTGATGACTTGTACCACCTGACCTCTGTTGTTACTTCATAATATTTCAGTTTAACTGCCTATTGGTAGTGACTAAATAATGCAAGAATAATCTGAAAATAAACACCCAATTTGAATATTATCATCTGAATTTACAATAAGTGTGTAAATCGTGATATATTGACATTAATATCCCAAAGGTACCTAGATGGTTTACTATTTATGCTGGTAATGTGGATATTTGTACTCAATTAGAAGTACAAACACAAATAAATAAATAAAGTCAAAAACTACAAACATGGTGGATTTGTAAGACTTGACTTTCTGAAAATTCAGCCATTAATCACTCACCCTTATGTCATTCCAAAGACGGAAGACCTTTGTTCATCTTCTGAACACAAATTAAGATATTTTTGATGAAATCCGAGAGCTACCCGTCCCTCTATAGACAGCATCACAACTGAAATGATCCCAGAACCAGAAACATAGTACATACATTGGTAAAACAGTCATGTGATATCGGTGGATCAACTACAGTTTTGCGACTCTCCCAAATAGTGCCAGACGTAAGTCAGGGGAAAAGAATGGTTAAGTAAATTGTTATTTTTGTTTTCTTTGTGCAAAAAAGTTGATCCTCTGATGTCACATGACTGTTTACCAATGTATTTATTAAGTTTAATTATTAGCTTTTCCTAATCAATAAACTTGAATATCACTCAATTAAGTATCATAATGTAGATTTAGAAATAGTTTTTATTACAATATTTTAGCTTAACTGATGCATAATTGTTAATTATAAATTACTAGTTTATTTGTGCTTAACTAATGCATAATTAGGGCCCTTAAAATGTTAGGTTAATCATTAATTACTAGTGTGTTTTTGCTCAACTAATGCTTAATTGTGACTAAATTAACCATTAATAAATGCTTAACTAATGCATTATTCTGGCCCCCTATTCTGAAGTGTTACCGAAATAATTTTACGACGGGTTGTTGAATTATTAGAAAAATAATGCACATCAGAGGTGGTGATGCGGCCACGACTTGAAGCTGATTATTTTTCTATTTTTATCAGTTATTCCGCTTATACTACGGTGGCCACACCTCAACACATCACACTTTCAGGGGCTCCCTAGTATAACTAAAAATACACCATAATGAATAGTAATTCAATCAAATCTAAACAATATCAAATCAAGTGCTTGTGAAATAGAATCTGATGAATCAAGATCTGTTATCCAAACCTAGTCATGACACTACAGTGTTGCTCTAAGTGGTGGCAAACAAACAAAAAAGCCCAATAATAATCCACTTTCAAGTATCTACACATACAGCTCAGGCACCCTTGCCAGATTTGATTAAATTGTTTTACATCACTGATAATAAGCCAAGCATTCATTTTATTTTCTATTACTGTATCTTGCTATCAAACTACAAACCATTCTGACCAGCTACAAAATTAAACATACTGTAAAGACATAACTGTTTTGTCACAGTCAGATGAGTGCATTGTGACATCATCACCCTACCCAGCCATGATCGTCAGTCATTCAGCGGTGGACGGGTCTGCACTATAAATACTGCATGCTTACCAGAAGCTTACTAAAGTAGATTTCTGATCAGTGGTAGGTCATACACCACTGCAATTCTCCGAAGGAAGAACTTACACTATATATGACCAAAGCTCCAATTGATTTGACTGCAACTGCAGGTCATTATTAGCTCACTGCAACACGCTCATTGCAAACATTGCTAGCATTACTCTCTCAGCAGGCTGCTGCATCATCCTGGACTACTTAGCAGACTCGCTTGAGGAAATGGGTAGCCTGGGTTGGGGTAGCAGCACTTCAAAGCTTTGAGGAAGGTTAACTCACAAGCGGACGGCTGCCTTGATTGCCGATGTTTGGGCTGGTGTGGTTAGAAGCTCTCCACAAGAGCTCTGACACACATGGAAGCACTTTTTGGCTTCACTAGTCTGCAATTGGAGCCATTACAGTAATTACAGCTTTAAAGCCGGGCAATTTGTACAAGACATGCAGTAGTGAAACTGCCAGAGTTGTTGCCTTTATGCAAGCATGGCCTCTTTGCCTGCTCTGTTTTTTTTTTAACCCTGGCTTTTCTCTGAGTTTTAAATATTGCAATCTGGGAAGAGATTTTAGGAATTCCTTGAAGTCATAGAGTTTAATATGTGTTCTGCCTAAAAAAATCTCACAAGTTTTAGTTGGAGAGGGGGACGTTTATTATTAGAAGCAAGATTCACAATCACTCATGGGTATTTCTGTGCGCAGAACAATGGTGACTACCAGCTTTTTCTATGGGGTTTTTCATGATGTTCCAGGGCCAGTATGTTTTCAGTAGGTAATATATTTAGTTTTTTATTTTAACATTTAGAGCGCTGTTGATAATTTCTATGAAGCCTATTTATAACAAATTACAAGGGTATTCTTAAGGCATTATAATGAATTCATAATGCATTATAAATAACTATGCCATATAATCTCATGAATATTCACAAAAACAATTTTAATGCATTATAATATTTACTTATTTGTGGTTATAGCTTTTAAGAGTATGATAATCTCATATTTTATCATTTTACTAATGCTACTTTACTTAAAGCTGACAAATACCACTTATAAGTCATAATAATGAAAATACTGTTTATATATATAGGCTATACATAGTGGGTCTGGAAAGTATTTGGACCCCCTTAAATTTTTCACTCTTTGTTATATTACAGCCATTTGCTAAAATCATAAATTTTTCAGTTCAGTTAATCTTTTTTCCTCATTAATGTACACACAGAAAACAGAATTGTTTACATTTTTGCAGATTTTGCTCAGTATTTAGAAGAAGCACACTTTTCATCTAATACAGCCAATTCCCTTTTTGGGCAAGACGCAACAAGTTTTTCACACCTGGATTTGGGGATCCTCTGCCATTCCTCCCTGCAGATCCTCTCCAGTTCTGTCAGGTTGAAGGTAAATGTTGGTGGACAGCCATTTTTAGGTCTCTCCAGAGATGCTCAATAGGGTTTAAGTCAGGGCTCTGGCTGGGCCATTCAAGAACAGTTACAGAGTTGTTGTAAAGCTACTCCTTTGTTATTTTAGCTGGGTGTTTAGGGTCATTGTCTTGTTGGAAGGTAAACCTTCGGAGGTCCTGAGCACTCTGGAGAAAGTTTTCGTCCAGGATATCCCTGTGCTTGGCCGCATTCATCTTTCCCTCGATTGTAACCAATCGTCCTGTCCCAGCAGCTAAAAAAACAACCCACAGCATGATGCTCACTTTCGGGACTGTATTGCACAGGTGATAAGCAGTGCCTGGTTTTCCCCAAACATACCGCTTAGAATTAAGGCCAAAAAGTTCTATCTTGGTCTCATCAGACCAGAGAATCTTATTTCTCACCATCTT
>JAUMHP010000007.1:1145860-1169214 GCA_032361065.1 Enteromius trimaculatus | reverse complement strand
TTTTTTTTTTTTTTTTTTTTTTTTTTTTTTGTAAGGGTCTTCTAGGGATAGAAAAATATGCATTTATTTGAATGACTAGTTGACTTATTGATTTTAGATACCGGATAATTAGGTCTGTTGTGGGTTTAGTTGACCCAGATCTGTCACTTTTCTTAGTGGAATATTTTGCACATTTAAAAATAGGGAACTTAAAGATTGTGAGATGCAGTCTTCGAATATATACCATGACACATGACAAAAAACAAAACAAAACCCCGCAATCCTTAAACCGAATGGGAGTGTTAAACTGACAGTGGTTCGCTATGCCAAAGCAACCAGATGGTATTCATTTTCATTGAGAATTGGCAAATTCTGGGGGAAATAAAGGTCCACAAATGTTGGTGTTGAGCAGGGGTCAAATTTATGAACGCGAGGAGCAACTACTAATGGGAGCAGTGGGATTCCACAGCAGTGTAGAACAGTGTTATGTTCATGTTCATATGTTTATGTTCATACCACTAAAGTCCATAAATTCAGCAACTGCATTTACTTATTTTACTTTTGTGTGATGCCATTTAATGTAGTACTTCAGAATGTAATGCGATTTTATTTGGCCATAATGTGCTCACCAAATTTATTAATGCATGTTACTGTTATGATATATATTTATTTATTTATTTTTTAAGACCGGGACAGAGACGCATGTAAATGAAGTGCATATAGGCTTTTAAACCTGCATTGCTTGCTTGTAAGCGTTTGTGAATTCTTAGTAGGATTGTGCTTTAATTGGAAAATAGTTTAACGTGTTTCATGGATTCATTCGCGTCTGTGGAATGCACTGCTTTCTGTATTTTGCTGGGTACTGTATTTACAGTATATTTCACAGTGTTACTTTTTTCTCTTTGATCGAGTCAGTAAGCATAGCTTGGTAAGAGACTTCTTTTTGTTTGTGTTTTTTATTTTACAGACACAAACGTTTAAACTCATTTTTGTCATGCAGTCTAAGCGTTCACAGTCATGTTACAGCCTTGACTATTGATGTCACACAATCTGGCTTTCATTTTAACTAAGATCTCATTGAGACAATATTTTACAAACTGAAGAGCAACAAACAGAGAAGTTTTACCCCATGTGAACAGCCTAAAACAAGTTAGAAGAAATGTAGATCATCTTTCCCAATATTATCAACTACTATATTCTCATTACTTTGACATCTAGATCATCCCTACTTTTTCCTTATGCATTTGCTCGCTTCATAAAGCCCTTTCCCTGATGCTATCACCACCCCAGATTATTTAGCATTAATGTCAAGGCAACCGCCATTTAGTGATGAATATGCAAAATGTAACCTTTGTGCCTGAGCTATTGCAGCTCCATCTAAATCACACATGATTATGGCCTTTTTTTATCTGCCTTTTTCCTGTCTGATGTAAGATCCTCAGAACAATAGAGAAGGTGTTTGGCGTATCTAGCAGGTGCATCAACAGTTGTTAACGAACACCCCCCTCATTACCTTGTTGCAACACATGGGGGATGGGAAGCATCCAGAGCTTCCATCTTTCTTTGCGAGAGAGAGGGGAAGGAAACAGCCTCCCATACGCCACTGAATTGTCACTTTGGTGTGTAGGAGGAAAGACTAACTGCTCTTTGAAAGGAAACGGTGACATCTGTTTCCTTTTTGCTAAGTAGTATTGTGAAGATTTCTGAAAATGTTTCGTGTGCTCAAGTGCATGAAGTTTCAATTTCACTGGTAGGTTTCTGAAGAAGGGGGGTTTCTTTTCACACGTTTTCAGTGTGAATCTAGGTCCCCCGCTTACAACTGTACCACAGACCGTTTCCTTGCACTAGAGGAAAAAAGGTTATTTATTATAGTGTGCATTTGAAGTTATCAGGGTAAAGCAGATTGTGTACATATAGAGGTCTGTTGGGTTAAGATTGCACCCAGTAAAGTATTTGTTGTTGATTTTAAACAAAGGTCTCAGCTTAAAAGCTTAAAATAAGAGCGTAATTGTTCACCTGAGCTTAACCCGAGACGACAAGTTCAACAGCACAACGTAGATGTTGCCAAGTTAATCCTACAGTTGCATGATAACCTATTGTAATCTTCTCTCTAACTCTTGTTGATAGTATAATGCATTGTCTGCTCTGACAATACTTGACCTGAAAGACAAAACCGTTATTGTCACAATATCTTTATGGTTTCTAATGGTGGGATACCAGATAAAGTGTCATGCAGCTATGATCAATTGTGTGAAAAATAAAACGTGTGGTATAACGGCTACATCAGCATGAGAAGCTTCCGTGCTGAGTGTGGTGGACATTAGTTAGAGCCATTATTGCTGTGGCTTTTCTGTTGTATTACACAATGTGTTTTTACACACTGCAATATTATTTATAGGTACAGTTTTTAGTGTATGTATTAATTTCTGTACTTGCATAAATATCCATATTTGCATGTGAAATCTTTTTTGTCAGTCCAGCCTCGCGTAGCATAGCCTGGTAAGGGACTTCTTTTTTATTTTTTTTATTTATTTTTTTTTTCGTTTTACCAACCCTAAACTTTAAAACTTGTTTTTGTCATACAGTCTTACAAGCATTTACAGTCATTGACTGTTGATGTCATACAATCTGTTTTTGCATATTTGTAAGATATCGCTTAAAGCAAAGACCAAACTAAAAGTAACAAACAGAAAATGATCACACGTTGACTGGCTGAAACAAGTGAGAAGAAATCTAGATCATCATGCCAACTATTCTCTTCTTTTCTATTCTCATTACTCAACCATCTTGAATATACCTAGTTTTGCTTTTGCTTCATAAAGCCCTGTCCCTGATACGATCACCGCCCCAGATTATTTAGCATTAATGTCAAGGCAACCGCCATTTAGTGATGAATATGCTAAATGTAATGCTGGATTAGCTACAGGAGGCCGCCTTTCACCCCCCAGAGCTACGTGAGGTACGTTTTATTAGACACTGTAGGTTTACATGTATTGCACTGTTAAAAGATCTACTACAATGATAGAGCTTGGAAGTGCCAGAACAATTTTTAATAGCCTATAACTTAAGATTGGATTCATCTGAAAAAAAGAAAGTCTAGAATGCCTTGATGTTTATTTTTGGGTGAATTAACCCTTTGAATAATGTAGTATTTTAAAGCTTTGCGATAACTTCTGTAGTACACTTTACAATCCTAATTAGTATTACTTTTGATTTACACTAGTATCTGTTTTAGCACTCGTGGCAGTGTGCTTGAGGTGCGTTAATAACTGCAATCTCTTACACATTTTGTAACGCAACGCAGTATATCTAGTTTGAGTACTTGGGTAAGAGAATGTTTCCAATGGATTGGATGCACTTGCCCAATTATTTTCACATTTTATATAAATTGGCAATGCAGTTGAATTGATTTCAAACTAAATCGTTTCCCAAGTTGGTTTTTAACGAATCTTGGCCGTCTTTCTCTCAGATCAGACATTCTTTGGCGTAACAGCGTAACGACACCTGCTACTCTGCTTAGCAAACACAGGCCGATAATCTGAGCTAACTGGAACGTCACTGCTCTGGAAAACCGATAGACGCAGCAGGTGCAACAGCACAAAGAAGTCTCAGAGACCCGCGAGGCATGGGCTGGGAGCAGGCGGCCTGAAGAAAGTAGTTTCCACCCATCTCTGTTCAAGCTTAACCTTAGTAAACAAGAGACCACTGAAACGCGCCAATAGCTGTAACTTAACAGCCATGTCACTACATGCGTTTCATTACTTGGTTGTGGAAACTAACACATGCACACTCGGGGTGAGCCCAAGATGGTGATTTATGAATGCAGAAATGAAGTCCAGACCTAGGTTTAATCTGCGCCTGGGAATACTGCCCTGGATGATATTTATTTTTTTTACTTTTAGGCTTGATTTAGCTGTGGGTTTATGGTAGGGCAACATTTCTTTTTAATTTCTTTTTTTTAAACTTAGGGCCGTATTTCAGATACAGTGTTTTGATAATGAGACAGCAAGTTTTCTTGACAATGAGATGAAACTATTTATAAACGCTTGCTTAAAAGTGCCTGTTTAAAATTATTTATTTATTTATTTTCTCCAGGCAACATCATTTGACAAGACTGTAAACCCCAATTTATTTCTGTAAGGCCACTATTGATTCATTCATTTTTTTTCTTTCTTGTTTTCTTGCTTTCCTTCTTTGTTGTTCTTTCAAGCTAATGGTGCATTAGAAAACCTCACCAATGATGTATGTAGGTTAAAAGCAGTAAAAATGCAGGTCAAAACAATGCAGTCAGCTTTTCCTGATGGTGGTGGAACCTGTTTTGTCTTTGTTGAAAATAGAGGTGTGCCCTAAACTTAACATTTCAAAATGTAATTGGTCTACGTAGCAATGCTAGGGATGTAACAAGTCACCCAACTGATGATAAGATACGATCCAGAATACTTCACAATACGATTTTTTAAAAACACAAATTATAAATGAAAAGGTGTTGTTTGTGAAATTGAAATGTCAAATAACAAAACTGGATTAAAATTTTAAAACCACAAAACCGCATGAAAGTGCATGTCGGTGCACTTGATAAACCCAAAATTTACCCAGAATGCACTTTTTTTTTTTTTTTTTTTTTTTTTTTTTTTTTTTTTTTTGGCGAATGAAACAAATCTTTATATAAACTTTAAAGGCTTTCCACGTGCTCTTTCCATTTGAAAATTAGAAGCAGCCACTGCATTTGTTTGTTTTTATAACGAGACAAGCAAAAAGATGCTATGTACATACAACATGAGCAGTTTGGGGTTTCTTAAAAATTTTAATAATGAAAATATCTAATTGAAAAACAGTATGGTCTGACTTTGATATAGTGCAGATTTGTGAAACTATACTATATCAAACTTCTGAACGAAACAAAAACCGCAGACAGGCTAAATGCGAATGCTAAGACACTCTTTGACAGCAGGTGGCGCTTGTGGTCTGCTAAAAAAGCAGCTTTTCGTTGCCATGCATTTCAGATTTTCTCAATTACTTTGGATGTAATGTTTTGCCAGTGTTTATTTATTTGTTTATTTTTTATTCAAGGAATCACAATTTTGAATACAAATATTACCAATTGTTAGAATTAGACACTTTGACAATATGCCGATGATAACAGCAAAGAGAAAATAACAATCCAACTGCATGTCGGTGCACTTGATAAACCCAGAACCCAGAAAAGATGGAAACAGCAACATCCACAAACATGCTTGTTGACCTCAGATAGTTTGGTTTAATTAGGGCGTGCATTGCAGGTGATGTTTTTTTTTTTCTTCACTTCCAGATGCTTGACAAATTCTGCTTCATTCAACCTTTTCTGTAATGTTATTGCAGGTGCTGAGACACTTGGGTTGGATCCTTAAAAAGCGTTTGCCTTGCGAAAATAGAGCTGATAGTGTGGTGAGTATAAATGCATGTTGGTGCTAAGATGGCTTTTTTTTGTCCAATGAAATGGAAAAACTGTTTTTTGAAAGGGCATGAAAAGGGTACAGCTGTTTTAGAGTCTGTTTGTAGACCTGTTCTCCCTGTTGTATATACCATTTTATTTTATTTATTTGTTTTTATTTTTTATTTTTTTTTTTTTGAACAAACAAAATTAATAAATGTCTGAATAGGACCGGTTACATTTTTGTCTTCAAAACAATACGAAGCAGGATCAATCATTTCATATCTCGGAGCAAAACGGATTGGAACAGACTTCATTCAAATTAAAAGACCTACTACCACTCATTTTTTTTTAAAACAATGTTGTTTTGAAGTCAGTGTTCGCTACAAAAACATAATTACTGTTACCAATTATCTTCAGTCATGATTCATTAACTGATACACCCTGAACCCAGAAAGCTGAGTTTCCCACTGATAATTACAGCATTGCAGTGGTGTTAATGTGAAGGCAACTATTATCGTATGCACAAGACTGTCATCATATCCCAATCTTGCATAGTGCCTAGGATGCAATTTATAAATTCAACGTCATCTGCTTGTTATAATAGACCAAAGGTGACAGATTTGTCGATCCGCCTTTATTGGTAACTGTTACATTTTGAGAGCAAACATTAACTTCTTAATGTAATCGTTAATGCTAATGCACTCGCATCAGAACAATGAATGAGTCTGTGTGTACTGGCACTCTAGCTGTAGAGAGTTTGGCAGGTGGTGATATGATGTAACCCTTCTGAACAGCTCCAGCGAGATCATGTTCCAGCAGACCTTTAGGCAGTGCTTGTTCCACATGTTATAGAAACACCCCATCCTGAGGGTGTACATGTGTAAAAAAAAAAAACACACCAGTAGCAGAATCAGGTCGAAGGGTATAGTTCCTGTAGATAAGATGCCTCCCCTGTTAACCGGGTCGCCACAGACCTTGGATATGTTACTTATTAGTCATTTCTGCTGTCTGAGTTGCGTTATAGCGAGTTCCTGGAAACCCAGTCAGTGCACTCACTTCACATGGAGATGAATAACTCTCCTAACTGAGTGGGAGTGCTTAAACCAATCTGTTATTGATTATTGGCTTTCTCTGTGCTCCAGCATTGATTTATGGTCATTTCTTTGACTAGTCTGTTATCACTCATTATCTGCTGCTTTTTATCACATGCTGCTACTCTAGGTATGCCAGATATTGCGACACTGTTGAAATTCTGACAATTAACGTGTGAACCACACACACCCCCAGATCATGTCAACCCAGTGTCAATAGATGTTTTTATAATTTATTACTTATATACACGTTTTTTTTTTTTTCTTTGCCAAGGATGCAATAAATAGTTTTAAAGTGACAGATAGAAAAGATTACAAAAAGATTTCCATTTCTAACAAATGTTGTTCTTTTCAACTTTTTTCATCCCAAGAAAAAAGGGTATCCACAAAAACATGAAGCTGTTTAAATGGCTGCTGAAAATTCAGCTTTGCCATAGGGCTGGGCGATATATATCGTACGATATATTATTGGCATTTCATCAGTAAAGCCGGTTCTTTGATTAGCGCTAAATCTCCGTCACCTGTATTTAGAAGGAACGCCAGCTTATACACAGAGCCGTAGATCGCTGACAAGCTGCGCGTTAAGTTTCGCGGGTGATTCAACGCGCAGCTTCTCAGCGATCTGCGGCTCTGTGCATAAGCTGGCGTTCCTTCTAACTTTGCCATCATAGTATAAATTACATTTTAAAATCTGTTCAAATAGAAACATTTTATTTTTTAAAGTTCAGAGCATTATGACCCCAAACCTTCAAATTATACTATTTTAAGGAAATTATAAGCTTGTTTATAAAATATTCTTTTTGTGAAATCTATTTATATTTCATCACTTTTCTTTTCGATTACTCACCATATGTCTCTAATCCTCCACCGAGTTTTATTTTAACGAAATATTAATGCCAAGTTCTGTTATGAAACTCTAAATGGCGCAGACTGATGGGTCCTTAATGCATCTGATGATATTCCAGCAATAAAGCTTTTGGCTCATGTTGCGTACGCAGCCAATGAGCTATTTACTAGAGTTTTTACAGTGCAAACCCTCCACCTCCCCAGCTCCACCTGCATAGATCTGCTTGTTTATTATACATGCTATTAGTGCAGCAGTCTTAAATCCTCACAGCACTGTATAGGAATATAGAAGAAGTTCCTGTACTTGATTTGCAGCAGCAGTAGCATTACAGATCTATTCTGCAAGGATCAAATACATTAACATTGTCATATCCATTACCATGCTAAAATATTCTAAGAGTTGTCATGATAGATAGAAAGAAAATAGTTATTAAAATAAATGTTTCCTATTTCATTTGTCTTTGGTGAAATATGTTCTGGACAGGTTTTTTTTTTTGCGTGTGATTCAAGCCGTGAGGTGTTGCAGTGCATTCTTTTCACTTAGCTCATAATGTCCTTTGACATACATTTCCATGCCTCACCTTTGGTCCAACGTGGTGTTGAATTTAGTGACTCATACTACAGAAAGACTGCGTAGGCTGTAGGGCCGGCTTCAGCTGCTTTACTCATAGTTTAGCTCTGTAGCTGCTAGCAATCAGGCCACATTTAGTGTCACTCGTTAACAGAGACAAATATGTTTATTAAATACGCTCAGCACGTCTGTGCCTGTGCTCCAGCACATGAAATCAGTTACAGGATAGTTTTCACATAGATTCCAAAACATGCTGTTGACTCGTTGATTAATTAATGAACAACAAAGGATTAATTAATTGTAGGTATGCTAATTAGCATCAAAATTGTCAAAACAAACAGATCTGTCAATATTGATTTTTCTCACATTCTTTTCTTGTTATTTGCTTTCAAAATGCTTGCTTTTTCTGTAAAAACAAGCCACATTGTTGTTTTTCTAAATGTGACATGCTTGGAGTTCTCGGAGTGCCGGAGGAGGGCAAAAGCGTTATGCAATCCCCACGGCCCTCCAGGAATCCAGGCAGTTTAGATCTTGTCCTCATGTTACCTCCCATTCTTGTTGCCCTCTTGTCAAATCCTGGTTTGGAGAAGCACGTCGCCTCCCTTTCCAGTGACTCCCACCTGTGCAGCAAAAAGATAAAAACATTGATACGAGTCAACATTTCATTACAAAAATGCAGTGAACAGCCACCTCAGACAGAAAAGTGACAGCCGTGCTCACCCAGAAGCAATGTCACAACATATTCAGATAACCTTCCCCGTCTCTGATGTCCTTCTGTTACATCAGCCACAAACTTGGCTGTTTTCAAAAAGTTGCCATGTGGTGTTTACTTCGCAGGAGTTAACACCTTCAAGGTTTTAAAAATAGCTTTGCAAAAATTAGCCATGTAGCTTTTCCCATTATCGCAACATTAGCCGTGTTTGTAAACGAAAAGCCATCAGATCAACTTTAAAAAACTTTCTTTGGACTTTGTGTCTAAAATATGGTAACTTGTTCATTCTTTTTGACTTTCATCAACTTGACTTGAGCTGCAATCGCTTTTATTTATGGTTGTTAACGAGTGGCAAGATGCGTGTGAAACAGCGTCTCTGTAAATGTGTAATTTAGTGACTTTCTTCTACCGATTTGTTTTATGGCGTCAGTTACAAACCATAGTGGCATATTGTTTCTGGTATTAGTGTTGAATTTTAATTAGCCTTAAGAAATCTAATCTAATATATTAAAAGAAACATTAATCAAGGATTTTCCTAAACAGTGTATCAATGCGATGTTTCGTTTGCATTATTAAAATATGTTGATTTTTAAAAGGCAAACATTTCAATTCCATTATGTTTGTGACTTTGAACATGGCTGACTGCTTACTTAAAAGCTGTTGGAAATGCAGGTGGCTGTAAAGACTTTAGAGTCTTTTGTCCTTTGCAGAATGACTTTGATCCAACTAAACAAGACTGTTTAATGATCCCGTAGTGGCTGTGGTCATGCGCTTTATAGAAGATGGGCTGGATGTTAAAATGCATTCTCCTGTGTGCGGAGTTGACTATGTTCAAGCTGACATACTGTAGAGTGAAAACACCGTGTTTGTAATTGAAGGACCCATAATGGAAGAGCTATGTCATCTATCTGCAGGGCAGCGGTTATAGGATTCTTAATAAAATGCACTCCGAGGCCTACGGCGGATGTGTACGTGTTTGACCACAGCCAGTGCGGTCCATTGACCTGCTTCTTCACACAAAAGAAGAAGAGTAGGGAGATCCATTTATGACCCTGATGTGTCATATTTCCCCCCACCCCTCCATGTTCAGACAGACACTGATGGATCCAGGTCCTAAAGTAGGTCAGGTGAGGTGACGCGTTAATCTCCCTGGTCCAATCTGATTTAATTTTTCGTCCTTCGGAGAGTAGGTTGCATCACAAACAGTTTAGCCCAGCATCTGTCTTAATCGCTTGTGACAGCATTCGCTAGCGTGTGGCATCTAATAAGCAACGGTCATTGTTCCTGCTGGATTGATTGGGCTGCTTTGCCTTTGAACTGGACCTGATTGTTAGATGCTGACGGAGGGACGCGAGCCATATGCTGATTTCTCCAAAAGCGTCTGGTGGAAATGGTGTTGACATAAGTGCCTTGGAAAAAAAGGGAGAAAAATGGTTCTATTGTCTGGATGTGAGGTGACGCTATCACGTCTGCTTCAGAGCTGCCGTTGTGTTGTGACATTACTATGGTAGCCAAATATTTCATGAAGAAATAAAAGAAATAAAAAATATAATATAAAAATTAAACATTTTGTGTATATATACATACAAATAGGACAATTTTGTCAGGGTATCAGACTAAAAAGATAAATATGGCTTCACTTGCCGCTTGAACCGAGGCACTAAAGAGTAAACTGTATTTGTTGTTCGAATTTCGTAAGGAATTTGCCGTGATTTATTAAAATAAGCACAATGTTTTTTTGCAATTACTGGACAGCAAAGGTGTAGTGCTTTTAAAACATTGCTCTGTTTGTCTGACCAGCCTGACACCACTGGGTGAGCTCCAGCAATAATCAGAGTTTGGGGCACGACTATCTCTTGGTCTTTTTTTCCCCCTCAAACATCTACTTAAATATGCGGTGGTTGTGCACATTTTAGGAGGAGTAATTTACACTGCGCTGTTTATCTGTCTGTAATATTGCTAGGAAAGCAGGTCAAACATAATCTTCACAATTCATGGCACTCTTGAGACAGATTTTTAATGCTTAGGCTTTTGGGATATTTTCTTTTGTGCTTAATTGGTGGAAAAGGAACACTGACGGTGAAGAGTGTCTTTAAGGAATTTGCGTCCAACGGTCAGTGTTACACAAGAACACAAGCTCTCCAAGCTTCTCATTGTTCACTGAGGCCCTCAGAGGTTTGAGAGGATCAAGTTCACTGTTGTCAAGGGAGTTGTGTGAAAAGCCCAGAGTACCACTGCCACACACACACACACACACACAGAAAGGTGTAATCAGCCTCTTCTAAATAGTTAAGCGTGTTGTTTTTCAATGCTAAAATACTTTCTCTTCTCAGCTGAATGAGACTACTGTTAGTCAGTCAGCTGCGTGTTGACATAAAGAAGAGTGTAAACACTGTGGCTTTGTGGTGCTTTCTAAATATTACTGTTTGCATCATCAGCCTGACATTTGTAGTCTTTAAAAATAAGATTGACATGGCTGTAAAATGTCATTTGGTCTGACTACCTAAAGCACAATAATTATGAATTCTCCTGAATGATCATGATATTCTATATATAAAAACTGTCAAATAATTAATTGCACCCAAAAGAAGTTTTTGTTTGTGTACTGTGAATTTATTATGTAGGCTATAATATATCAGTTTATATAATATAAATTATGAAAATATACATTTATGCATATAAATGCACACACATGCATGTATGTATATTAAAAAAATGATATAATGTGTAAATATTTCCAAAATATATACTGTATGTGTGTGTATGTATGTATGTATATATGTATATGTACAAAAACTTTTAACTTGCATAAGTACTTTTTTTATTTATATTTAGTATTTTGAATGATTAACAGTTTATCATTCATTTAATTATTTATTATTATTATTATTTACTTGGTTGCACTACCTGTTAAAGGATTTTAGTTGTGTGTGTGTGTGTATATATAATATAATTATTTTATTTATTTATTTATTTTTTTCATTTTTATTTTAATTAAAACGTGTTAAGGCAGAGTTTAAATTTGTCATCATTATTATTTATTATTAAATGTTTTAAATACTATTATTAAATGCGCTTAATCTCTCTGGAGCTTCAGGACAATGACCTATATCACTGATTTGCAGACTCCCTCCTGCATAGCCTTTTTTGACATTTTTGCTATAAACTGGCCTCTTATCAGTCTGTAACTCTAGCCACACGTTACACCTTTCACTCCAACCAGTTAAATAGCATTTCCTCTCAGACTTCCCCCTCAGCCTTGAATAACACAGTACAAACTCCCTCACCCCGAGTGCACGCGCTCCGCAGTTACGCAACCCACGCCGCCTTTGATTATACAATGAAGATTATGCTACACACCAAGCATCCTCCAGCGCACCAAAATGTCGTCCAAGTCAGTGTACGTATGATGAAATTTGCATTCCTGAAGGCGATTTACGAGCCGCAGATGGCGATATATCTCATGGAGGTCTGTGACCCGCTTCAATAAAAGCTCTTTCTGTGTCACGTCTACGAGGGAATTTCCCCACCCGTGGTTTCTTTACTTGAACTAATGTTGCAGACTGTAAATGCCTGGAGTTCCCTGTTCTGTTTTACAGGCTAGGTGGTCTTGAAGAGCAGGGGTGATTTCATTGGAAGGTAGCGGTCCTCCTCAGTATCGACTCAGCCGCTCGATAATATAGATGAGCACTCTGCACTGTTGCAGGGATTTAATTTGGCTATGCTGAGAGATAAAACGCATTGATCCAGTGGCACCGTTCTACCTGATTTGATTGGACGCCGCAGTATCTCTCTTATCTGATTGGCCTTGACACACTGCCTTTTGATGATGTTCTTATTTGCATGCTTTTGCATATTTTATGTAGGGAACACAAGACAGGCAACTCTAACGTTCGAGAAGTTCAGCCAGCTAATTGAGCGTTCATCAGTGTTACTCAAAAACAAGCAGTAGTCAGTTAAGGGGGCAGGTGGGCGCTACGTCACACAAAGGCACCGTCTACAAATAGAACGAAACCCCATCGCTCAAAAAACGAATGCTAGCAAGAACCTGAGGAGGAGACGAAAACCATCCCTCTTGCAAGTAAACCACATCCTATGACTGTAAACGCAGAGCGATGGGGGAACACTTTCCACTTCACTTCTCTGTTTAAATGAGGATGTGATCTGGGATGGCGGACACCGAGGTCATGAGGAAATGGGTCACTTTTCAGAATTAGCCCGCTTGTGGTTACGCAGCATTTCGATGTGGAACTGAAAATATGTTTGTGCTCGGTGATGCTCTTTTCTGGAGGAAGTCCAATGCTGAGCGGACGTCTTGAAATTGTGGCGTAATATAGAGTGAGCATGAAATACTATTTGAATAAACAACCCTAACATGTATGTTAACGAATGACCTTGAGGATGTAATGTGTCGCTCGTCTGCTTTAAATTGCTATTTAACCAATATTTAGAGAGTGTCAAAATCTAGGTCAGGTTTAATTTCAAGTAAACGTTCCTGCGCTAAAGAACTCCATACATCTGTTAGTGGTAACGGACATTTTGGCAGCTCTGTAAAGCCAAAGTCATAATGAATCCAAGTGTCAAACTCAAGTAAACAGAAGTATTTTGTAGTAGCCCTCATGTAAACATTTTCAGTGGCTGATGCTTTTACTGTTCTGCAGTCTTGGTGCAACAGCACCCCCACGGTGCAATGGCCACTTGTGGTACTGCAACTTGTTATTCAGCCATGCAGGGCTGTGAAGCCCTTGGTAACCTCTGGCAGCATAGTACACACTCAGGTTCGGGCTGACAAAGAGAGCTTTTACCCCCTTATTGCACTGTAAAAGAGGCTTTTTATACACGCTCTGAGTGGAAAGCAGAGAGCCTGACAATATCCATATCCCTTCCGATGTTGTTTTTACTGTATATTCTGCAAGATGGCTTTCTGATGTTGTCTTTGTCCTTTCTCTCTCAGGCTAGTGTCCTGTGTGCTGACCTCATGGTGTAAGCAGGTGTGAAGATGAGTATTAGCAGCGATGAGGTCAACTTCCTGGTGTATAGATACCTGCAGGAGTCAGGTAGGTGCTGCTTAAACGAAGCCCAAATCAACAGCCTGAAATTATAACGGTTATACAGCTTTTTGCCTATAGCTATGGTTAATAACCGTTTTTATTCATAAATGAGAAAAAAAACACACTCTACATGTCTTCTGAATTTACATGAAACAATGCCTATTAGATAATTGTTTGTGTATATATATATATACAGTTTCAGTCTTTATTAGAGATCTGTAAATATATCTGTCAGTAATACTTACTATCAGAATTGATTATAGTAAAAGCGAGGGAGGGCACACAAACACACACGCGATACCCTCTGCGTAGCTGTGAGCTTGGAGTGAAAGTTGATCCAGTAAGCGTCACACTAAAGTGTTTATCATTCCCTCTGGCAGGGTTTTCCCACTCGGCCTTCACATTCGGCATTGAGAGTCACATCAGTCAGTCTAACATCAACGGCGCCCTAGTGCCCCCTGCTGCCCTGATCTCCATCATCCAGAAGGGCCTGCAGTACGTGGAGGCTGAAGTCAGCATCAATGAGGTGAGAGCACAGCTTTATTTACGAAATCAATCAATATATATTTATATACAATGTTTTTAATGGAATATGTCGCACACACACACACAGACAGACACAAATATATGTATGTATCAAAATAGTAAAGATACTACTACAGTACTACTTTAATAGTTTATTTTTAACAGAAAACACACATATATAACTTTAAAGTCACAAATATAATATAAATATAACTTTAAAGTCACACATATATAACTTTAACAAATTTTTTGTTGTTGTTATTTTAGTGCATTAAGTTAAACTAAATAACAAAGTTTGCTTAAACTAACAAATGATTTTATATATATATATATATATATATATTTTTTAAATATATAAATATAATATTTATTACCTAAGCTACAAATATTAACCAAAAACTATATATTTTAGCTGAAATTAAATAAGTAAACATTGTAATTATGTATATTTGCTTGGTGATATTATTGACAAATATCTAGTTGGTCTCCGAAAATAGGCTTCATTTGTATAATTCTTTACATATCAAATATAATTTTCTTTGATTATGGGATCAAAAGCATTCTGGAGATGTTTTTATGAGGTTGACCCTGATAAACATTTTTTATGAAGCACAACATCCTGTTATTGTTAAAGGATCCTGACTGACACTTTGATTTCTGTCTGCAGGACGGCACTCTGTTCGATGGGCGGCCCATCGAATCTCTGTCATTGATTGACGCGGTGATGCCCGATGTCGTACAGACCCGGCAGCAGGCGTACCGAGACAAACTGGCCCAGCAACAGGCCGCAGCAGCTCCCTCTGCAACCAGCACCAACATGCAGGGTAACGCCAAAAACGGAGAGAACACCGCAAACGGAGAGGAGAACGGTCCTCATGCCTTACCTAGTGAGTCACCAAATGAATCTAAATCACCTTGCACTGTTATCATCATTCATAACAACATTATGTGACATTTTAAGGAAAACATTGTTTCTTTCAGTTATGTACTAAATCAAAGAGCTTGCATGTCATGTGATGTCTTCTGGGTATATGTTAGTCCTCACGAGCCTCTGTCTTTACAGATAACCACGCAGACATGATGGACGTGGACGTGGATGTGGAGATCCCTCAGAATAAAGCCATGGTGCTGAGAGGTCACGAATCAGAAGTCTTCATCTGCGCCTGGAACCCTGTCAGTGACCTGCTTGCCTCTGGGTCAGTTAAACAGTTCTGAACCTCTGCATCACTAAATCCATTCATTAGGGACGCACTAATCAGATACCTAGATCAGTAACTGCACATCTGTCAGTCATCTCGGATTCAGTACAGACTGACGGACATTATACAGACTGGCGTCACTATCAATCTACAGAAAAAACATATAGGATAGGACTGGTTTGAAAATATTTTAATGATTTTGAGAACCAATCAAATTTATTTATTTGTAATAAGCTTTTGTGCCTTGTTACAAAACTAAGCTTTTAAATAGTCAGTATAATGGAATTCAAATAAAGCATAATAAAATTAGCTCTAGAAATAAAAGCATTAACATGTGCTTCAATAATTAATTTTAACAGAAAGTTGGAATAGAAACAGTTATATAAGTTATTTTTGTTTTATACCAATTACCTTGTGTGCAAATATGTCAGTTATTAATTTTAACCTTTTGAAAAAATTATGTACAAACAGTATAGTTTTAGTATATTTAGTATATATATATATATATATATATATATATATATATATATATAAAATATGAGTCTCATACCTGTAATCTTCATAATAAAATCACTGAGCTTTCGATTTGTGTAAAGAAAAATATACAAAGGTCTTATAGGTTTTGAATGACATAACAGTGTTTTATGAATTTCATTTCATTATCTATTATCACAGTCTTGTAAATCAATATCAAGTAATTAAAATGTCAATGCCCAGCCTTATTGTGGAATAGATGTTATAAACAGATGAAGACTAGAAGCTGAACTGCTGAGGTATCAATAATTGGAAAGAAAGAGTGCGACTGGTGCAGCGAATGCCGAGTTATTTGATCCTCTGACTCCCTGCAGGTCTGGAGACTCAACGGCGCGCATCTGGAATCTGAGCGAGAACAGCAACAGTAGCTCTACACAGCTCGTCCTGAGGCACTGCATACGGGAAGGTGGCCAAGACGTGCCCAGCAACAAAGACGTCACATCGTTAGACTGGAACGTGAGTTCAGCTACGACACGCTCCCTCTGTACTAAAACACTGTGTATTTTGAAAGACTAACATTTGCTCTCTGTGTTTATCAGAGTGAAGGTACACTATTAGCCACGGGCTCCTATGACGGCTTTGCAAGAATATGGACTAAAGATGGTAAGCAAAAAGGTTTTTTTTTTGCATTCTGTGCTGTGCTCCGTTCACTCCATTCAGCAGACTGATAACTGTTCATTCACAGGTAATCTGGCTAGTACCCTCGGTCAACATAAAGGTCCAATATTTGCATTAAAATGGAACAAAAAAGGAAACTTTATCCTCAGCGCTGGTGTTGATAAGGTAAGAAAAGATGTAGTCTGTAAATGGTAGTGCAAAGCAACATGCTACAAACTACCAGAATATCGTAGTAACAGGCATTCATCTAGAACAGAGCAGTGTTAAAATGATATCATTTTCATTTTATTTATTCTCATCTATTAATTATTATTTTTATTTTTTTTAAGTAACAACAATATCTTGGTGGTTTTAGTTAACAATTATAACCCTGAAATAGGGTTTCCCAAATAAAAACAAAAAATATATATTTTAAAATGCTTAATATATTTGCTTACCTGCATGTCAAGTGTTGATTAGCCAACACCAGAAAACTGAATGTGTTTTATTATTACTGTACATACTCTTAAAGAAAAAAAAGTCAAGGAAAAAACATCCTGACAGAACATCAGCATTGCGCCGGCATCCACCACTCTTTTCTTTTGGGAAAAATCAATATTGTTTAGTTAATACATGGCACATAATTTACCCACCTTTAAATACACATTATATTTTACCCTGTCTCAAATGATTTAATATTGCCTCCTTGTCTTTAGACAACAATCATTTGGGATGCTCACACGGGGGAAGCCAAACAGCAGTTCCCGTTTCATTCAGGTGCACACAGATTTCACTTTCTTTTTTGGAATCCCTGTATAAATTATTTTGTGGGGAAAAAGCTCTTACACTGCAGCCTTCTCTCCCTCTCACCTCAGCACCCGCTCTGGATGTGGACTGGCAGAGTAACAACACGTTTGCCTCCTGTAGCACAGACATGTGTATCCATGTGTGCAAACTGGGCCAGGACCGACCCATTAAGACATTCCAAGGACACACAGTAAGACCTGTCTGCTTATCCCACCATTTCCTACGAGGCAAGTCTGCTAAAAGGATCAATACCAAACTCTTTCTCTCTCTGTCTCCAGAATGAAGTTAATGCAATCAAATGGGATCCGACTGGTAACCTGCTGGCGTCGTGTTCTGATGATATGACTCTTAAGGTAACATTTGCAACATTTGCTTACACATCAGTTCTACTTAATGTTTTGGTCATTTGGTGGTCTTAATAATTGCTTCTTCCAACGTCCTAGATCTGGAGTATGAAACAGGACACTTGTGTTCATGATTTGCAAGCTCATAGCAAAGAAATCTACACTATCAAATGGAGCCCCACAGGTCCAGGAACCAACAACCCCAATGCCAATCTAATGCTGGCCAGGTAGAGTAATACACACTCATCTGCTGCTACTTTTTACATAAACGTCAAGTACGCATTAAAAATGAAACCACATCCAGTTCAGTTAAAGGGGTCATATAATGCCAGATGCACTTTGAAATGAAATGTGTGTAGGCAGTTTGTGTACACAACCATGATAAAAATCCAACCACTGTGGTGGGAGGACCCTCCCGCGAATGTTGATTGACAGCAGCGTTTCACACAGACTAAACTGGTGTCTTACCTCCGACCTGCCCTTAGTGAGCAGTCATCAGATGCAGAGACAAGCATGACTCATTAAAAATGGTAAATTGCCATTATATGACCCCTTTAAAGGAAACAAGAAACAAAAGAAAGATTTGTGTTGGAGATTTTTACATTTAAGATGTTAATGCACATTTGCTACCGAGAGTAGTTATAGACTGGCATACAGCACGTCAAAAATATTGTTGGTTATGTAGCGCACACACACCTGTCAATGAACATAACTAAAATAAAATTTTTAAAAAGTGTGTTGTGCTACAGGCGTCCTGAGTTTGAATCGTACTAGTACACAATACTATATATACACACTGCTTAAAAAAAATAAAGGGAACACTTAAACGCCACAATGTAATTCCAAGGCAATCGCACTTCTGTGAAATCAAACTGGCCACTTAGGAAGCAGCACTGATTGACAATCAATCTCACGTGCTGTTGTTCAAATGGAATAGACAACAGGTGGAAATGATAGGCAATTAGCAAGACACCCCCAATAAAAGAGTGCTTCTGCAGGTGGTGACCACAGACAACTTCTCAGTTCCTATGCTTTTTGGCTGATGTTTTGGTCACTTTTGAATGCTGGCGGTGCTTTCACTCTAGTGGTAGCATGAACTGCAGCTCATCCAGCTGGCACATCAATGCGAGCTGTGGCAAGAAGGTCATGAACATGAAGGCGCTACCAGGAGACAGGCCAGTACATCAGGAGACGTGGAGGAGGCAGTAGGAGGTTAAAAACCCAGCAGCAGGACCGCTACCTCTGTCTTTGTGCAAGAACGTTCTGCTGCCTGCAACATCCTCCAGCATGACTGGTTTGGCAGTGGGTCAGTAATGATGTGGGGTGGCATTTCTTTGGAGGACCGCACAGCCCTCCATGTTCTCATCAGAGGAAGCCTGAGTCCCATGAGGTACCGAGATGAGATCCTCAGACCCCTTGTGAGATCATATGCCAGTGTGGTTGGCCTTGGGTTCCTCCTAATGCAAAACCTCATGTGGCGGAAGTGTGTCAGCAGTTCCTGCAAGATGAAGGCATCGATGCTTTGAACTGGCCCGCCCGTTCCCCAGACCTAAATCTAATTGTTTAATTACATCAAATTTGGATCAGCCTGTAGTGTGTTTTTCACTTCAATTTTAGAGTGACTCCAAATCCAGACCTCCATGGGTTTATACAGGTGATATCCATTGATAATTTTTGTTTAATTTTGTTGTCAACACATTCAACCAAGAACAAAAAAACATTACATTGATTCAGATCTAGGATTTGTTATTTTAGTGTTCCCTTTATTTTTTGAACAGTGTGTATATATACAGTAGGTGGCCAACCAAAATGCCCACTACCGCCAAGTGTACAGAATCCAGACATCATGACAAATCCTTCTATGAACACGTTTCAAGTAGGCTATTTTAGATATAAGTATGCATGACAAAAATGTATGCCATTTTAATCGGAGGAATTTTAAAATATTAATTATGTGAGAATTTTTATTTTGCATATCTATGTTTCTTAGCCTAAAGTAGGCTACCACTTTGTTCCTTGACCACAATTTTTTAGTTCTAAGAAACACAAATAACTTCATAATATCCACAAATTGCAATTTAGTCAGCTTCTTAACTACAGTTAACTGGAGTTTCTTTCATTTTCTGCTGACTGCAGCAACACATCAGCGAGGCAAAGCTGACGGCTAGTGGTGAAAACGTGCTTTGAAGAGTTTGCTTAATCATAAGTTATTAAAGCACCACTCGACGGTCAATAGCTGCAAGTGCACTCTACAGACGCGGTGGTAAAATGCTCATTATGGTTGCCAACCTACTGCCATATACGTGTCATATCAGGGCATTTTTTTAATCTTTGTGTGTGTATTATATATATATAATATATATATATATATAAAATTTATTTATTTTTTCTTTCTTCAATGTTCAAAAATCTTGTTTAAAAGTTGCAACACTTTTCTCACTAGGGCTTTTTTTGTGAAACAGCCCTAAAAAAAATGTGTGGTGTTTAGTAAAACTATTACTAAACAAAAACAGATTTCTTTTTCTTTCTCTGACACCTCTAGTGCTTCCTTTGACTCCACTGTTCGGCTTTGGGACGTAGATCGAGGTATCTGCATCCACACACTAACCAAACACCAGGAGCCCGTGTACAGCGTGGCCTTCAGCCCCGACGGACGCCATCTAGCCAGCGGCTCTTTTGACAAATGTGTCCACATCTGGAACACACAGGTGAGACCCGAGCTGCTCTGATATATCCGAACCAGAGAATGCCCAAAAAGCAGCTGTGTCTGAACTATTTTATCGCTCTTTTTTTTACAGACTGGTGCTTTAGTCCATAGCTACAGGGGGACAGGGGGCATTTTTGAAGTTTGCTGGAATGCAGCAGGAGACAAAGTAGGAGCAAGTGCGTCAGATGGCTCTGTAAGTATTTGAGGTGTAGAGTACTAAACCTGTAAAGAGAACCAATAATGCCTATTTTAAATACTTGTTTTCGTTGTAGGTTTGTGTATTAGATCTGCGGAAATAGCGCTGCTTGCTGGAAGCCATGGACCGACTATGAATGTGTACATAGCCAAAATGACTGTCCCTGACCCTCAAACTGCTACAGTCCCTGGTGAACCATGGCCAGCCACTACAGACAAACACACGCAAAAGCACCCTGACGCCACAGGCCGAGCGGAGAGGATGTGATTCCAACCAGAGACATTCAAATGACTTTTGTAAGGTGGAAGAAAAAAAAAAACAATATAACAGAGGAAGAAAGAAAGACAAGAAGACTGGTATATGTACCAAATTTGGAAGATATTTTACTATTTGTCCTTCAAAACCAATCTCATCGAAATAAACGAACGAAAGGATTTTAATCTTTGTTGGTAGTTTCCGTTTCAGTGTGCAGACATATTGTTTTCTTTTCCTCCCCCCTCGCTTTCTTTCGCACATTTGATTTGACGTCACAGCTGCATGATTCCAGGACTCACGTTTTCCTCCGTTTGACACAAGTACAGCTATTTAGTCTTTTTGGTACTGGATGTTTTGTGATTTCAACAGTGTGGGGACATGAGAAAAAAAAAAATTCTCTCTTTTTCTTGTTCTTTGGTTTTCTTTTTTATGCTATGGTGTAACCGTAATCTTCTCTTCCCGTCAAACCCTGTTTTTCCCCCGAATGAGAGGTGCATTGACTACAAAAACAGGCACATGTATCCGTTCAATCATACTACTGTATTTAGTTGGTAGATCTTCCCCTTAAAAAGAACACCAACAATTATGTTCCTCAGTTCGAGATGTAGCGTTTGAGCTACAGAATAAAATAAAAAGACTTGCTTTAGGTTTACATTATTTTGAAATAAACCCATCAGCTTATGTTCATACTTTTGTACCGTGTTTTAATAATTGGATTATTTACTTTATTCACTTTCAGTTCCAGCCTTTTTTTTGCTATTATACAGTGTTAAAAATATTTTTGTTGGAGATCCCAAAACCTAAAGCAAGTCTGTTGCCAGAACATCTGAAAAACATTATTTTAATGTATTTGCAAATATATTTTTGGGGGTTCTCTGCACTACTATGTTATGGGATGCTGCCGTACTGTAATTGCCTGCATGAGGACAGTCTAATACGGTTTTGTTTTTCGGTTAGACTTTTCAATGCCTCAAGGTGGAAAAAGTCACAGACCCCAAGAGTGCAAAAGTCTCTCTCGTTCCTGTTTGATATATTTTAGGCTATAACCCTGCATTTAATCAAGGGTGTTGTATTTTGTGATTTGAAACTGATAACCCCCCCCCCTTCAAAAAAACCATCTGAACACTATTTATTACAGCCTATGATAACAGAAGGGTGTTTGAATCATCCCTTTGCCCCGGCGTCTGCCTGCCCACAGCGACCTTCAGTTCCTCAGTGTCATTTCTAATCATTATTCTTACTGCATCTGTCTCCTGGACTTTTTGTACTCTTTTAAAACTTTTGTAATTCATATTTCTTTGTAGCTATTAAAAAAAAAAAAAAAAAAGGGAAAAAAAACAAAGTAAATAAACCAAAAAAAAAAAAAAAAGCCCCAACAAACTACTGGAGGTCGGTTTGAGGGTGTACAGCTTAGACCTCAGTTTTGCTCACTCTGAGTCCCGTGAGTTCTCAGATGTCCCCACACCTGATCTGATCTTTGTTTCCCCCAGTCAAATGTTTTTGGTTGCAAAAATTCCCCCCCTGCATTGCATTGATCTGTTGTCATTTGAATCAGATCTGGAGTCCAAAATAAAGTATATTTTGATATTATGACTGTTTTTATTCTCTATTAAATTTTGACTATTAAGCGGGTCATATGATTTTGCTAAAATTTGGTAATTAGGCACTTTTGTGTTTTTGTTTAAAAAAAAGAAAAAAGGTAGCTTTGACATCACAGAATTAAATTTAAGTTTATATTAATATATTAAAATAGAATCCAGTTATTTTAACAACTGTTCCCCTTACTGGATAACACTTTATAATAACTACATGCTATGAATCATTAGTTAAGAATTAGTAAATACCTTTATAAAGCATTGTTCCAACATTAATATTCATTAGTAAGCAGTTTATAAAAACAGCTCTAAATGCCGTGTTCTTGATTTATAAGCATATCTAAATGTACAAAGGAGATTTAAAGGCTCTTCCTAACAGAAAGAAAATAACACGGAGGGATACAAAACTATTAATTTCAAGATGCAAAATAATATGAAACTGTACAGTTACTACACTTAATTTTTTTTCTATGAAATTGAAGGTTTTTTTTTTTTCATTTATGAAGTGTAGAGTTGTATTACATTTTTTACATCTTGAAAGAATATGTCTGTGTTCTGTATCCCTCTGTGTTTGTATAACTTTGCTGTTTAGAATATAAATGAGTCTTTACATCTGCTTTATAAATATTTTACAGGGTATAAATAGTCCTCACTTTAGATGAGCTCACAAAAACAGAAGCCTGGCAACTACTGAATGCTTTATAACTACCTGACTTAATCATGAATTACAGAAGGAACATGTTAATAAAGCATTTATTAACACACTGAACAACTATTATCATGTGTCTAAATAATAAGATTAACTAATGTAAATTTAAATACATAAATCTCAATCTAAATAAATAAATCTAAATAACTGGTTTGTAAATAACGCAATAATTAAACAAACCATAAACTCATCATTAATAAACTATAAAAATACATATACATTA
>JAUMHP010000007.1:1100430-1136984 GCA_032361065.1 Enteromius trimaculatus | reverse complement strand
CGGCATTTCAATACACTGTATACTGTGTATTTTGTTGCCACTGGGTAGGATCAATCTCTCCAGCCTTGGTGAAGTCAATTGTTTGGAATTACTCAGGGAATAAAATCCTGCTGATTCCCATTATTGTTCACAGTGTGACATTTGCAATATTATTTTGCATTTTTCATTTCATGCCAAACCCAGTAAACAAATCACCCACCTAGGAATAAAAAGAATATTCCTCAGCTGGAATGTGTAAAAACTGTGATTTTTATATAAAGTCCAGCTGTGTCACTTTCATCAAAGTTGAGCCTAAAACAGTTATTTGAAAAGCTCTCATAAAAGCATTCATTCCGTCTCTAGACAGGATTCACAATATGTCACACTTGACGATTTGTCAAAGGTTAGAGAACATTGGGAGTTTGCGGGGCAGCCGTACCTGAAGGCACAGCCTTTTCTGGTTCAGCTCGACCTTAACAAGGTGAGCAGAAAGCCTCCACACGGGTGCTTTACAGCCTCTGTGTCATTTCATCTGTCAGGCCACACAAGATCACAACACAATAAACTTGTCAACTTTCAAGAAATTACTGCAACCAAACTCATTCCCTCTCACTCAGTGAAAGAGCGGGTGACATTGGGTCTTTTATAAGACCATGTGGAGGTCAGAGAATCTACTGCTTCTACGTGTGGAATTAAGGTTCCCGGTGGCTCCTGATTTATGGCTGGAGGGGCCCAAGGTTCTAGTTAAACTGCTGATTAAGGTGGCTTGAGAAAGACTGATTGAAATGCGTTATGATTACACTCACTACGCAACATGTCATAATTCCTATCCTCAAGAGTTACACTGACACATCCTAGAAGAATTATTTACTGATTGCAATTAAGTGCAAGGTAATGCACTCTAAAACGATCAGTATTTTGGGAAGGTAAGTTCAGCACATATTGGTAAATTCAGATTAGTAGATTATAAATTATATAAAATGAAATAAAAACCATTGCAATTGGTAAATGGATGGTATGTTTTTTATGTTATGTGAAAGAAGTCTGTTATGTCCCAAAAGTAGAAATTCATTAATTCAAGTCATTAATTACTCACCCTTGTGTCGTTCCAAACCCATAACCATTCAGTACACAAATTAGGATATTTTTGATGATATCAAAGAGCTATCTGTCCCTCCATCGACAGCAACATAACTGAAATGATCCCAGATCCAGAAACGTGGTAAAAACACTGGTTAAACAAAAATTCCACGTGACATGAGTGGATCATCTTCCTGCTGTTATGATCTAGCTGAAGTTGCCAGCCTGGCTGTCATTGGCACTCCAGCATTGGACTCATTCTCTGTGTTTTGTGTCTCCTAGTCTCATTCATGCCACCAGCTTTTTTTTAGAGAACATTACTGCGTAAGCATACACTTTCTTCTAGGTGCAAACAGCCGCAGATTCCGCACATGCGCATGTTTTCACCCGGATTCTCTCTAAAATGAAGAAAGATGAAGAAGTCAACAGAGATTAGTAAATTATGTTATTTTTGTTTTATTTGGACAAACAATTATTCTCCACAAAAGTGAGGTTGATCCATTGATGTCACAATAACTCACATTAATTTTTTTTTTTTACCAGTGTTTTTACCATGTTTCTGGATCTGGATCATTTCAGATGTATTGCTGTCTGTGGAGGGACAGATCTAACTTCATCAAAAATATCTTAATTTGCGTTCTGCTCGACGAGGGTCTTATGAGTTTGGAATGACATGGGGTAAGTAATTAATGACAAAATTTTCTTTTTCATTTTTGGGTGAAATAACCATGTAATATATTGAAATGTTCAGCTGCCATGACTCCAGTCTTTAGTGTCACATTGTCTTTCAGAAATCATTCTGATCTTGATCCTGTACTTAAGTTGTACTGCTGAGGTAATAATTATGTTGTTTATTTATGTTTCTTTTCTCAGGTAAGTTAGCGTAATCCTCCCAAAGCTCTTTTGGTTGTTATTTTGGCCTGGTCCCCTCTTGAAGTGTTTTTGCTTTCCTCTTATTTTTGTTTTGTAATCAGACTCAATAAAAGAAAACAGTTGTAATATTAAATCTCTGTGGTGTTTGCTGGCAGGGACAGGAGTGATGGCCTCCGAAACCTTTGTTGTTTACGTTACACTTTTAACCCCAGGCCCCTAGACAGGGTGGGATGTAACATTCATTAAATAAAAATACTAATCAACCTCAAACGAGTGTAAACAATGTTACATCTTGTCCTTGTTAGATAAATAAAAAAACAGTTTGAATGAAAGAAAGTCCCTGGAACAGGAAGTGCTGTTCTCCATCAGCCATTTTACAATAAACCCAATGCTTTAAGGGGGAATTTCCCGAACAGGGTTTAAGACTAGTCCTAGATTATAATAAATGTTAAGAGCTGTCTAAACTGGAAAATGGAGATATCTTAAAATACATTATTGCCATCATTTGGTCTTAAAATGCTCACAGATAATGCATTTTGGTTACACATGTTTCTAAAAATTCTTAAATGTCCTAAATTGGCAAAGGTCTAGTCCTGGCTTAATCTAATTCCTAACCGGGAAACCAGCCTCAAATGTTTACCATTCATTAAAGCTTGGCACTGTGCAAGTATATACAAATGTGTGTGCTTCCAAATTTTCTAACTGCTCCATAAAGGTTTTATTCACTCATATTCCCTTTGCCCTCCATCTGTCTCTATTAATATAAATATTTTCTATAATAAGTCCAGGCTTGTCAAGAGTTGAGAACAAAACATTGGCTTTCATGCAGAGAAAATTGCTGATGTATCAGCATGCAGGCTTACGTACAAGCATCAGGGCAGGATGCATCACACTGTTTTGTTCACAGCTTAACCTCAAATACCCATTTCCCATCAGCCCAGGTGAACGTGCTCTAATCCCTGATCAGCTCAATGGTATTATGGCATTAACAAAGACAAACAGGTAGGAGGATCCAATAGATTACTGATGCATGTGGATTTTACTCATTAAATGTCTATCTATCTATGCAACTATCTATCTATTTATCTATCTGGATCTATTTATCTCTAACCCAAAGCTAATAGTCTTTTAATGCTCTAATGTGATTTCTAAAGAGGACTATCAATATAAAATGCAGTTGTGTAATGTTTCATGTTACACATTTTGTATTATATACTGTAGTCTATTGTAATGACATTATACTAGTTTGTTTTCAGACCAGCTGTAAAAACATAACTGTGAATCTAGTTAAGTCATTTGTAATCGATATCCGAAAAAATATGACATTTGTATAGCATTAGCATTACCAAAGCATTTTCAAGTTTTTTACATTTAAAAACATTTTTTATATGGTAGCCATAGTTTACAAAAAGATCATGATGATTATTTTCCCGTAAATCTGTAAAAAATGAAGTATTTAAAACTATGTGCACTTACTGAGTTAATTGAATGAAGCTCTTTGCAATACATCAAGTTTAATGACATCTTATATGTTTAAAACAGACTCTGTAAAATTGCTGTAAAAGTCAACGGCCATTCAGTACAAGTTTATCCAAAGTAAAGTGTGCATTATAGGTCAAGGAATCCTCCTTTTACACACGTAAGACTGAACGTATCATTGCTTCTGTTCTCCATTACACCACTCACTTTTCTCTACACTTTTGTCAAAGAAATTTGCTGGTGCAATATGCTGGCAATAAATATCGCCTCCCTCCAAAAGCACAGGCTCACCTCAATAAACGTATTGCCCCAGTCAAGTGTAAATCATCTCTTATCCCCTCGCTGATACCTGATCTTTCAGCCTTCGGTCTTGAAACGTCTTTCAAAAAGATTGCAGATAGGACGTCCTCAGCATTCCTGCTCCAAGGAAGAGCCGTAACGGATGGCATCTGAGATTAAATTTATAGTGAAGGATAGAGCTTGTCTTGTTACCCTGTTTAATGGAAAACAATGAGTCTTCTAGTGGAGTCTCTAGGCTGACACATTGACCTGGATAGACCATTACGTATTTTATTATCCTGAGAGCAGCTTCTTCTTTTTCTTTTTCTTTTGGTGTCCCATGAATGAATGCCACAGTCCAAGACAGACAATATAAATAAAAAAACCTGTTGCATCTTCATGAAACTACTGGCTGTAGACTTAGTGATTTGTTTCAGTGTTTCATGTTCTCATATATATATATATACATATATATAAAGGTAATCTAAATATATATGAAGAGTTCAGATGCAGAGGCTGCCATTTTTCTTTAAAATTAGCATTTCACTCTGGCTATTTTGTACAGGTTTCTATGTACTGTAATCTCTGGTACTTCTCAATGACCTGAGACTGCCATTTAGCATATTTGAAGTGAAACAACTTGATGAACATATACTGTGTACGGAGAGCATACACTCAGTGTCATTATCTCAATTTTGACCAAGATGGCTTTTAGAGGCTTTTGCATCTGAACTGTTTATATATATATATATATATATACATATATATATATATGTATACACTGTAAAAAAAAAAAAAAAAAGAAGAAAACTGGCAGCTGTGGTTGCCTGACTTCGACTGTAAAAAAATATAAGAACATTTTAGGTTTTACGTTTTTAAATTAAATTTACAGCTAAATGCTGTAATTTCATTATTTGATGCAATGATAATACACCAACCTATTATAGTACTGAAATCTGTTTTGTATCTTTGAAATATATGGATAAGCACCAAATGCAGGTGATGATGAGAAAGGCACATGATGAACCAAAGCCCATCACAAGCAGCTTTCAATATCAACATATATAGAAGGTGCTCAGTGTCATTCACACAAACACTAAACACCATCATGGTGAGAATCATTAAACTGAAATATGCAATAAATATCAATTACAAATACAACATTACACGTAACATACCACCCTAATAAACATAACTGATAAGAAAAACTAAGAAGAAACAGTTATTTCAAACTAAAATTGAAATGCAATGCAGGAAATTCGTTTACAGTTTTTCCCTGTAAATTTTACAGGAATTTGTCGGCATTAATAACCTAGTGGTTAGTGTTGACTCGAATTCGATGCCTTTCTCGAGGTTCTTTGCCGATCCTGCCCCCCTCTCTCTCCACCCAATGCTTTCCTATCAGCTCTCTACTGTCCTGTCCCAATAAAGGCAGAAAACGCATATACCTTTTTTCTTTTTTTTACAGGAATTAACCATGTAACACATTTTTACTGTAGCATTTTCATTTTTTATTGTTAAAATCACAGCTATTTTTTTACATTGTGTAGCTAGATTGCCTTTGTTATTAACCAATGCTCACCTCTTTAATGACATTATTAATATTTAATCTTCTTCAAACTGAGCATTATAATATTGTGATTCAGAAATTAACATTAATTTGTTATTGAAGTGAGCATTACATACGATAGCAGCTTTATTATTAGCCTTTAATTTTTTTAACACCAAAAATAAAACACTTGGGACTTTTTGTTGAGACAAAACTAGCTTGTAGCATTTACAATGATGATTTTGGAGTGTTATTTCTATTTATTTGGACTTTAATATCAGTTATATTTAACTATAGAACTATAGCTTTCTGTTCTTTGCCATTGGAAAATATATATTTGAGATGGAAAGACACACTTGAGCAACAAAGACAATGAAAAATGCATGGGGGAAAAAATGAGACATTTCCATTTGGAAACACATCCTGATGGAAGCAGTCCATCATGTAGTGCAGCACAGAACAAAACAGAAGAGAACAGAGGTAATACTGTGCTGCAGGAGAGGAGAAGGGTAAGGTTGGATTTTACCTGACAACACAGACCCCTGCAGGCCCCGAACTCCAGGTGACAAGATGACATCCTTTATCTGAATATCTGATGGGCTGCTCCTTTCAAATTACAGCACCGAAGACAGGAAGTGCCAGAGGTAGACACATCCAGATGATTAGTTATGGTTCCAGCCTTGTGATACAGTTCCTGTTAAAGTGGGTAAATTATTAAATTAATAATTATTATATGCTGCTGTCAGATTTCTAGGCAGTCTGACACATTTGGGAGCAGTATTAAGACTTGACGGGTGGATCTTGGCCTAGTATGAAACAGGAACACGCTGGAGAGAAATGCTATATATTTGAGCAAATGTTAAGTCAGTACAGCTTGACAGTTCAACCAAAAATGTTATATATACGTATACATTTTAATTGATAATTGACATTGATAATAATTTATTATTTTAATGTAAACATTTTTAAATCATCCTGCAGTGCCTTTGAAAGTTTGCTGAGGCCCCCTAGAGGGCCCTGGGCCCTTGGTTAACAACATACTGCTAATATATGGATATATGACCACATGACTTATGAGTATATGAGTATATAAACACCAAGCAACTGTTTTAAATGAATAAATAAATGCTGACAAGTAAGTATATAGTTTTGCACTGACAAAAGCCTGTGGAAAAATACAGCATTAAACAACTCCCCTGTTTATTTTAATATAATGTAATACACTCAGATGTTATACACTATAAAATTAAACCTTTAAGCACTGTAGTATGAACTTATAATCATTCAAATGCCATATTTAAATAAATAAATACAAACTGCACATACATTTTTGCCAACTAAGCTGTTTCTTTCATCTAACCAACAGTATTTAGTGTTCTGCCAAAGGTTGCAGCGTGAAGACGTCACAACCTTCAATGCTTATGTTATCACACACCTCAAGGGAGCTCTCTTTGATCACAGAGGGCTGCCCTGCTTATGTTCTTAAGCAATTGCAGATGAAAAGAAATACCTTAACTTCACCAGGGAAAAAATAAATAAATAAATAAAAATTGAATTTGCTCTTTGCTTTAATTTTCTTACCTTGGGATCCAAAGCAATTCTGCTGGAGATTATAGTGAGCATGTAAATTCTAATTAAATTTTACAAACTGCAGAGGAACAGAGGCTCTAATGAATGATTCAGAAGCACTCGGTTGGCATTTTCTACTCAAAGCCAGAGATACTATTGTGTGCATTCATCACTGTACTGTATAATTTACCACTCATACTAATCATTATGGATAACAAGCATGTCCTTTTAGTTTAGTTATGCTGGTGGTATACTCACCACAGACATGAAAGATTTATTTACAAACTTTACAAAGATTTGGATGGAAGAGGCTCCACCCTCTTACTTTTAGATAATCTATAAACATTAAAGCTTTTCATGAGAAACTCGAGAATGCGTGGCACACTAGCTAGAAAAATTGTTCTTATCAATTACAGTACACAATTTGCACCAATAAGTCTTTACTTTAAGGTAGTTTTCACTATTAACAAACAATTAAGTGCAACTTTTGCCTCAACACACTTCTAATTTGCTACTCATTAATAGTTAGTTGTTAGTAACGCCAAAATGTTCAGAATAAGCATGCTAATATGCAATGTAAATAGCGAGTATTGGTACCTATATATGAAGTGTTACCTTAGATCAAATTTTTTCGACTACTGCAATTTCATTTGATTAAGAAGGCTTCCAGAGAAGCTGAATTTAATCAAACGATGATTTAATTAAATATGTATCTGGTTTTTGTTTTCTGAATATTGTTACAATAGTTACAAACCAAATGAAAAGCATCCTCAAAGTCACTGTGAAACAAAATGACATTTCCCTGGTTTGGAGTGATATTTCATCAAGTCTAATAAGTACGTACCAATAAGTACATATCGCTGCAGTTTCCAAAAGAAATGAACACTAGAAGTGGTTAAAAACTCTGACACATTTTATTCCTTTTCACACAAGTTTTGATTAATAAAACTTAATTTCGCACAATTACTTGAAGAATATCATGTTATGACTTCAAAACAATATTAACATGTTGGGAGATTTGAAAACCGATGCTTTTGAACGTTATTCAGCTTCATATCTATGGGTTTTCATAGACGGTAGGTTTGTTCAGTAGCTCACAGAGTACAGAGATGTACTTGAGAGGCGAAGGAGCTCCGGTTTGAATCCTGTGCAAACACGGTTTGACAAGACGGTTCAAATCCGTGTAAAAGAAAATTGAAATGACACGGTTGCATCAACAATTGCTTTTTTGTATCAGTTTTGCATTTGTTAACACATTTGGTAGATTCATTGTTCGATTTGGTGATGATGGTTCATATTTTCAACATGATAGAGCATTAACTTTTAGAAACAGGATATTTATATTTAACATAATAAAAACACAGTAATACATACCTATAACAACGTAATAAAATGTGACAGGGTTGACATATTGAACCTGTCTTTTAGCGTCACTCAATGGACATTTCTCATTGAAACTGCGGTGAAGCATAGTAAGGTATGCAAAAACGGTGTTGCACAAAAAGTGCACAGTATATTTTTATGAGACCAGGTTAAAAAATATGATCAAATTTATTATTGGAATGAGAAATGCTCTTGGTTGTCCGAACACACACACACACACAAAATGGCTGACAAAGGCCTTACAGTATAACGAACTAATAGTTAAAGCGGAATCAAATTTATTCAGAAAACTGCTGCAGAACAAACCAGAAATAGAGCACATTTATTTTTTGACCTCCAATAACAACACTGCGAGCCCAGCTCAGTTAAACACATCTTCCTCAGTTAAACCATTAGTATGTGAGGCACATAAACTTTGGTTAACCTTTTGGGTTTTTATACAAAGGCTTACAAAACCTATTTTCAATCTGCCTGTCAGCTGAAGATGTGCAACACACCAGGATTAGAATACTCAACATCCTTCAGTGAACATTTGTAATTATACCCTCACAAAACAACGTGATGATGTATTAATCAGAAGAGAGTCGTCCAGACAACCTTGTTTAAATACACTGTGATTATCAAAGGTCATAAAACACTTGGAGACAGAGAAAATGAGAGAAAACGGCTGATCAAACAGATCGGGGAAATGAAAGCGTTTATCAGAGGTAAACTGTTTGATGTTTGAAAACTACATCATAATGGGAAATGGCAAAGTGCTGTCGAACAAGGCTTGAAATTACAATAAAAGGTTCTGTGAGTGCCCTTCCAGTTAAAATCATTTGTTGCTTGATGAACTCAGTCCTATCTTAATCGTACTTCAAATTTCCAGAGCTGTCAGTCATTTTCAAGGCTATCGTCTGTTAATAATTCAAATTTAATTTCTGCCAACCGGAGATAATTTTACGAATGTAGAAATGCCTCTGGTAGAGTCTAATCAGTGTAGTTGAAATGGTCAGATCAGTTGATTGGTGGACTGATGCAACTCTGTATAAACTAACCATAAAATCAAAAGCAAAACAGTTCAACCTTTCATTCAGAATGTTCCTAAAATCCCAATTGCCACATTTCTCTTTAAACTTCAGTTATCAAGGCTATAAATCTCATTCAATTATCAAATTCATTAAGATGCTTATATCCAGGTTCATCTCACGCTTCTCTTATTGGGCTAGTTTCTCAGATGAATATATTCAGAAAGAGTTAATTTTTCTAATTCCAAAGCGAGTAACTTTTAGAGGGTTATATAAAACTTATAAAAAATAAAAATATATTCTCAAGACCCCATGTTACCCAAAGAAAGTAATTTAAATAATCTTTTTACTCTTTAAAATATTTAAAAAGTCCATATATTCTCACTCACTAGACCATAAAAGTTTTGCAGTTCGGATGTCTTTATAGCGCCTTAAATTTTCAGCGTGGAACAACTGCGTTTCAGGATCACACAACTGCTAATGAGAAAAAGACATCCTATCGTTACACCAGAGATCAGAACATGAAAAACAGAAATGAAGAAATGATCCAGCTTTATGTGGCGTCCTGAATTTATAAACCAAGATACAGTCAAACAGAATAAAAGAGATGAATTCAAGATTTATAAAGTAAGGACCATTGACTGTTATTTATGTTTTAGGCTACATGAAGTACACAGGGCTAGTGTGCCAGTGTGACAGCTTTCTTATTTGGTTGTGTTTGCACTAAACATCTCTGCCCGATTTAGGCATGGTTTTCCAGTTCAACAACCTGTGTTTTATTCCCTAATAACCACTCGCAATCCAGGCAATACAATAAATGTGCTGGAATAGTGCTGCACCATATTTAAATTGTCATTCTCATTCTGTTGCACACAAATGCTATGCAAATAAGGTTCATTATTTATTGCGTTTTTTTTTTTTTAAACCAGTAATGGTGTTATTAGTAAAGTATATCAAATTGAAACCCGCTAGATGGTGAAATGTGTCATGAACTCAGGAATGAAATTCCTTATATCATATAACAGCTCAAGTTATAAAACCATTTTATTATTTAAAAACAGATGTTATTGAAACTTCTTTTCGAAATCTGCTACTTTATGACAACAGTGCAGTGAAAGCCCGTCTGCACAGGAGTAGATCAACAAATAAAGGATTGAATATTAGACACTGAGTAGCATAAGTTGTAAAAAATAGTTTAACAGGTATTTCTGTGAATCCAGCGTATCTTAAGCAAAATTGTTAGTCAATCATAGCAGTGGGGGTTTACTTAGAAGTCCTGAATGCACCCGTCTATTCAAAGCTTTTACACCCCTGTAGGACCGCTTACCTGGAGAGCAAAACATAGCATTCTGCCATTGACCACCAGTTATTTTAACGAATAGTAATACACGTAGTAAGACACTGCCATTAAAAGGCCAAGTCCAATATACACCTTATTAACGAGGCATACGAGGTACAGGCAGGCAGATGAAAAGCAGCATATGCTGGTAAGCTGGGATGCTGGACCTGCATAAACAAGCAACCCAGCTTCAAAACATACCTAACCAACATATGCTGTTTTTCACCAGGGTATACACACAATGCATAAGGTTTTACATTAAAGTTGAGTTTTTCCATAGTTTTCATGGCAAAGCAACTGTTTAGTGAGAACATCACTAAGCAAGTTAGTTTGTTTATAGCAGTTTACCTGAATAATACAACAATTGGTGTAGTAACAGAGACATGTAACAGTAACTATCGCCCCCTGGAGTACTGGAGTACTGGTTTGTTTAAACACATTCAACACAATTTAGTGAATTAAGACGTGTCGACATGTTGATTGGCAAAAGTCTGGATATCATAAAAACCCTTTTGGCAAAGAAAGAGCAATGTAAGTTGAGCTTGATAAAATCATTTATTGTGCTCCAGAAGATTAAATCCTATTTAACCAGAAAGAAAGACAAAATGACAAATAATCTACATCACAACAACCCTCTGTAGTTCTCGACAGCCATTTTGATCTTCTTTCAAGGTCAGCCAGTAGAAAATAAACACATAATGAAATTTGGTTGCTGTTTGTAAGAAAATGGCCCTCAGTCTTGCATTACATTCAGTTACAAGGCTTGTCCTGGCATGTGTGTATGTGAGTGTATGTGCATATGTGTGAAGAAACATACTGAGTTGTGGAGATCTTTGCAATTACAGTTGAATCCCATCTCTCTCCTTGGAACATGTGCATGCACAAGATGAATCCTCTAGGCGCCCCACTGGTGTACGGTTCATTAAATTTTAATATCGTTCAAAGGAGCTTCCTTTGCAGGAGGACACATGGGCAGGCTGACTTTGCATATGCATACCTGCAGATGGGGACTGGCATACAGAGCAGCGACGCTCTCTCTGGCCTGTTTGTACTGTGCGCAGTTGTCACAGGTGAAGGTAGAGCAGATAGGAAAAGCCCACAGGAGATTGTGTTCTGAACGGGAACATGTTGTTGGGAACAATGTGTGTCACGAGTTGGCTGATCAGGAGAAGAGTAGCATGATTCTTTCAATCTTGTTCCCTTCTTTGGCTTCCCTCGTCGCTCATTAGTTCTTTGCCACTAGCTATTCACCAGGACTCAAGTATTTACTCCCAAAAGCCTGTGTTTGTCCTCAGTGTTTTTTTTTTTTTTACACTGACTATTCATTAATTACCTTGATTTGTGAAAGGTTGTACTGCTAGTAATGGCTTCTAATCTCTCTCACTACATATCCTGAAGTAATTTTGTGCAAACGCAGCCAATCACAACATATTTGATGTTTCATATATAACTACGTGGAGAAGGACTTTGGAAATAAATGTCAAAATGTCCTGGCTAGAACAAATTCAGTACTAGAGTAAAGAAAAAAAGATAGCTTTTACTTTATTACGTCTGGTTAGGAAACAGCATCAGCATGGGGTTGTTGACCAAGAGAGTTTGCACAAAATAAAAGATGAGGACCTCTTATCTGAGAGAACCAAATCACCAATCTATTGCTGTTTTTCTATAATCATACGTCATACATGCTGGGGAGAAAAATATGAAGTTACTGTATTTATGTAGAAGCTTCTCTGTCATTTCTGAGGAGCAAAAGAGAATTCACAAGAAGTCTAAATTGTCACCACAGGATTTGGCGTTTGAAGTGACAAAAAGGGAACAATGAGTTAGCATCCCAGGACCTTTTAGGATGTAGTATGTACTGCAACAAGGAAAAAATAAATCTCGAACGTTTCTCGATTCTCCTTGTCTAGCTAGATTCAATGGCCTCTTAAGATCAGAAGGCCCGTAACGAACTGTCTCATCAGGGGTTCTTCTGTCTTTAGCCGAGGATTTACTGGCGTCGATCATTAGCATGTAGGATGTCTCTGAGAAAAGTAAAATAATTAAGTAGGGATAAAACCAGCAATTACTGAGAGATTTGCAGGTGAAACTGGCTCTTAGCGCTGAGGCTACTGACTCTGAGCACTTATCTCTGGGTAAGATATGACAAAAGTTTCCCTTTCGCTTTCTCCATTGGTTGCTCTGTATTCTTTCTTTCTATAGCTAGCTTTAAGCGGTGTGATCAAGGGCTTCGTAACATCAGAAGCCCTCCTAATACACTCTTTCATCAGGGGCCTCCTGTCTCCAGCGTGGGATTAATTCGTGATGAGCGTTCAGGAGAATCACAGAAAGTTCTGGATGAGAGGATACCAATGCAAGTCTCCAGGTCGTACTGCACTGGCCACTGGTTGTTCAAAGCTGCATGGGGACTGCCTCATAAATTACCAAAAACAAAGAAATGAAAATCAAACATTACAGATAAGAAATTTTCTAAGGTAGGGTGGTTTGACTATTAGCAAGAGGCGAAAATCAAATTCAAAATAATAAAACAATGCATTATAACTGAGACCAATGAGCAAATCAAAAAGTACATTAATGTCCCACACATGGGAGCTCAAACAACAAGTGATTCACCACTATTAAAAAGTTTTACCAACACACATGTACAAAACTAGTCCTTATAACCAGGTTCAGTCAAGCTATTTGCGAACGCAATCTAGTTAGCGTGTCCCCACCCCTTCCCATTACCGTCTCCAGAAACCCACCGTGTCCACCCTCGTCAGCATATTCCAATTCCTCCCATGAGCCAATCAGAGCAGTATTTCCTTAAATCCAAATGGGGAGAAATTTTTTTCTTTTTTTTTGTTTTAAATAATGACTTAATCAGCAGAACAGCCACCAAGCAGATAAATTGTCATGCGCGTCGTGCTAAAAATATCCAGCCTCCCTTAGAGTCCACCAGTTTCAGTATAGACAGCACTTGTGTGATGAAGCTGTATCTGCCAGGAAGCCAATAAATTCCCCGCTACGCTCTTGAGGCAGATTCCTCAGTATCAATGCCCCCAGCCAGGGCTTAAAGAGCATGGGTGCTTTGTGTACATATCTAGATATGTAAATAGGTCCTATACAATAAAATTGTTCCCCCAAAAATAAATTGACAAAAAGAATTCAAAGACATTCGGTGAATGTCTCTATTGTGCATATTCTTGAGGATTTCTCATTCTCGCCTTTTTCTCGTAGTATTCCACATTTTCCACCAGGAGAACACGTGCCTAAATTAGGCAAGCAGCATCTCCCGTCTGCTTTGAAGAGAGTAATCTACAATCCAGCGCCCCGGGAAAACAATATGTTTCCTTTGTTTACAAAGGGCTTCCCACACGTCATCTCTTCTGTGCTTCCGTCGTTTCCTCTCCGGGTAACCGAATCAAACCATTCCTCAAAAAATCCCAGACTGGTAGTTGTCCCCAGGAAATGGCCCTGGTTTTGTCACAATATAAGGGTAAAAAATCATCTCTGTTTATTTTTCATTACATCAGAAATAGTTTTTTTTTGTCTTTTTGTTTTTGCCTTTAATAGAAAATGATAGTCTTGCTCTCAAGGAACAAATACTAACATTGTTATTTCCTCTTCCTCTGAGCACTGGGAGTAAAGATATTTCTCACCCCAGTGCCATCACCTCCATTCGTCGTCACACCTGTACTCCACATATGCGGGAGTGTATGTGTGTGTGTATGTCCGTGTTTGTGTGTGTGAATGTGTGTGTGTGTGGCTATACTCTAGTGGTGGAGTGTGAATGAGGGTGTGGATGTGGCAGGGTGTTATTCTGTCCACTGGAGTAACTGTTGAAGGGGTGTAAGGAGGTAAGGCCTGGCATGCTGTTGGGTATCATAGTGATGGTGTTCGGGGTCATGAGAGGGATGTCGTCCGGTGAGCGGCGCATGGCGAGCGTGTAATCGGGTGGGCAGGCAGTTCTCAGGACCACCTCGTGCGGGTGCATGGCCTCCCGGCACTCCCGCTCCAAATCGCTATGTTTCATTTGAAGAGACATGATCTCCTCTTCTTGCGTATGGGGCAGCTCATTGGCTGTGGTCCTCTGCGGGCTGCAACGCCGGTGCACCTCGTGCCTTCGCTTATCCTTCTTGTAGTAGAGTGCGGCGAACGCCAATATGTTGAGGAAGAGCAACGAGGCACCGACGGCAATGGTGACGCTCAGTTCGGTGGAATAGTCCCGCTGGTTCTCCAGGAAGGGTTGATTCTGGTTCTGGTTCTGGTTGTGGCTTTCCTGTGTTTCAGTGGGAAACGGTGTAGGGTAGGGCCTTTTGGTGTTGACTGGGATCTTCTTTGGTGTACGGGGAGTGACCTCGGGTGGAGGCAGCTTAGTGGTGGTGGATATGATCTGGGTGACCTCGTTGAGGCTGTGGAGATGAGGCACCAGCTCCAGCCACAAGTTGACCTTATTGGCGCGGTAATGTTCCTTGACACGAGGCTTCAAGCCGATGTGCAAGTACAGCTGGTCCTTTTGGTTGTAACGCGTCCAGGCCACCTCCTCAAAGCGATTGGGCTTGGTGTGGATGAACTTGGTGTCCTGTGGAACTGGCTGGTTGGGGTCACTGAAAGGAAAAAGGTGGATTACATTAATTTTTAGACAATATTACAATTCTTTTATCAGAACTGCACACGGGAAGTCCAAAACGGAGCACTCATTAAGACAAATATCACACAATCCATTACAGACATGTCTTAGGGGAGTGCTCAGAGACCCCTAATATTCTCTCAGTGCTCATTAGGGTCTCCTGACAACTGCACCTGCTTTTAAAATGAACAAGAATTAGTCTGAGAGAAGAAATTACACATTTGCACACAAATTGATTTGTTGTCCTCCCGTGAGATGATTACACGTCTAGGCAGCAATGTCATATAAACACTAAACTCGCTCTAAGTGATCATCAGCATTACTTTATTCAGTGCATTACACCTAAACTGAAGCGAACCAAATTGCTGTTCTGTAAAAAGAAGTTGCGTAAATTTAATGTAGCATAACCTTGGGAATCTTAACAAGTATTTGTGAGTGAGAATGCATTAACAAACAATTAAGCATTGATTAAACTTGTAGCAGTGTTTCCCGGCAACAACTGCGTATTTTACGGTAATCAATAGCAAATTCAATTCTCAAATTATGAGATGGTTGCAGTGTTGGTGGTCTTACAGCAAAACAAAGTCCTATTTAAAATCACTTCTGAATTCTAATTAATGGCCGTATTGTTTGTCTCAAGTCTAACTGATTAGAAACGATGCCCAGTTGCCTAGAGACTTACCCGGTCTTGGCAAAGTTGGTCCAATAAGTCATTACCACTGCACTCAGCATCACATCATTTTTGGAGAAGTTGCAAGGGAACAGCTCAGTTGGACCAATCATGGGAAGCCCGAACACATATGGGATCTCATCACCATGTGCCGCATCAGCCCAGGGTGGCACCTGTTCCGTCTGGCAGTGATGGTAAAAGGCATAGAAATAAGTAGGCGAGCCAAAGCTGGAGTGGAGGTCTGCTGTTGCCACCGCTGGTGCCACCCACTGATGATCCGTGAAGAGTGCCAGCAGGGTCTTTCTTCTGGTCTCTGGATTGTGGCGGTCAGCCCAGTCAGTGTACATAAACTTAATGGTCTCCCGCAGGATGTCTTTCCCCTCGGGATAACCGTATAAATCATCCACAAAACTTGACACAGCATAGTCAAAATCGTTGGCTTGAACTCCGTTCTCGTTGTCTACAATGAGTTCCACAAACTTCAGCCCCTCGCCTTGGTTGACGCCCAGCATGATGTCGTAGTTTAGGAACTCCCCTTGCTCCATGAGGATCTGAGGGTCGTCGGGGATGACATCGCCATCAATGACGGGTCCAAAGGCGATGTGGTAGCGAGCAGGCTGGATGTCCTGCTCCACTAGTTCTTTGTAGTGTTTTTTCTGTAGGCACTCCACCATATCCACTGTATCTTTGAGGTTGCACCCCACCTTTTTGGCCAGCATGCGGGCATACTTGGCCGGTTGAAAGCTGACAGCCCAGCTGGACAAGGCTGTGCCACTTTGGGCTATGGCCCTTTGGAAAAGACCTGTATAGGAAAAACAAGACATAATCACAAAGAGAACATCCGCAACAAGCTATAGCACGGCCCAAACGTCTGAGACTACTAGCAAACATTTACTTGTATTTATTTAATTTTCATTACAATTTATATTAGGGACATAATTTTTGTGAACTTATATACATATATAATTTTAAAAAGATAAACAAACATATGCAAAAGATAGAATGTTTTGCTTCGAAAGTCTAAGTTTTGAATAAGAAAAATTGCAGATTTTCAAAGTGCGCTCAGACTTTTGGACCCCACCGTAGGCTGTTTACACAGAAAGTGCTCCCTTAGTATGCAAGCTGGAGCGAATTAACACATATCGATTTAGCTGTTTTCATGCAAATCTAAAACGGTTTGGGAAAAGAGGGCATGCAAGTCAACAATACGAATGCTGATGAACTACACAAAGTGATGATCAACATTCAGTTTTTCCATGTAATTTTAGGGGTGGGGTTATGACTTTTAATCTCTCGAATTTTATGATACCGCATTAACAGTAAATAGCTGTCTGCACTCTGTAAAACCCCTTTCACATACAGACTTCAAGAAAATTGACCCACACCTTTGAAGAAAATATAATGTACAAACATCAAGACAAAAAAGCAGGTGAGTGAGCAGGACAGAAAATCTGTCTGTGTGTGTGCGTGTGAGAGAGAGAAAGAAAGAGACAGAAAGAGCAAGAGAGAGGAAAATTGAGTTACACTGTTACCATGACAACCCTTGGGATCTCATACTTAGCAGTGCAGTTATGAGTAAAAACATGTTCTTACTAAAGGAGACAGAAAAAAAAAACTATAAAAGCACACATGGAAATGAAATGGAGATAAGGGGATGTTTCAGTTCGCAATTCGACTAAACAGTGACAATTTTGTATGAACAGATGAATATATTTGATAATAAATATATACTGCTAAAATTAAAAAGGAAAAGATTTTGGAATATATGAAAATTATTCTAGATTAAGCAGTGCACGGTTTGCCTCAGGGCAAAGCCTCGCATGGCACACTAAAGTCTTTTCCAAAGGTGTCTCTGGGTTCATTTGAATGATAGTGACAACCTTAAAGCAGGTCTGTGCCAAGAGACCTCTTCACAAAGCAATCTTCCAAGCAGAGAGACTCAAAATGGAATTAATGTATTTACCCTTTTTGCGCCAGCGGAAGGTGAATGCTGTATTTCGACAGTGTGCTCATGGCGTGCCTGGTGATGTGTAAGGACTCAACTAAATAAAGATGGGAACATGAAACGACCTAGGGAGATTTAATTTCTATAAACAAGTGATATCAGGTCAAAGGGAATGAGTTAGCTGCTTAAAGCATGGTGAAAAATGAGCTTGGCAAATGCTGGGCCGATGAAGCAACTTTCTTGGCAACGTTGTTGGTTTTTCGTACTACACACATTTGAGGTCTGAAAGTGAGCATCCTTCTGAATTAATTTATAGGGTATAAGGCAGTGTTTTCTAAGCACGGGTCTGCAGACCCCTAGTGGTTGTGAGAGTGTAATCACTAGGTCTGGGCAATATAAATATTTTAGATTATTATTATTATTATTATAATTATTATTGTTGTTCATTTAGTAAAGGTTTTTTTTTTCTTCTTTTTTTGGACTAAATCGTTTAAAATGTAAATTAAAAAAATTAAAAACCTAATTAAAAATAAACAGATTTTTTTCTTGCAGTACTCTAAATAAATGTCACATGTTTTTTTCATAAGTTTGCAATCAGATTTTTGTAATGCAAATGCAGATGACTCCAAAAACACAGAGAACTTTGAAATGGGCTCATAGCACAAACAGCTATAGCATGCAGACAAAAGAAGTATCAAAAGTTAAAACCTCTGCATTGTACCTTTGGTTGAATTGCTCCAACGGTTACCTTCAGAATAATGGGAAAGAGTCAGCAGGTTGACACATGAGGCCCCTGCCCCAGATCCAAAAACAGTAATGCGTAAAGGGTCACCCCCAAAGAAAGCAATGTTTTCACTCGTCCAGCGCAGGGCCTGGATTTGATCAAGAAGTCCATAGTTTCCCTTGGCTGCCTGGTCTCCTGTGCTCAAAAAACCTGCAGACAGAAGAAATAATCGAATGAGTGTTTGTGTGCATTGCAGAGCAATTTTAAAGCCCTAACAAAGATGGAAAGTTATCTAAATATTCAATAGCAAATTGCAGACGAAAGTACGTCAGAGAAAGTGACACATTTCTGAAATGGGGGAAACATTCCTCCCTGCCTCCATTTTTTTTAACTTCCATGAAATGGATATTTAACTCAGGAGAGCTTACGTAAACAATTTTTAATAGTTGTTTATGTCTTGAATCTTACGGCTAGTCTCTCCTCTCCGGTAACCTTTAATCTTTTAGTTGAATGCAGCATCAAAATGAAATAAAATCAATAAAACATACAGAGTTTAAGAAGTTCTTCAGCACTGTTCCCAGACTTAATATAGACTGCTTTTTAAGGCAATATAAAAATATCTTTGTAATATCAAATTCTATACAAAGTAGGCAAACCCAAAATGTACCTGTACGATATTCCTTAAAAAGCAGATTGTGGAGAAATTTTTATCATCCACCCCTAGATGCATAAATATTTTATATATTTATGTATTGTCCAAGACCTGTAAAGCAGTTGTCCGTGTCACTGTCACACATGCTGCTTTGTTATGGTCATCTGTTGTCTTCCGTTATCTTCTTCGGAAGCAACCACACCTCGACCAATGAGATAAGCGGGATTCTGTATCGTCATATTTGTGTGTAAGTGTGCTGTCAGCTCATTGGTCACAGAGCAAGTATATAAGTTTACCTTACGTTTTAATACAAAGCGTTAATTCTGTTGACATTTTACAGACTATTTTTGATTCTCACGGTAATACGGGACAAAGTGCGTCCCTTTTAAGCTCAATACGGGACGCGTACTTTTGTGTCTAAATACGACGATTCCGTTATTCAAGGGACGGTTGGCAACCCTACTTGGGCCTTGTGAGTAAGCGAGTCATTTGCAGGGTTTACTATGTTTTGAGTTTCTTAACTCTAAACTACTTAAATCAATATTAACCCTGCATGTTTGCTTTGGTTTGTTCTTCTTTGGCTTGGTCTGGCAACCGCAGCTCTCTGGAGTCACTGGAGCATGCAGCTGTTGTTTTATCCCCTGACTTCCACTTAAGCGCACTCAAATTAACAACAAAGTTTGTGGCGATATATTACAAGTGTCAGTGAAAAAACTGATTACACGGAGGCAACACAGTGGTGCATTAATGGAAAACTAGTCAGTAGCTACTTGACTATAGTAGCTTATCCTGGGAATATACATCCTGGGGGGTGCTTGTGGAATAATGATTGTGTACATGTTCAGTGACTAGACAAGCATTTGGGTTTAGTAATTGCCCTCGTAGTCCCAGAACACATGAAAAATAATAAAGCAGCACGACAAGTGCTTTACAGTAAGCTCATTTACAGATGCAGAAAACAAGAAACAAAAGACCCTGAAATCACTTCGGTTCTGTACACAAAAGCGCACACACAAATCCATCTGACCCTGCTTCCGCTCCTTTCCTTTTGTTAATTGAGTTCTTTATTGGATTTAATTAATCTAGTTGTGTTGCTACATCAAGAAGTTGATCTCCTGGAAGTGGTCGTCGAATACAAGCACGCATTTAATTGATTCCATTTAGCCAAGGCAGTGTGCAGAGCAAATCAAAAAGACCAGGCCCAGGCTCGGAAATGATTAGCAATCAAATGGTAGGCTGTCAGGTGCTCGTGCCTGCGGCACAGAGCCGTGAGCACATTTGGCTGTTAACACAGGCAGGCAGCGGCCTGCTTTCCGTCCTTATGCATGCAGAGAGGTGCAATCCAATCACAAGGGAACAAAAGGGCCTCGCTCTGCTTGGACAGTGAATAGCCCGGGCTTGTGAATGGAAACGTACTGTATTCGGTACAATGTGGAGAAAACAACAATGTCACAACAATGCACTTTAATGAGGCAGGCAATAATTGTGGATTTTTATCGCAGTAGTCAAGGAGAGGATTTGCTGTGTAAGCGGTATTGTCTCATTTCTATCAAACTGAGGGTCAGCGGGACACTGTCCAAGGCACTTCGGATGACAACAAGGGATGCACATTTCATCAAATTTCATCATCATTCATCAACACTCTGAATGTAATCTTCAGTCAATCTCAAAATGAAGCTCCATTTTCATTTCTGCCTACATTCACTTGCACAGTTTTTGGTGTTCTCTTTTTTTTAATCAAATGTTTATATCAGCCATCCTCTCAACATACAAGACTTCCGATGTACGACTTCAGACCTTCAGAGTCGCTTCCTCAGATGATTATTAAAAAAAGTTAAGCTCAACTCATAAATACAAACATTTCATTGCACGCTATTTCCGTGCAAGGTTAACAAGACTCAAGTACAGAGCGTTAAACCTTGAATGTTGTCAGACTAAGATAACAAACCTCAACTTTGTGAGGTGTAATCCCCTTGCTGTATCATAACAGATATCAGGAAATTGGGATACGGTCAAACAGCATCTACAAAACTTAAATCATACCAGCAAAAAGTGGGTCGTTTCTATGGATTGACCTTTTCAGATCTACAAGTTTTCATACCAAGGCCACGCATTTCTGGAACCTGGAGCCCTACAGAGCAAGTCGTATTGGCAACGGTCCAAACAGCTAAATAAAAATGGAATCAGATTGCAATCGTTTGGCCCCCAAAGTGAAATTCACAACAAGATGAAAAAGCCACATAGAGGCTTAGTTCCAAGTGCCATGTACTTAAATCAATTCCTATTGGAATCCAAGCAGATGGTTTGAGATGTTAAATTAATCTCGGTTTTGACTGGAGAACGCCAGAAAAGATACAAAAGAACGGGACCAACAAAAGAAAAGAAGAAAAACTCCATCCCCCAAAGCAAAGCGAGAAGTGACAGAAAGAGGGAAAAAAAGCATTATTGTATCGTTTCTTTCAGGGTTACAGATGAAGAAAGACGACGGCTAGCAGCAGGTTCAGTCTCAGAGATGTTGCATTAGAACATTTGCCAGTTCGGTCTCCCTCCAAAAAAGAAATGTCGCAGCCAGACCGTTGACGCTTTATTTGTCTGTTCTGTCTCTACTCACCCGGCAGTAAGACAAATTGGCCCTCCTGTTGTATTTGTGTCCCTAAAAATATTTACAGTGTGACAACACCTTCTTACTTTCGCCTCCCATCACAGAATCATCATCCATTTCAGAGACTTCAAGACTAAAAGCAAATGCCATCTGTTTCCATACCACAGGCTGGCAACTTTCAAAACTGGTGACAAAATGAACTGCCAGAAGTTGGTTTGAAAAGGTTACAGTAGTAAAACGACGGCAAGACCAAGTCTCTGCCTCAAGTGGATATGGGCTGTACTGCATGCTGATAATTAAGGAATACAGCGACCACAGATGGTACGAATTACTGGCTCTGAGCATTGTCTCCGTCAAAGGAGATTAATATACTAGAGGTTGGCAGAGGCTAACGACAGGATCCACTACAGGATCCCGACTGAATTTGACTTGACAGACCTATTCCTGTCTTCGCTGCTTTGATATGCAGAATTCAGAACCTAAAAACCACTGCTCCGGGCAAAATAGACAGAATTTTATTCAAACATTTTTTTTTCTTAAGGGACACATTAAAGTAACCCACTTCCTTCTAGAAAAAAAATCCATCTCTTTTATTTCCCTCCTCTCCAAGGAGGATGGATCAGTGACATGCTGAATGCCTTTCATGTGGATACTTCGTGAAAAGTAAACACTAATAAAAAATAAATGGCTGTAGAGTTTGCAACATAACTATCGAAAAAATGCAGTCCAAATAAATGCTACAACAGAGTAATCGGTCCCAGTGTAAATATAGGTAATGAAAGTGAAATGCACATTACTTTAATGGAACGGACTACTGTATTACATCTAGAGACTGGGTGTTGCATTATTTAGCATATATCACAGCTGTCAGATTCTTATCAGGATACCATTCTTGTCAAATCCTGTTTCAGTGGACTGAGCAAATGAAATTACCTCTAGACAGTTTGCTGACTTGCATTAACATGGACAGCTGCAGTAGCTGTTCAATACACATTTTAGTCGCATAATGTAGCATGACATGATCTAACAATTTTTTTAACAAGCATAACAGAACAAACCATACTGAAGGCAAAAACACGTCCCAGGTAAACTCTGAATAACCCAGATATAGCACACAACTCCACGAAACCAACAACATTTCTTAAAGGGGTCATATAACACCAATTTTCCACAAGCTGATATGATTCCTTAGGGTCTTAATGAAAAGTTTGTAATATAATTTAAAATGTCTCAATGGTAGTGTAAAAAAAACCCCACACATTTTACATTGTCAAAAACAAGCTCACTTCAAATCATCCGGTTCTGTGTACTTCCCCTTTAAATCTTCACGAGCTCTGCTGACCCCGCCCCTCTTTTCCGAGAAGCTTTTAGAGGATGTTTATTTAGTCGCATTCATAGTTCTAGATGTTACATTCATAGTGAAACTTGCTAATTAGCACATTATTACAAAAGGCGTTTTGCAAAGATTCATTAAAAGACATAGTAGTTGAGACCCATTCCCTTCAGAACCAAACGTAACGTTAATCCTCTGCGTTTTCAGTCACTCAGATATCGGGAGTAAATGATTACTGCTATGTTCTACTGCTATACATTCAACAACAAAACACCTCAATCATTTAGTCATGCTTGTCCCTGCGTCTGATGACGGTTCACTCAGGGCGGGTCTGAGGTAAGACACCGGTCCAGTCTGTGTGAAACGCTGCTGTCAATCAATTTTTATCATTATAGGGTGGTTGCGTACACAAACTGCCAACACACATTTCATTTCAACTTGTAAAAGTGCATCTGGCATTATATGACCACTTTAACTTCTACATACTGTAACATAATTCAGATTCACATAATACAACATAACAAAACTAACATAATGCAGAACAGCACAATGTCTTTAGATTTACACTTTACATTTAGTCATTTAGTAGATGCTTTTATCCAAAGTAAAGAACTTTTTAAAAAGTAATAGAAAAAAACCCCCCATAAAACATGACCTATAAGCCTATGGTCTGATGTGAATGTGCTGTTTAAGGGTTCAGTAATGTGTTAATTACATTAGGTGCTTGCTGAGTAGCATGGAGAGCTTAATGAAGGCTAATGTAAATACTTGCTCTTCACTTATTCCACCTCGCTAACTTTGCTTAAGGGATGCACAGCATCTTCTGACAGGGCCAAACAACTGCTGTGAATCTCCAGCAAGCACCACAAACAGCAGTCAACCAGATTTCGCATACAGTATATGAATCTGTAGAATTTAATGGTTAAAAGTTGGCTTTGAATATGTAACCTAATCAATTAGACAAACCCTCTTGAAAACATGATCTGGTTTAGGAGCATTAAACAACCCTCATGTAGGAAAAGAGAGTAAAAACCCAACTTCTGGGGCTTTTTAGTAGGACTTCAAAGTGTCTAGGACTATTATGAGCCAGTGTTGCCAGGTGCTTAGGCCTCATTGAAGTCTTATAGCAAGACAGTATTAAATCGTGTTTGAATTATATTACAAAAGAAAAACAAGGCAAGTTTAATGACAGTCCCACAAGCACGTTTTTCAACTGTTACATTATCCGCCAAGCCGTTGTTTATCCTTTTCTGTAACTGGAAGGGTTTGATGAGGTTTTCATTGCGATGTGCTCCTGCATCTCCGACTAGTCTCCTCAGCAAGAGACCGGAGCACTCTTTTATCAGATGATGCTAATGATAACGTTAAAAATGTAAGCATAAATAAAACAGACCATGTCATTTTTTTTCCATTTAATAAGATGAAATATTTAAAACTGTGAATAATTAATTTTTCTTTCCATTTGACTGTTGACATGCATGCTATTTTCTTGCTATTTTATTTATCATTTTATATTTTATTATTATTCTTATATTTTGTTTTTTATGAAACAAGACTCTTCAAGGATTGTGTTCCACTGAAAATAACGCAAATAAATAAAATAACAGCAAGCGAGACAGAATTTTCATTTCCTTTAATATAATCCACGTTTATAGCAGTTATTTTGAATCTGAATATTATTTAAATGCCTGACAGGTGGCAAAACAAAATAGCTCTGTATACACACCGCAGAGCACAATCTCCAAGTTCAAACATCAACGGGATGCAATAATTGTTCTTAAAATACTGCCATGCAACATACATGAAAGCACCAAACTGCAGCACAGCGTTCTTTGAAATGTGCTTCTTGGTAGTTGCATTGCTTCAAAACCTGATCTGAATTGTTAACCAGCTCCCTTTCCATAGAAAAGAACAACATTTGCATACAGATAACAGCCTTCTGTGATTTAACACACACGCACACGCACTCACACTCACACTCCGAGCAGGATGGGGAACGAGAGTGAGCGCGAGAGGGAGAATAAAACCTTTTCATAAGAAGTGAGAGTCTAAAGATAGCCCTCCATCTTTTTCCCTCTTGCTCCTCTCCAGTGAACATCCTGGAAATATTCCTCTCCTCTGACGTGTGTGAGATCAGGAGAGTGCAGCTGAGTGCAGTCTTCCAGGATCTGATGGCCCTATCGCTACAAAAAACACTGAACCAGAAAGTACTCTTATCTAACCGAGTACATCCAGATATTACAGACTTCATGTTGATAATGACACAAGGCTTTTCCGGAGATCGAGGGGAACACAGGCCTCCCCCATTCACTTAAATCATAGCCATTTTCGGAAACTCCTTTAAAACACACTTTGCAAACTCCACTGTTTCTGCTACCAGCATATAAATCGAAAACAAGTCTCTTTTCTTGATCTTCCATTTATTTTAAAAACCAATTGCTTTTGCCTATTCATGTCATTCATGGCATAGCCTAACCTGTGGATAAAATATAGTTTTTATTTCTTTTTACACTATTTTAATGCTCTAAACAATGTAAAGACATCAAAAAACGAAAAAATCCTTAAAGTTGAAATGTGTTAGTTTTAACTGAAATCTACCCTGGGGATATAAAAGCGGCCGTAGCTGAAGATACACCCATACACGACCTCAGAAACCTGCGTGGAACCTGGAGGCAAGGTCTTACTAATGAGGCCAGTGGAAGGAGGGAATGATGTGGAGACGAGGCCCATTGCCCGCTCTCTCCTGTAACAAAAACACACAGCTTTGAAAATGTCATCTCACTTGTGCAGTGGTGACAGTGCCGTCTGCAGTAAAGCGGCTCCTCGCTGAGCTAGACAGCATATGTTTGAAAAACTGAATTTGTGACGATCGTTGTCTGTCAACACAACAAATCAGTTCACTTCAGGAAAAAAATAAACCTTATTGTTTTAGTGATTTACAAGTTAGAGAAATGTGCTCCAGTACATTGCGTAGGGGCGCTTATGAAACAGTGCGAGGCTGGCTTTCATCTAGTGTCCAAAATGAACAAACATAGGCACTAACTGGCTTTTCCAACCATTCTTGAGAAATATAAAAATAAAGAGAAGGAAATTACAAGGACTCTTCATATTTATGCAGTTACAGGTGCTGTTTAACTGAGAGGCAGAGGATAATTTGAATATGATGTAAATGTGTGACACAACAGTGTGTATTGTTTCTAAATACACAAGAGAAAAACTATTATCCATTACATTTTAGAAGAAAAATCATGTTTTTTTAATGTATTTGCAATTAGAACAGGAAAAAAGGACCGCATTATGTTTTCCTCGGTTTTTCATGTATCCTCTTTTAACAATCAAGTAATAAATCAATCAAACATTCATTTAAGGGTTAGGTCTCCCTAAAATGACCATTTCTATCATTATTTATGCCTATACATCCATACAATGTAATTTTAATTTTTTTTCAATGTAACTTTTATTTTAAAGAATGTGGGTAACCAAAAAGTTCCTAGTTTTCACTGAATGATTTACCCTCATAATATGAACCTGAGTGGGGGCCTGCAACTATTTGGTCAACAACATTCTTCAAAATATTGCCTTTTGTGCTCTTAAAAAAGACATTCGTACAGGTTTGTAACAACGTGGGGGTGAGTAAATGAAAGCATTTCACATTTTGTTAGTGAACAAGACTTCAAACATAGCTTCTTCATATAATTTGTAATTACCAACCAGAAATGTTTAGTTTTGAGTCAAACAAACAAAAGCTTTCAACCTCAGAGTGTCCTGAAAAAAAAGGAAAGGAAAGGATGTGACGTGGCTAAGTATGGGTCCCCGTACTAGGAATTAGGAACTAGGAATCTCTTTATTTTTAGCTGTAAACCTCAACAAGTTATTTATGCTGACTTGATCATATTGCCAGACTGCAGTAAAACCAAACTCACCAAGCTTTGACCCTAGGGTACACTGCCATCATGCTTCATAATGGAACAATCAACTGTGTCAAGAGGGAGAATCTGCATCCTAAAGTTTAAGGTTTCTGCAGAACCAGAAAAAAACAAACAAAACACTTCAGCAAGAAATAAAGAAGGGGTTTTTCGAGGCTTCACTATAAGGTGGTGCTGGAAGGCGAAGCATACTAAATGTGACAACACGAACCAACCAAACCAGCAAAATTTCAAGTTGCTCTTAAGACCTCCAGACCACCAGGGGGAGTCCAATCCAAGTATAGCTGCGTTACCAACAAAATCGAATTGCGTATCATGTTCGCTTATAGTAGAATGAATAGATTTCACCCACAAAATTTAGAAGATGAGTTACAATTAGCCAGTCATTAAAATGAACCAGGAACATCAGGATTGTGCTATAGTAGTTATTATTTGGATACTCGCAAAATAAATTAAAGCGAAATATATACAGCTTAGCCTTAAAATACAAAACTGCAGAAAGCCACAGTCGGCTAAAGTCCGGCTCACACTGTGCGATTTTAGCCACGATTTGGCCATCTGAGACAAATTTAGAAAATCCAAAAGATTCCTTTGATCGTAAAAAATAAAATAAGTAGTCTTTGATCGTTAGTTTAACATGCACGGATAGCCAATTCTGCCAGTGTCAGAAGATTTTGTGCATAGTCCTGCAGTGTGACATCTCCCACGATGAACATCAACTTTATTCGTATTTCAAGACAAGCCATGATCAGAATTAATGATAGAAATTTCTTCTATAAGCCATAAACTCCTACGCTTTCATCCTCTCGTGAAATTCATCTGAAATGTTGGCTTTGCTAAGATTAATTTGGGTGTGTGGTGCTGCTTATAATATTTTTTCTAAAATACACTAATCTTGCCGCTGTTCATATACTTTTCATAATAACCAACATTTGTGCGATGCTGCTCATAGCCGCCTAATAATGTGTGGGTTGATGGAAAACTCTGAACAAGATTTCTTTGTGCGCACCTTTTTTAACACATCTTGATTTCACACAGTCTGACAACTGAGATCCCACAGTGTGACATGATCATCATGTTCGTGCAGTCTGACAAGTACAATCCTAAAGGACTTAATTAAAGCCTGACTTAATCTGAAACAAGTTTTCAAAAAAGGCACATAACAGAATGCAACAGTTGGGTTCTGGAAGTAAAAATCCCATTCATGTTCTTCATAGGGGAATTGATTTTTAACAATAACCAACAAATAGCAAATAAAGCTGTAAAGAAACCTATGTGAGTTATAGGTTATCATCAGTCCACATTATTTCAATTACTTCCTATTTTTAAATAATACTATTTAAATGGAATTCCTGGTGAGAAATTGAATCTGATATACACTGCTCAAAAGATAAAGGGAACACTTAAACAACACAATGTAAATCCAAGTCAATCACACTTCTGTGAAATCAAGACACATCAATGCGAGCTGTAACAAGACGGTCTGCTGTGTCTGTCAACGTAGTGTCCAGAGCATGGAGGTGCTACCAGGAGACAGACCAGTACATCAGGAGACGTGGAGGAGGCCATAGGAGGGAAACAACCCAGCAGCAGGACCGCTACCTCTGTCTTTGTGCAAGAAGGAACAGGAGGACCACTGTCAGAGCCCTGCAAAATGACCTCCAGCAGGCCACAAATGTGCACGTGTCTGCTCAAACGATCAGAAACAGACTCCTTGAGGGTGGTATGAGTGCCTGACATCCAGAGGTGGGGGTTGTGCTTTTGTCGGAGAACACCAAGATTGGCAAATTCGCCACTGGCGCCCTGTGCTCTTCACAGATGAAAGCAGGTTCACACTGAGCACACGTGACAGAGTCTGGAGATGCTGTGATGAACATTCTCCTGCCTGTAACATCCTCCAACATGACCGGTTTGGCAGTGGGTCAGTAATGGTGTGCGGTGACATTTCTTGGGGGGGCTGCACAGCCCTCCATGTGCTCGCCAGAGGTAGCCAGTGTGGTTGGCCTTGAGACTGTCCAGGAGTTGGCGGATGCTTTAGTCCAGGTCCGGGAGGAGATCAGGACCATGCTCAGGCATTGTAGACAACACACACACTACTGAGCCTCGTTTTTTACATCCGCCTGTAGTGTGTTTTTCACTTCAATTTTGAGCATGACTCCAAATCCAGACCTCATTGGGTTAATACATTTGATTTCCATTGATAATTGTTGTGTGATTTTATTGTCAGCACATTCAACTGTATGTAAAGAACAAAGTATTTAATAAGAATATTTCATTCACTGAGATCTAGGATGTGTTATTATAGTGTTCCCTTTATTTTTTGAGCAGTGTATAATAATCCTGCAAAGACATCTCTACCACTGACAATTTTTGTCAGATTTCCAGACACTTTGATTTTGCTTCAAATCAAAGTTTGTGATGCGGTTGGTCAGGTTTGTTATTAATAAAGACTTGTTAAAAAATCTTGAAGAAAGAATGGGAAAGCTATCTCCAGAACCATGGTCGCAAAAAAACAGACAGAAACATTTGCATTCTATAAGTCTTTTCTTCATCCTTTTGTAATTATTATACTTTATTTAACCTCATATGCTGCACTGAACTAATAAAAAAAGGCATAAACGAATAAATTAGTGGATTACATCAGCATGAAAAACTAAGCAGACCAGATCTGTCTGGATGATCCCTTATTATTTGTACACAACCACGCAAGCCGTGCCAGAGCTCCAAACTTCCACCGCCACTGTTCGGCAAAACCAAGTTTGTGGAGAGGCTCCTGTCTGTCGGTTCTGTCAGATGATTTTGGTGAAAGAGCAGAAAACATGAGATGAGGTGTCAGAGAGGGCATGCAAGACGTTAAGGGAACAGTATTGAATGCTATCTCAGGGGCCACTGCGGTTAACCATGTTTGACAGCTGCAGCAGCTCAAGCCTGTACCTGAGTCGCCCCAGCCAATCAGAGCTCTCGTGGCCGTGTCTGAACCTGCGGCCAGTGAAGCGCCCAAAAAGAGTGTAAGTGCATTCTGACACCCTCCCAGATTAAATGTCACGGAGTGTCACTAGGTCCTAATGCCCCACAGTCCTTCACTCATGGGTTGGATATGACTATCAACCCATCACTGCTGTGCCACAGGTGCCTCATTGTTATCTTTGTCATTTTGGACTCCTGTCTCAGGACAATCCAGAGAAAGTATTTCCTACCACAGAGATGTGAAAAATACTTTCAAAATGCAATTTAAAACACAATTTACAACTTAAAATGCTTTTATAGAAGGATGTCATGTGGTGTAACCATCAAATGAAAAATAAATGTTTTCAGCAGTTTGAAATATATTTTGAGCTATTTTTCTTTTTTGAAAAGCTATTTTTCTTTTTTTTTCTATTTGAAATTATGTGACTTTAACTAACTTTTTTAAAGTTACATTATCTGATACTTTACTAGAGGTTCTAACCTTGACACACACACACACACACACACACACACTCCTTATATGAAGTGTTTGATATTTCTAATGTTATACTCCGCCAAATATATATAAAAAAAAATATTTAAATGAATTAAAACATGTATTATGCAAGTGTATTGTATGCTTTGCTTTTTTATTATTTTTTACATTGTATTTTATTTTGCATTTTTACTCTTTATGTACCTCCCGCTGCATTTATTTGAAAACAGCAAAACAGTAATACCGTAAAATATTCTTACAAATTTAAAAAAATATTATTTTCTCTTTTATTATGATTTGGTAATCAAGAAACATTTTATTATTGACAAAACTGTAATATATTATCAAAATTCTTTGATGAACAGAGAGTAAAAAAAAAACAGCGTTCATATGAAAGCGAGAGAAAAACAAAACCAAAAACATGACTCCAAACTAATGACAACTGCTGCTAAACTGCTAAAACGGCAGCATAGCTCTACTCGACAGTATTTCAGCGATTTTCCTTTTGTATTTTCTCCTAAGGAACTGCAAGAGAAACACCTGAGGCCCAAATGAGGAAATTGATACTTCAGTGAAACAACTGAAAACTCCATTAGATCTGATAGTCTGAAAGAAGTACCTCCATGCAGCTTTCTTCTAGGTAAGAAGTACTTTGATACACAGCAGGCCGCCGTCGATGTATAAACCATTATAACAATTGAAATTGTTGTTTAACAGCACCTAAGACAACTCGATTTGTAACAAAAATAAAAATCAATAAACGGGTAACAGACACGAAAAGATGACCGGTAAATGAGAAATGTCTGCTTTATTGCACATCTAGAGTCATTAACGTAATGGATGCTGAATTACGACACCCATAACCGACAAAATCTTCACAAATGCGTTCTGCGGCTCTAACTCACTCTCTCTTCTGTCTGTCACCGCACGTAAGGAACAGAGACAGTTTGTCCATAGATCTGAAACTGATAAGGGCAAAACAGAAGCATATCACTGCCAAAACAAATCTCTATCAGAAAAACACTGTCAACGGACGACTTATTCATGCCAAACAAGTATCACTTGGTATCGTCGATGAATACCTAAACAGTCAAAGTCAGAAGTTGGCATCCGGCTGATAGAGACTTTGACAAGTTAACTACTTTGGTCTGTCAATCAAACGCCTCTACAAAGAAAAATGTTCTTTCAATAAACGTTTAAATTCTGATCTCACCGGCCGAGTGAACTCATCTTAAATGGCTACAAATCTTCTTTCAAGCAATCCAGAACCTGAAAACGGTCGATACTAACATATAACGATATAAACAACACATCGACGCGCGACAAAATGAGCTCCCTGAAAATCGCCTCCTGAAAGAACAGTCGCATTCGGAAGAAACAACATCTATCAATTAAGCATGCTTTCTCCTGCCACTCTTTGAAGATGCATCACAAATTCACATTTGTGTTGCGCTTGCATCATAAATGAATCATAAGGCAGCCATTCCCGTTTGATTGTATTAGTATTGCAAAAATCCTGATGGATTCTGTTGCTTCAAAGGCGCCCATCTAAAAGACTTCAGGCAGGCTTGGAAATGCACAAATCTAGCAGGCTCTTAAAAATTTAAACAGAGACAGAGACCTTCTTCTGGGACCGCCTGTCAAACCTGCCCTAATATGTGAGATACACAAACAACTCGCACTGCAGCATATAGTAAAGGCTCGTCTCTCAGACCCTGACAACCGCGGGTCTGGGCTTTATTTCCTCAGACAAACATACGCTCTCATATGAATTATATGTTTACATACACAACTGAACATCATACAGACGTACACAGAGACCGGCACAGCTGGTCTGATCCTTCTAACAAACTACTTACATGAGTTTCTGATTCTGGCTTGCAAATTAATGTCCCTTTACGACTTCGACCCTTGCTACAGGCTCTAATGCTGTGATACTGTAAGAAGGTTTTTTTCTGGAGCCACGAAAATATCCCTACTTAGAGTTTATATGAACTTACACTATATGCTCGCTGAATTAACAGATTAGTTGATGGTAAAGACCTGCTCAAGTTACTACTGGCAGCTGATATAAATAAATGCAATTAATCATAATTAATAGTAATTATTATATACACTTCCCTTAATGAGCTGATATGCTACATGCAATATTTTTGATCAGTCATAATACTAAAGTCATGAACACTGCATCTAAATGAGGCTAACGGATTAATATAATAATTTTACTCATTACAATAACATGGAATTGGTAGTAATAATAATATTTATAATATTAAAGTATACCTAAAGTAAAGTAAAATGTTTTTTTTTTTTGCATTATTTTAAATAAAAAAGAAAATATTTTTTAATAATAATAATAAAAAGAATCTTTATTATAATTAGTCAAAATACTACAAGACATGCACCTGAATATTGTTTAGAATAATAATAATAATAATAATGTATAACAAATACGTTCTAATATTTTGCAAACACCCCATATTTTGTAATATGTGACCTGGAAACACAAAACCAGTCATGAGGTTATTTATTTATTTATTTACTTACATCACCTGAAATCTGAATAAATAAGCTTTCTGATAATGTAAAGACCACTATTACCATGATATACAACGTTATTAAAGTTATGCAAATGAAGTTCTTAGCAATGCACTTTACTAATCAGAAATTACGTTTTGAGATATGTATAGTACTGTAAATACCTTCAAACTTGACAAAATGCCTTCATGGAACATGATCTTTACTTAATATCCTAATCATTTTTGGACATGAACAAAAAATATATAATTCTGTCCCATACAGTGTATTAGTAGCTATTACTACAAATATACCTGTGATACTTATGACTGGTTTTGTGCTCCGGGGTCACATACTGAAATGAAATAATGAAATAAAATAATATCATAAAAATGCACACATTATCTAACATTTGAAGATTTCTGATTATTAATCAAAACGTATTAAAGACACGCTTTTGCATCTAAATGAGGCGGATGAATTAACCACGTTCATCTTTATCCACACAAATGTATTAAAAGAGAATGCAAACATAAAATCCTAAACCAGAGAGACATAATTTTACAAAAGCAGATGCCTCATTAGTTGTCCTGTATTTTTACTGGTGCTGTAAAACAGCAGGCTGACCGGGTGAATATGTGCCGGGGTGGGTCATGAGGGGACCATTAACATTGACTGTTAGATTCAGCTCATGGCTTTCATTGAGCGTGACCAAATCTCTGTCGAAATGAGAACGCTGACAGTCCAACGGCGAGCCGATACGAGACATACAGCTGGGAGAGTGGCATCTTTCAATGATGTGGCAGTTCTGAGTACCCACAGGAGACTCCTCACCAAACAAGCACCACGCCACATGCCTATAAACAAATCTCAATCTCCCGGAGAACTGCCAAGTGCATAGACCGGGAAAAATGCGAAACAGGCTGTGGGGAGCAGGAGATGTCACCTTAAAATGTCTTGATGGATAAAAAATGACACGCAAAGAAAGGTCAGTAATTTTCACCAAATCAGGGGTGAATTTTCAGTGTGTTGAGATGCAAATAAAAGGACTGAGGACAGGCTTTATTCCTGAGGCCCATTGTCGGATTCACAGGTAAACAACACAAACTAGAGCCGAAAATGGGCAAAACAGACCTCAGAGCAGCCAGGAGATCTATCAAACGCCTTGCTTGGCCTTCACTGGCATCCTTATGGAGAAAAAAAAAAATAGGCCAACTCGCCAATTTCCAGCTTCTTTTAGAAGCTTCCTGGGACGGCCTGCTTGGTTTTGATCAGCCTCATAAGAACAGTGTTTAGCCAAAGCGATGAGGACGCCAGTACATCTCACAAAAACAATTACCCATATTTACTGCGGGCAAGCCTTTGAATTACCTTCAATTATCATTTCCCGCTAAAAGATTCAGAAACCTTTTATTTTTCCACCAGAGAAAGGGGAAAGGGCAGACAGCAAATAGCTCCAGGGTAAACTCGCATCCCTCCAGACTAAATGTGAAAAGATTACTGCGTTTATGAGGAAATAAAATGCAATCCAAGAGCGGGCTGAATCCATAACGGATAAAGGTGGGTTCAAAGAGTTAGCATTCCTATTCATGGGGAAAAAAAAGGTTTGGGATCGGGAGCACTATTTTTTTTTTTTAAATGATTTATTGGAATGATAGAGACAGAGAAGTGAAAATGACATATTGCTTATCGGGATTTAAGTGTGTGGAGGTTGATGATGAAAAGGCTTTTATGTTTGGAGAGAGATTTCTGTCATAGACCGGAAAGAGCTGAATAATTTCCTTTCACTCCATGCTGAAGAATAAACGAGATGGAGAGCAGCAAAATCACTTATTAGTAGTGCTTCAATTGCGGATGTGAACAAATCATGTGAACAAATGATTATCTGTGAATACATTTTCATTTTTATGAATCATTCTTGTTTACGGCTTTAACATCAGACGACTTGGAGTACAATGAATTGGAAGAAATCTTTTGAATTTTAGTTATATATTTATTGATTTAGTCATCTAAAATCTTTGAATCTTTTAAATCTGAATTTAAATCTGTAAATGAATCGTTTGAATTCATGGCTCTGGCTTTACAGTTCACAAAATGTCCTAGATATCACTTTTTTTATTCGAGTCTCCATTCATTATCAAAAAAGCAGCTAAAATATTCTTTAAAAATGTTATCTTTTGTCTATTACAGAAGAAAGTGAGTCATCCAGGTTTACAATAAAACGAGGGTTCTTTTTTAAGGTGAACCATTTCTTGGTAGACATGGGCAATTTGAATTAAGCATTCAAGGACAAAAGTCTTATTAAAATGAAAATATTATAAAATGTAATTATTCTGAATGACTCATAAAAGACAACCCCTAAAAAAAAACACTGGTGTAATGGTGTAACCAGTGTTGGGGAAAGTTACTTTTAAAAGTAATGTATTGATATCGCATTACTCCATAAAAAATTATATTATTTATTATATTACCTTTGTGGGGCTTGCTTTTTATTTCTTAATAGCAAAAACCCCAAAAGCAAGTGCCTTTGCCTCTGCAACGCACTCACAATTGTCACAAAACGTACGTTACTTATTTGAAATAATTTGATATTATTATTACTTTATTACTTAAAGTCATCTGATTACTCACACTGCATTTCCCCAACACTGGCTATAACCTACAGAAAGTGCACTGAATGAATCAGATACCGAATCCGAATTAATCTTTTCAGTAAACAGAGCACTTTACGTCTCTGGGTTAAATTCTCCACCACTAATGAGCATAAAAAATGCTGTAATGTCAGTTAGCAAATATTTCAGTCCTTATTGAACAGTTCTGAATGGGCACAAAATGAACAGCAGTTGCCGAGTTGTTCAAGCTTAAGGCCTTAGAAAACCACGCTGACCTCCCTCATTCAAGTTCACAAAATGGACGGCGAGTGACTATGACGACCGCGGCATTGAATGGTGGCCTGGGTGGCTCAGTGCCAGTCAAAGTTTTGTGTAGAGGAAACGCCACAGCATGTTGATTTAGAGGTGCAGAGGACAGAGAGAGAGTGAAAGAGAACACTAGTGAGATAATTGTCTCCCATATGCGCTTACAAACTGGCAGGCCAGCAGTGACTTGGCCTCCCTCAACCCATACAATCTCACATCCTGTTCTGATGTGCAAATATGGAAATGTATAAAGTGCTGATACTACGCAATATCACACAGAATGTTCTGACTAGAGGAAAGGTCAGAGGCAGCGACCGCGCAGACCGACTGTCAATCTAGGGATGAGTCAGTGTTAAGTACACAGACAAGTTAATTATGTTTGGGGTCCAATTAAAAAAGAGCCATAGGAGCCTGTGTAGGTGAGACACACACAAAATAATGATGGAAAAAAGAGCATTTCACTGACGCATTACTATCGTAAAAAGAAAATATAATGCTTTTGCTAAGAAGCTATGAAAAAAAAAAAACATACAGAGTACAAGTAAAGTTTTGCACCTAATGATGACATCCACCTGACCTCTGTTTATATTAATATATATATATATTATACATAGTTTAAGATTTTAACTTCACCTTGTCATAAAAAAGTTTATTTATTTTTATTTTTCTGGTA
>JAUMHP010000007.1:1070429-1086584 GCA_032361065.1 Enteromius trimaculatus | reverse complement strand
TAGAAATAACAATAAATAGTCAAGGTAAGAGTCAGTCAGTCAATCAGTCAATCACTTGCACTACAGTCCGTGTGAATGTCATAGCTTTTGTAGACCGTAACAGGTAATGCGTTTGGTTTTATTTGGAGCAACACAGATTGTAGACTTTACAACAGCTGCAGGATGGGGTGAGAGAGAACATATCATCAGAACCTGGACTTTACTATAAGGTGCATTTCCTTGGATTGTGAGGGGTGAGTGTGGCTGCAAAAGTCCATCCCTGCATTGATCCAGAGGTTGTTTTGGCACCAGTCCAAGCCGTTAAGTGCCTGTTCTCTGCACTCTCTGTCATCTTCATCCTTGATCAAGCCCACGAAGGTAGAGTCATTGAAGAACTTAAGTTATAAGTAAACTCACCAAGCCATACCACAGACTAACTCCATAAACTGACCTAACAAACTAAACAAACTGCTTCACTTTTGTACTTTTCCTTTACTGTATTTATTTCTGCTAATAGCACTGTTTTCTCCTACCGTTTTTTACAGAACCGTGAACCACCCACTGAAGCTTGAAGTGAGACTCTGATTAAATGACCCTGTAGCGCTAAATAATGCATACTGCACAATCCCAGCAAAAAGGATTAGGATTTCGATGTCGAGCGCGGGTCATATCAGGTCTGTGTTTTATTGTTGTTTTTTGCTTCTCCTCGTATGAGGGTAGTCTGACTAAGCTCTCAGGACGAGGAGCAGCCACACCAGTGAGGTGTGATAATTCCCACCAGGCAGCGTTCCCTCCTCCTGTCAGAACTAGATTTGTGCCACTGGATGACGGCGAGGACCCAAGGCTAACTGCTGAGGCATGCTGACACTTTGGCGATTACATAAGACAACTATTAGACATATATGCAGCTACAAATAACATTAAAAAGAGGCTTTGCTGATGTTTGAAGGGGTCTGGGCTGTGCTCTCTCATGATTAATCTGCTATAAGCACATGCTGCTGGCTTCAGACGCACCAGACGGAATAAAGCAGCCCACACGTAGCTTTAAGCCCAGCATATCATTTGTTTGTTTTAGTCCGTTTGTACTTTCCAGAGGCTTTATTTTAGATTAGCACTTCTAAATTGGCAGTAAAGTTTTATGCAGGTTCATAAGCTACAAGTGCATAACCTCTCTATCCATCATCCCTGTCTGTCCACCTTATCATCAATTGATCTCTCAAACCATCCTTTATCTGCCTAACAACCCATCCATACAGATGGTTGCCAACCATAATGGAGGTTTTACCGCCACAGGTAGCGCCGCGTCTGCAGCGTACACTTGACCGTCGAGTGGCGCTTTATCCATAAGTTATCAAGCAATTGTTAAAGGTCACCATCAAATTCAAACTGTAATTTTGCATCATGTTTGTGATGCACCTCAATTCACATTCAAGAATTAAGATTAGAAATGAGAAATGTAAAAAGCACTTTGCACTGGCTTCTGAATGGCACACAACCCTGCTAACTACAATCTTATTGACTAATGCATAAACAATGGGCTGGATTTCATAGACTATATAAATTATGCCTGGTCTGTGGCTGTTCTGATAACTCTTACAGTACTGCTTGTGCTAGTCAAGACTGAAGAATCACAGCTATCCAAAACCCCGTGACTGCTTTTTCATGGCCAATTTCTCTTTCAGGTACAATTCGCTCATATCCTCGTTTGATGTGCTGCTTGGAGGGGCAAACAAGATTTTGATTTTGAAAAATTCAGGCATCAATACATAAATAGATAAATAAATAAAAAACTAACAACAAATGAATGCCGATCGTACCATGGAGACATGGTTTTCAGAAACAAAACAAATATCTAGCCAATTTTCTCTTTTGTTTTGTTTTCTGTCAAGATCCAATTGTCAAGATCCAATTACTTTATCTGCAAGCACAGGAAAAACACATAAGGGGGAGGGATCATGCTCTATTTCTGACCCAATTTTCTATAGTTGGTCAACATACTGGGCGCATGAATAAATATGGATAGGGTCTATAATTTCTAATGGTCTGAATGGGAATGTTGCTCAAAAGACTGGTCTTGCACAAAAAAGAAAAGTGGACACTTGTCCTTGCAGCTGTGTAGCAGATGTTATGGTCAACTCGGTTTGTTACGCCATTCTTTTTAAGTAGATATGCACAAGGTTTCATGAATAGACTCTCAGATTCTTTCTCTAATGGTAAGGGGGAAAAAACAGAGGGAAAAAACATCTGACCTTGCAGAAGATGTTATAGCTGATAATTTCTTAAAACTAGTGCTGCACGATTAATCATATCGCAAACGCAATCGCGATGTCAGCCTATGCGATTACATTACAGCAAATGTTGCGATTATATATATAAACAAATGCATTCGTGGACGTACTGTAACAAGACATTCAGTCTTGTTTTCAGACCAGACGTGAATAAACCGTTAAGCGCGAGTGATTTAAATGTTAAGTCAATGCAAAGATGCAATTACACATACTGCAGCACGATTCACGCGAATTAAGCAGCGCGTTAAACACGCTGGTTTTACTGCATGCATAAGCTGCGCGTATAAAAAAAAGTGGCACTGAAAAAAATACACTTGAATGTGAAATGTTTAAGCGTCCAACTACAAACGAATAGCAAGATATATTCGGCCAAGTCGCCTCAGGTGTTAACGCACTTTTAACAAAGAGGGATTTGAGAAAAAGATTGGCACACTGGAAAAAAGAACCCAAAAGAAATACACTAAGTATGTATTACATCCTGCTAAAATGTTTTGAGACAACATATAAAAATGGGTATTTGTTTTATTTATCTGTACCTTTGACTTTTTAATTTTCATTTAAAGTTAATTTAATGTAATTTAATTCAGTAATGTAAAGATGTTACTGTCATTTAATTTTGTACAATTTAGTTTTAATTAGAAAATATTGTTAATTTATAGTTGTTGCTAGATTGCACTGAATACTGTATCTCAGTTAAGAAATACAGATTTCACCATTATTAGTAATCTGTGTGTGCATTTTCCTTCAAAACAAGCAAGTTGAGTCATATCACTAGTTTATCGTATCGCAATCGCAAATCGCATTGTTTTCAGTTACTTTTTTTTTTTTACATATGCACTAGTATAAGTAAGTGTTATATTAGAAGGATACAAGTAAAAAAATAAAAATAAAAAAAGGTTAACTCCCCTTGGCTGGACCTCCTCGCCTTCCTGCATTACTGCTGATTATGAACCCTCCACGCTCATGCACAAACTCATGCAGGCCTGGGACCCAGGGATCCGCTATTACAACCCTCATGTTAGTCTTACTCATTATTCGCAATTGATGCGCTGCCTTTAATGGTCAGCGAGGGAGCCACCCCCTTGTGCTGCCTAGATGAAGCAGAAGTCTAAATGACTCACTTAGTATCACTCTGTTCAGGCGTGAGATACAATAACACACGGCCGTGGCCTGTCGTGTCATTTGCTGTCGGGGGAAGTAAATGAATGACAACTTCACTGCTGTTTATGCATCCCAACAGCCTTTTAAGCCACTGCTTTGAAAGGACGAGACATTTATTCATCACTTACGGCAATGCCGCCGATGAAAGTGAGAGAGGAACGCACCTATTTGCTTTTTTACCCGGCGCAACCTCACGTTCCCACCACAGAGGATGGGCCGTACATCACCACATGCATTTTTAACAGGTCCATTATTAACAGGTGCTTTGCAGTGTGGGATGCATGATTTATGCGTGCCATTTGCGAGCTCGCCTGGCTCCACTGGAAGCAAAGGAGTCGCGTCTCCATTAGTGAAGGGACTGGCCTTGACTGCACTATAGCGCAGCAGAGAGCCAATACGGTAAGATCAGAGGCTTTGCAGTTAATGGACCACTATCAGAAACAAATTAGATTATATGCTGCTCATAACCACCAGTGTCGTCTTCTGCAGCCCCCGGTGCCCTCACAGACCCGGGCAAGAATATTTATGCCAGAGTCCATAGAATTGTCCCATGCAGGAATGGAACATAGAACAATGCCTTCAGTGCTGCATCTGTGGAATCACGTTTAAAGATCCAAATAGAATAATCGCTGGGACAAAAGTTCACAGTCTCACGACCAATTTGTACATATTTTACGAGGTGGCTAATTCATGCTAATTCACACAAATTTGTACAATCTCAAACTTGTCTAAACCCCAGTGACGGGTAGGTTTAGGGGCGGGTTTAGGTGTAAGTCATTCGTACAAATTCACATGAATTGGCAACTCATGAAATACGTAAGATGTAGCAATAATCATATGAATTTGCCCGAGTGAGGTCATATGAATGAACCACTTTGTAAAATATGTACAAATTGCTGTGAGATCAGGCTGGCACTTTTTCAAAGTGATTTATTTACTGTATACTAGTGCTCGGATACAATGCAATGCATTTTGGGTCACTGTTGACTTCCATAGTATTTGTTTTTCCTACTATGGAAGTGATTGATGACCAAAACAGCCTGGTTACAAACTTTCTTATTTTATTATTATTATTATTATTATTATTATTTTCCTTTTTGTTCGGCAGAAAAAAGAAATTCAGAAAGTTTTGAAAATACTTAAGGGTGTGTAAATGATGACAGGATTTTCATTTTTGGGTGACACTATGGTCATGTGATGTTCAAGAAACTCCTACAGTTATCTAGAGTTTGTTGAAAATAGTTCTGCTAGGCTATAATATATCTGGGAAAACCAATTAATCATATAATGTGTTATTCTTTGAATAAAAAGAACATCATTTAGTTGCTTTTAGTCACGTTTGGTCAAATTAACACATTCTTACTGAATAAAAGCATTAATTTCTTCAAACATGCTAACACGTGTTGAATAGTATCAAAATTCCCACACTATTAAAATGATTTCAGAAGAATCATATGGCACTGAAGACTGAAGTAATATCTTCACTATAAAATAAGAATAAATTGCATTTTAAAAACAGATTTTTTTTTTAAATTGACTTAAGTCACTGGGGTATATTTATAGCGAAATTGTTAATGTTTCTTTTATTCCAAAAATCATTAGGAGGTTAAGTAAAGATTATGTTTTATAAGTTCCTTACTGTAAATATATTAAAGCTTAATGTTTGATTAGTAATATGCATTGCAATAGTAATATGCAAAGGTGATTTTTCTCAGTATTTTGATATCTTCGCCCAGTAATGCTCAATTCTTGTAAACCATATATGATAGCTTATTATAGATTTCAGATGATGTATAAATCTTTTTTATTTTTTTTTCTGTGCTCCAAGGTCACATATTGTGTTGATCAAATAAATGCAGCCTTCTTTCAAAACAAAAGAACTGAATAAAATCTATGCCTTAGCAAAAAAAATAAAGAAATAAATAAAAAAAAATAATGTTTCTCTTTAACTCAAAACTGTATCCAGTGTCTACTGTGCAGAAGTATTTTTTTAATCTCCACCGTGCCTCGCTGCACTTTTTGAATAATAATTTAGTTTCACCACAGACTTTGAGATATAGCTCACCTGGTTCCTAAGCATCAGGGGTCCACAGGCAGTCCAAACCTCACACAAATCGCCAAGCTCTGCCAACCATACATGTCTTTTCATGTCTTGTTTAAAATTGCTGCCAGTGGAAGACTTTCCATCTCGTTCTTCAATCAGAAGCGTTCATACATAGCGTTCACCTCTAACCCCTCGCCTCATCCTCTGAGATCCCTTTCAATAAAGTGCCAAACCATCAAAGTCCTTCTTCCAACACTTTCACTGGAAAGTCCAGCCGACTGAATGATCTGTGGCTACTTTTGCCTGTGCCTATTCATCCCATCTCACACACGCACACACACTGGCGCACTTATTGCCTCCCAACTTCTTCTCCGTCCCCAAGCTAGGAGACTGACATTTCCAAACCATACCTCACTTGGCTTGATGTGATGGTCAGTTCATGCCCGGCTGCTCCTCTGTGTCTGTCTTGTTGGAGTACCACTGAGCTCAGACTGGTCCAGATCACTCGGCTCTCGGCTCCAGCTCGCCTGCTGAGTTTGGTCTCAGTGCCGAGAGATAGAAAACTACACCCTGAGTCTGCAATTCAGCCCTGTTCATCATCAGTCTAGACGAGCACTGCGTTCTATTCCCACCCTCAATTTGAAATGATAGTAGGATAGTAGATAGTAGTGAATGTTATCACATGGTATGAGACTGCAAACTACATAAACCATTTTCGATTCATCATCCTCTACCTTTGCACCAAAGCAATGTTTTCAAACTATAGAGGCTGAAAACTACAGTACATAAGCCATTTTACGATTCATAAGCCTCTACTTTTGCACCAAAGTAATGTTTTAACACTACTGTATATCGATTGGGACTGCAAACTACTTTATGTACAGTACCTGCAAGAAATAATTGGTTTGATATAAATATATAATATATAAACCCATTCAAATATATGGGTTTATGAGCTGATTAGTCAGCTTTTGCAATTCATTCAAATATTTAGTTTTATAGTAAAAAAACATATTACTATAGAACTAAATATTTTAATGAACAACATATTATGTATACACAGAAAATTAAGATGGATTTTGAATTATAAAATAACCCAATAAAGTTAATATAGCATACTATTACACCAAAACAATTTCTATAACACTTTATCAGTTGCAAACCGCATGAACTGCTTTCAGTAATTAATAAATCACTACTTTTTGCACTTACTGGAAAAAAAATGAAACCAGTCCAGTTGAAGAATTGCATGTTATTAATGTGTTATCAAGCACTAATAAGCCATCGGTTTTCGGAAATGCTCTTATTGCTGTAATTTCCCAAACACATTCTGAGACTTGCATCTCAGTAGGACACCAAGCCTGATGTTTCGTGCTCCGTGACTTACTCTGATAATGAAGTAATGAGGTTTCCGTATTTAAGGGCGTTATGGAGGTGGCAGAGCTCCCCCGCCAGTCAAATGTGGATTTGTTTTTTAGGCCCTGAGCAGCTCAGACTTCATTTCACATATCTGGCTAAAAATCTTCTCCATGTGATCTAATCAACTTTACCCTGATGTGGCAACCCATCTGTTTGCCCTTGACATCTTTTCTCTTTATCTCTTTATTTAGCCTTCTGTTTATTTCTCTATTCTGTGTTTCTCTTTTTGGTTTTCTCCTCATTCTCTGTTCCTGCTGCTGCCTTAATTTTCAGTTGTGACCCAAGGCAAACAATGTTTTGTACCAAATTCTCCCACTCAATTAGCTGGGTGCCTATCTGTTGTTGATTTGTCACAGTGTCGGGTTGCTTCGTAACAGTTGTGGTTAACCGCGCAATGTGAGGTGCATGTTAAGTGAGGCGCAGGGTGGCTTGTGTTTTGAATGGACTGGTCAACAAAGTGAAGACACTCTGACTACTGCAAGTGAATCACTTATAACCCAACCACTGATACTAAAGCCACTGCCAATTCTTGCATACAAATTTATCTAATACATACATATATTATATATATATATATATATATATATATACACACTGCCCTCCAAAAGTTTGGTAACACTCTAAAAAAGTGGGGTTTTGGACAACATTGGAATAAATCCTTTTTAATTTGTGATAGTTTTGCAGTGATGAGGGAAACTATGAAAACATATTTTATTACATAAACAGTTGATACATAGAAAATACCTATATTTTGATTGATCAAAATGTCCAGCATTAGCAACTCTGTTGCTCTGTATAATCTGGGCACCCGAGCTGTTAGTTTATTCAAACACTGACTTGATATTTTACTCCAAGCCAAGGATTGCCCAAAGATGATTCATACTGATTCATACTTCTTACAGACATCATGGTTCAGTACCTCCTATAGTAGCTCAACTTTGACATGTATATATTGCTATTATTATCTAATCAAAATGAAAATTATTATTGGTGGGCTTCAATTATAATGTCAAGTTACTTAAATGTACTTGCAACAAAAAATTGTAAGGATTTATGCTGATATCATAGAAAACCATACTTTGCCAGGGGTGTTTCCAAACTTTTTGAGGACAATGTGTATATATATATATATATATATATATATATATATATATATATCTGTGTGTGTGTGTGTATTACATGTATATGTATTTTGTTTACATAGTGTGTGTGTGTGTGTGTGTGTGCCATGTATATTTATTCCACCAGAGGGCACTTCAGCCAGAGCTGTGCCCCACTCATGGAATGCATTACCCATCATGCCACATTCCTGGGGGGTTGATCACACCCACACCTGCACCTGATCACCACACCCACATACTGATTACAGACGCACATAATAGCCATGACCAAACACGAAGTCTTGATTTGCCCTAGCTATCAAATCTATCTTTCCAGTGTTTGTTTTGACTGTTATTACTGTGGACTGTTTATCTGGATTCTGATTGTTTGCTGCCTGCCTCGAAATCTGCAAAGTACTTCGACTTTGATTCTGTGTTGTCTCCATTGCACTGTTTGCCGGTATATGATCTCGTCTGTCCACAAGCCTCCATTTCCTCTGTTACACACACACATGCAGCATATAATTAGAAAATATTTACATGTATGATGTTACGAAGGGATTGAGGTTCGAGTGGGAATCCAAGTGCAAAACTTTGTTGACAAGATGAGGTCAAACAAGCAGGGTCACACACCAGCAACAATACAATCCAGGCAAAGGCAAAAGAGTATATATGATAACAAAGTGTGGGCCAGGGCAGGCAGCAAACAGTCAAAAAAACCTAGAAAACAGTCCAAGGTCAAGAACACAATAAAACAAGGAAAACCCGGAAACTAGAAAACAAGGAATAGGCTAAAAAATAACCAGAATAAGAGACAGGGTGAGGGTGAGCTTCTTTTAAGCTAGACAGAGGAGAACACAAGACAGAACATACCAATGAGAACAAGACACATGCAATACAAGGAATCAATCAGAACACAACACATTTACAAAGGTTGCACAAGACATGGTGGCATGAGGGGCAAGGGACACATGGGAAATTGAGTCCAGAATCCAATGGCTGAGTCCAGGGTGGAGTGCCTTCTAATAGAGTTCATGGGCACTCCAGCTAGCAATCGTAACATATATATTTATATTCATATAAAAACAGAACTTTTTGGCCTTAATTTTAAGCAGTATGTGTAGAGAAAACCAGGCACAGCTCATCACCTGTCCAATACAGTCCCAACAGTGAAGCATGGTGGTGGCAGCATCATGCTGTGGGGTGTTTTTCAGCTGCATGGACAGGACGACTGGTTGCAATTGAAGGAAAGATGAATACAGAGTACAGAGTTATCCTGGACGAAAACCTTCTCCAGAGTGCTCAGGACCTCAGACTGGGCCGAAGGTTTACCTTCCAACAAGACAATGACCCTAAGTACACAGCTGAAATAATGAAGGAGTTGCTTCACAACAACTCCGTGACTGTTCTTGAATGGCCCAGCCAGAGCTCTGACTTAAACCCTATTAATCATCTCTGGAGAGACCTAAAAATGGCTGTCCACCAACGTTTACCATCAACCTGACAGAACTGGAGAGGATCTGCAAGGAAGAATGGCAGAGGATTCCCAAATCTGGGTGTGAAAAACTTCACTGCATCTTTCCCAAAAAGACTCATGGCTGTATTCAATCAAAATAAAATGCTTCTACTAAATACTGAGCAAAGGGTCTGAATACTTAGGACCATGTGATATTTCAGTGACCGTTAAGATCTTTCAAAAATGTCAACAATTTTGTGTCTTTCTGTCAATATGGGGTGCTGTGTGTACATTAACGAGGGAAAAAAATAAACTTAAATGATTTTAGCAAATGGCTGCAATATAACAAAGAGTGAAAAGATTAAGGGGGTCTGAATACTTTCCGTACCCATTGTATGTATATACATGTGTATATACACACACACACACTCACATTTTCAAATATAGTACAAATAGAAAACAGTTATTTTAAATGTTAATAAATATGCAGCCTGATGATGAGCATAAAATAATATATATGTATATATATATATATATATATATATATATATATACATACACACAAACAAAATAGATTTATAAATATTCTATAAATATTTTTTTTCTTGGTGTAAAGATTTATTTTCTTATTTTAATACCTCATGAATGCTTAATTAGTCCAGTTGCAAATTGTTACATATCAGATTGTGATTTGGCATAAACTGAATAACGAAACACGGGCAGAGCAAATTGCAGGGCACTTCCTGTCTGCTTCATCAACCATGCTGTCATTACCATACAGCTTATCAGCACAGCACATTAAACATGCTACATGCACCGTTTTAATCTGATACTCTACATCACAGCCGAGGAAGCAAGGTCAACAGTATGATCTCACTTATCACTCACTCTCTCAATCCTACATTTAGAATTTAATTTGTCTCGTTTGGCGGAGAGAATATGACCCCCTGAAAGTGTAAAATTGAGGTAATATGCAAGCACGCTGTCTTCTCTCAGCCCCATCCTCCCATGTTCTCTGAAGTCCTGCCACTTCACTGTTACTCCCTGTGAAATTCCCCAGTAAATCAAACTCTGCAGTCAATGCAAATGAGAAACTGTCTGAATTAAAACTTAAAAGGATGGAGAGAAGAAAACCTTCCATTAGAAATCATCTCCACCATCTCAAGACTTTGAAGATCTGTGAGAAAACTTGTCTTTAAATCAGTCACTCCTGTCCTACTGTGGAGGGGGAAAAAAGCATATGACCAACTTTTCTTAGTCCTTAAATCTTCTGAACTCCTGAGGAGCAAAGCCTAGCCAATTTCACACAAATTATCCCATCTGACAGCGTGTTTGCCATGATATACTACCATTAAAAACATTTGGGGTCATCTGTGCCGATGGCCTCATGGGCAGTTGTGCTCCAGGTGTCACGAGTTTGAATCCTGCACTGTGGACCTTTCCTCATCACACTTGCTTCCTGTAATATCTACACTGTCCTATCACAAAGAAATGCCCCATTATTAAAAATAAAAAAATAAAAAATGGGTCAGGGGAAAGGAAACGTTAAATTGATCAAAGGTGACTGCAAATGTTTTCATTGTTTCATTATTTTTATTGTATTATTTTATTTTATATATATATATTCAGTGGGTACGGAAATTATTTAGACCACCTTAAATTTTTCATTTTTTGTTATATTGCAGCTATTTACTCAAGTCATTTAAGTATTTTTTTTTTCTTCACTAATGTACACACAGCACATACTGACAAAACTGAAATATCACATGGTCCTAAGTATTCAGACTGCTGTAACACTCATATATTTAACTCAGGTGCTGTCCATTTCTTCTGATCATCCTTGAGATGCTTCTACACCTTCATTTGAGTCCAGCTGTGTTTTATTATCCTGATAGGACTTGATTAGGAAACCCACAAACCTGTCTATATTAGACCTTACAGCTCACAATACATGTCAGAGCAAATGAGAATAATGAGGTCAAAGGAACTGCCTGAAGAGATCAGAGACAGAATTATGGCAAGGCACAGATCTGACCAAGGTTACAAAAACAATTCTGCTGCACTTAAGGTTCATAAGAGCACAGTGGCCTCCATAATCCTTAAATGGAAGATGTTTGGGACGACCAGAACCCTTCCTAGAGCTGGCCGTCCTGCCAAATTGAGCTATCAGGGGAGAAGAGCCTTGGTGAGAGAGGTAAAGAAGAACCCAAAGACCACTATGGCTGATCTCCAGAGATGCAGTTGGGAGAGGGGAGAAAGCTGTAGAAAGTCAACCATCACTGCAGCCCTGCAGCAGTCGGGGCTTTATGGCAGAGTGGCCAGACGGAAACCTCTCCTCAGTGCAAACCACATGAAAGCCGCATGGAGTTTGCTAAAAAACACCTGAAGAACTCCAAGATGGTGAGAAATAAGATTCTCTGCAAGTCAATTGGTGGCACTGAGCATGTATCCAGCTCGTCCATCCGCACTCATCCGCAATTAAGTATACTTTGAAAGCTGTGCAGACGCGGCTACGCATACGATCACACCGGTGTGATTAGATCATTCAGTGCATCACGTCATCAACTGCTGAATTCAAATCTTCACTTGCGCTTTTGCTGGCGCAGAGCCATATTGGACGCACTGAGCGCTTGTCATACTATCACATATATGCAGTGTTTTTAACCATATACTGCTTATTTTAGGATTCATACATTTAAAAACACATAAGTACTAGCAAAACCATACATTTATAGTTTATAAAATATACGATGATGTCGATAGAAACTGCAATAATGGTCCTTACAAATATAATCTGATGACATGTTTTATTAATAGCATATAGAGATTGTGTAGGTTACTATAAAGTTTACTCTGCTCTTCTCCCTGTTTACCGGAGACCTATTTTAACGTGTTTCGCGAGGAGAGGATGAATTTGAGTGTACCTACTTAAACTGACTCTGGGGGATCAGCTAGAATATGTTAAACTCACGTGTGAAGGGGTTAAGTCTGCCTACAATGGACGCCATAAATCCACCACTGCAAACCATTTGTAATTTGTTTCAGCACGTCATAAATACAACACGGCTGAAGTTTTCTATCTGAGATTAGTTGTGCCGCATCATCCCACTATAGAGGATATTGCCAAGTTCTCACGAGACCTGCCGACACATCTTATCTCACGAGATCTCGTCACACCCCTATTTAATGCATAGAACGTTATTTTAGATATTTCAAACAATTAATCAAAAAATGCAAAACTGTAAATAAAGCAAGAAAGAAAAGCCAATTCACTATTGATATAGAGATGGCAAAATGATGTCAAATAGAAGCAGGATCAAAGCCCTGCTCGAGTTAGATGGCAATGGTCAAAGGTTTGACCTTGCTTCAATCACTGCAAGTTACGAGCCATTTGGACCAAATATGTGTTTAAAGCAAAGCCTCTGAGCTACATTCAGCACACCTGCAAATAAGGCATTTAAAGGGACACGATGGGAAATCAAAGCGGAACTTCTCGCTTTTCTGATTAGAAGGAGTGAGGCAGCATCTCAGCTGGTGTGTTTACTTGCTTTTGCTGTGTCTGACTGTTTGTTTTGGAGCCGCTGGGGTTGTAAAGCTCTGCCGCTGTCACACGTTGGCATGTGTAATGCCACAAATCTTCACTGCTCTATTCAGCAAAAAGAAATGTATAAATAACCAGCCTCTACTGCTATCGCTGCATTAATCTGCCTTGATCCAATCGCATGACGAACAAGTCTGCTAATGATGATCGCTTTATTCACACAATCCAACTGGGATTGCTTTTTTTCCCCTTCTCTAGATCACTCTTTCTTTCTTAAAGAAACAGATCATCCACAACATTTAATTATTTTTTATTCACTTATTTGCAGTTGTTACAAACTATTTAATTATTCAAAATTAGTGCTGTCAAATAATTATGGTATGGTATAATGATCCCAGTGTGTGGGAATGTCCCAGCTCTCTTCACGACATTGCCCCACGAGGAGAGATCTTCTGTGAGACCCCAGTCCAAGGGACATTGACAGTCATCATTAGTCTCTTCCATTTTCTGACAATTGCTCCAACAGTTGTTCTTTTTTCACCAAGCTGCTTGGCGATTGCCCCCTAGCCCTTTCCAGCTTTGTGAAGGTCTACAATTTTGTCTCTTGTGTCTTTTGACAGCTCTTTGGTTTTTCCCATGTTTCTACATATGCTGCGACCCTAATCGCATACTGCTTAAGTAGGTACTACATTTAAAACCGAACATACTACCCAACTGTTAAAAAGTAGGTACTATATAGTATGAATAGGGGTAGTATGAATGGAATTTGGACGTACTACATCCGCCATATTGATGTTGTCACATGTCACGCGTCGTCACAACAGAGCGACAATTTAAACTTTCAATAAGTCATCCATTTGTTTAGATTGTGTTAAACAAGTGTAATTTCATCACAATAAGCGTTTTTTTTGTTTTTTTTTCTGAGGTACGTACACTTAAAATGAGCTACTTTCCGCCATTTTTTCGAATATGACGCCTCCTCTCCAGGAGCCTTATGGGATAGAAAAGTGTCCATGGTATGCCTACTATAGAAATCGGCCGGTAGCACAATCTAAACAAACAGATGACTTATTGAAAGTTTAAATTGTCGCGCTGTTGTGACGACACATGACAACATCAATATGGCGGATGTAGTATGTCCGAGTTCCATTCATACTACCCACATTCATACTATATAGTACCTACTGTTTTAACGGTGGAGGAGTAGGTTCGGTTTTAAATGTAGTACCTACTTAAGCAGTATGCGATTTCGGATGCAGCATTAGTCTGATTGTGGGGTGCACAGGTGGCTTTATGACAGCTAACGACCTCAAACAGGTGCTACTAATGTAGAGTGGAGCTGGACTATTTAAAAGCAAAATAACTGAGAGTCTGAGAGTCAGAAATACTTATTTGATTACAATGTGATTTCCGGGTTTTTCTTTTTAGATTCCGTCTCTCACAGCAGAAATACACTTGTATGCTGAAAATTGGAGACCCCTCCATGATTTCTAAGTAAGAGAACTTACAAAAGCACAGGGTGATCAAATACTTATTGACCTCACTGTAATTTGTTCATAAATCAGACTGATTTGATTCACAGATTCAACACTCTATTCCAGTTCTTGATTTAACATTATTATCAGAAAACTATCAGCAAATAACAACTTTGTGTTTTTCAGAAGACCTGGACTATTGAACATGATTTGTATGGATGTATTTTGTTGCAATTTTGTCCTCTTCTAGGCTTTCCAGACACAATCAACTCTCATCATATAGAAAATAGAAGCTTTAAGCAGTAAAGTATATTTAATACCTTTTTTTCTCTATTCCTCTCTCTCTCTCTTCATCTCTCTGTCCCCTAAGCAAGGCTGCTTAAATCTGACAACCCAACGACCGACAAATGCAATCCTGGTAATTTAGCTCAGAACTGCTCAGGACCCTTTGGTGCAAATCGCTTAACAAAATTTCCCCCAAATTCATTCCTGCACACGCATCTGCTCCGACCAACCTGCCAAGAGTTGTGCTCAAAAATGCAAATCCTTTACCACTATCATTTGCTTGCACACACGTGCAAAAAAAAAATCCCAGCTAAACCACAAAGAACCTGAACTCTGAGTGATTTCACAAGCGCAAACAGCAGAAAATAATCGTGTTATTGACTGAACACTTCTCTTCCTATCAACCAGCTCTACCTGTAATCTGACACGTTGATGGAGAGAGGAAAAAAATAAACAAGTGCTCCCATGTGCTTAGACTTCTGCGTATGCTTCAAAAATATTAAGGTTGAAAGTCAACAACATAAAGAACACAAGGCTGTAGCAATGTAATTTATTTGCCTGCTTAATGAGATTATATTTTGGTGTGAAACCAATTTTGCGGAAATTAAATCTTAATATTGTGCAGTGGCAAGGGTGTTGACACGAGGCTATTTTATTCAGTATTGAGCATGACAGCCATTAAATTCCCTGAGGTGTTGACTGTCCCTCATGTTTAGCAGGACATCTTTCCGAGACCTTCAACACAACTTTAAACACCAAACTAGCTGCTGTGTAGAAATGCTACTGTCTTGTTACCCAATAAAGTAAATTCATCGATTTAGTGAAGACAACCTATTGTGAGTGTTATGATAAAATAAAATAAAATAAAATAAAATAGCCAAATAAACTTGTTGAGTCCATAAAATAACTGTAACGTAATATAATCTTATATAATAGTGAATAGCTGCACTTCATTGATGAGGACAATGTTTCATATGGATGCTTTTACAAACTCTCAGGAAATTATTCTACGCACAGCTGCAAGCTACAAACTAAACAAAATGAATGAGACAAGGATCAATATACAGGAAGATGTTTAGTGAACGCAGCTCTTTCCAAGGCCAACCATGTATTTTGTTCTGTGGCTTTTGGATCAATACTGTTGCTCTGGGTCAGAGGTCGTCCTGTGTGCAGACTTAAAGGACGCTCTGAGGCTTCCTCTGATTTTACGTGTGATGCAATAATAAGACCAGACTGTAGAAATACGTAATACTCGGACTGAAGAATTTAATGAAGAGAAGTTGATTCTCAAAACGAGCCCTGTGATGCACTGGTTCTGGACCTCTCTGTGCACTGGACAGTAATGTGACCAGCGTACAAAAGCTGGGACTGCACCTTCAAATCAATAACAGCATGCTACATAGACAA
>JAUMHP010000007.1:1037196-1047608 GCA_032361065.1 Enteromius trimaculatus | reverse complement strand
ATAGATAGATAGATAGATAGATAGATAGATAGATAGATAGATAGATAGATAGATAGATAGATAGATAGATAGATTAGGTTTGATGAATAATAGTAATATAGAACATAGCCAGAATGCATTACTTCACAAGACAAAGAACCGTACATACACACAACTAAATAACATTGAGGATCCACAGTACAAGACAAAACACAACTGGTTTATAAACACTAAGGGAAAGGTGAGGAAGACAGGTTGTGCGGGTTAACTAATCAACTAAAACAAGAACAGGAACAAGACCAATTATGGAGACACAGGAAATACTAAAAGGAAACCAAAACTAATGTGTGACATACAACAACACATACAACTAGAAATTGTATCATGTAAATTATTATTTTCTATAATTGAATTTTCTATAATTTCAACTGCAATGGTTCAATATCGATAAAGAGCATACAATGAATTATCAGCTAGCAAATTGCACCTATTGTATAAAAGCACAATTTAAAATTCAAAAACTGCTGCCAAACTCTCTTATAACCCACAGAAATCGATTCTATCTCATAAAGACCTTTAGAATATGTATGTGCTGCCCATCTAAATAGTCAGGGCCAAAAGTTGAGAAATGTCTGCACCGCTCCAACCCTGCCCACACCAGAACATCAGCCAATTCCCAAGGTTTCGGCATTTATTTCCACACACACAAACTTAGTAAATAATTTTGCTTCAGGACATAAAAGCTATAGTAGTGACCCAACAGAGCACCAACTTGTATTTAATGAAGTTTGCGTTTTATATTGTTTTTAAGGTTTGAGGGTATGTTACAGTACAGTATGTAAAGCATGCTGGTATAGATATAATTTGATAAGCTTCTTCCAATAGACTGCTTTGCATTACAGTATGTTGACATCAACAACAGCAGATATAGAGAACATTTCTTCTTACCTCATAAATTCAAAGGAATATATTGCTATGCCAACCAGAAATTAAGGTATGTAGTTTTTTAATTTAATGCTTTTTTTCTGCTTGTAAACCTTTGCCTTGCCCAGAGAAACATATCTGCGCATAAATATTTTGTATTTCTCTCTATTATTTAATTAGGAAAGGTTTGTTAGGAAAAGTTACAGGTTTGTGATCAAATGGTAAATTTCACTAGTTCCCACTTCCTCTGCGATAAGAAGCTTGTTTGGTGGACTGTCCGGGGGACAGGCAGGGAGCCCGAGCCCTAGGAGGTTTACCCCTAGGAGGCTAGCATTAACAGATGCTCGGAGAAACTGAGGAGAGGAAGTGAGTGATATTTAAGGCGGAGGGGTGAAGTTTGGGGGGTAATTAATAACGTCAGTGAGCTATAAGAGATTAATTAGACATACACATAAAATAATCAAAAATAAATAAATAATTGTTGCCTTTGCAAAAAATAAAACTTATGCATATGCTTAGGATTTCACAAGAATAGTTTTGACATGACCGGTTTTTAAGTTCAGGCATTCCACAAAAAAAAAAAAAAAAAAAAAAATCAATTAAAAAAAATCTCAAAGCTCATCCACCTTATGGAAGTGATTGTGACTGTGCTTTCTACCTCCATCTGTCAGAGACTATCTGTCTTTAATGTCCATCTGTCTCTCAGTGTCTGTTTATTCTAGTCCTCTGAAGTTTTTTCATGCACATTTGCACATAAAGAGGTTTGTAATGCCAACTCAGTCTCTTAGAAAAATGTAGTTTGTAGTCACCAAGATCCACCAGAGGCACGAGTAGCCTTAAAACATTCCCTATAAAGCTGATATCTAATGTGCTATGTGCGACAATAGTATTATTTTTTGTAAATACTATTAGGCCTGGTTTCAAAGACAGGGCTTAGCCTAAATCAAGATTAGGCCATAGTTCAATAAGAACATGTAAGTAATTTTTTATAAGCATGCCTTAGAAAAAAGCATTCATAGTGTGCATCTTAAGACAAAACAAAGGCACAGACATGTTTTAAGATCAGTCGGTGCAAGTTTCTTTCAGATGAAACAGCTCAGATTAAAATTTTTGTCTGTGAAACCGGGGGTTAATGTATTATGTATCACTAGGGTTGCAAAGGGGCGGAAAATGTCCAGAAACTTTCCATGGAAACGTCGTCTGGGAAATGTTGGAAATATTCAAAATTTTAAACTTCATTTTAATTCATTTTAAAATTTGGGGAAATTTATAAAAGGGTATCATACACAAACATAAAAATAAGCATTTAGTTTCACTGTTGTTAATAAATAGGCATATTAAAATGATTCCTAAAGAATCATGTGATGCTAAAGATTGGATTAATGATGTTCAAAATTCAACAGAAATATGTATTTTAAAGTATGCACCTTTTTGTTCAATGTGGAAGTTTATGCATCTTGTGTTCTGCAGTATCACACAATATCACAAAATGCAGCATTACATCACTGTTGACCAATGGATCCTCTGCAGTGAATGGGTGCCGTCAGAGCCCAAACAGCTGATAAAAACATTACAATAATCCACAAGTAATCCTCATTACTCCAGACCACCAATTAACATCTTGTGAGTGAAAAGTGAAGTTTTGAATTGTTACTGCTTGTAGTCAGTACTTCTCTCCTGATTCAGCTTAGAATATTTTTTCAAAAATTATAGCGGACAGGAAACAACAGTTTAAAGCTAAAACTGTCTTAATAATGACTCTGTTTCTTACACGCATGCAGCTTTGCTTTTCATTTTGGATGTTAATTGATGGACTATTAATCGATGTGTTGTTCCTATCAGCTTTTTGGACTCTCATTCTGACGGCACCCATTCACTGCAGAGGATCCGTTGGTGAGTACAGCAAGTGCTGTAATGTTCCAAATCTATCCCAGTAAGGAAACAACTCTTCTACGTTTTGGATTGCCTGAGAGTGAGTGCATTTTCAGCAAACTTCCCTAGGTGAACGACTTCTCAAACAGAGAAGATTATCAGTGAATAATGACCTAAATTGTTTCTCACTGCTTTTGTGAGATAAAAATGCCAAGGTGTGGAATTAGTAAACAATAAAAGGTCAAATAAAAACATGTAAAAATAAGCAGGACTATTTAATTCTTCAATTAATTTATTCATTCATTTCGTCTATAAAATCGGATGCTTTAACCAAGCTTTTGCCTGCAGAGAAAATATATGGAGTGGAGGATTGTGGGTCTCTCAATGTGGCCCTAAAACATTTTCTAATCCACTTTTATTCCTCACCAAGGTCTATTAATCTGGGGAGCAGATACTTATCCTGCTCTGATTTATCCGCTTATAAATGAGCTGACATATGGATGAGATTAAGCATTGGCATGGTGTAAGGTTTATAGTTAAGGTTTATGATTTAAGCCGGGCCTATGAGATTCCAGTGGCGTAATGAGAGTCCACTGGTGTAATGTGAAGCTCAGCCCAGTGGATTTTATCCTTCGGGCCTGAAAGAGAAGGGGAAAAAAAGAAATAAATAAAAAGCCAACGTTTCAATGAGCTCGTGCAATTTATTTAAACACAGGATTTACTAATTCCATAGATTATATTTTTCCAACCACGCACAACTGAGCGCATGAGTAAAAAACACCCTCTGGATTGGTGAACTTCACCTTTAATCCAGGCCATTTTGTGCAGTAATGATCTTCATATAGTTGCATAATTTATATCATCAGTTCTCACTAAAATCGCTTTACTTTCTCGCCTCCACTGCTTTCATTTATTCCTCTTACAATATTAAAGAGGCAAGAATACTTTAATTAAGAGCAAAAGAGACCCACGACAGCAAATGCTGTGATCAAGCAACTCTCTCAGCCAACAATATATTTATTATGACAGTTGGCCTGTTTAACGAATGCAAATTCTAAAGCTCTTCACATCATTGGGCCGTAGCCTGGTAACGGAATCCTGTCAGCCGGTGCGTTCAAACAAACGAATCATCCAATTACACAAGCCAAATGAGACAAATACCTCCAAACTCACTGGTGGACACAGTTGTGACAGTGTCGAGACTTCCCACTTAATCATCAGTGCGTTTCTTAGTCAGAAGCGCTTCAAACCGAGCCTTACTTCAGTCACAAAACAATCTGTTTATTCATGTTTTTCCTTTTTTTTTTTTTTTACTCCCCAGCACTGCCTTCCTATTCCATTTTCACTTTGAACCAGCAAAGAGTAAACATGCTCTCAAGGTTCCTGAAATAATCTGGATTAATATGGATGAGACATCTCATTAACAGCAAAAGATGGGGGGAACAGTAAAGCCGGTCTGCAAAAAAACAGTGGTGCAATATCTTTTAAAGTGTGGTATATGACAGCAAGACCGCTTTGTAATTGAAGCCTCTCTGAGAAATCCTAAATGTTCTTAAAAATACACACACACAAAAAAAAAAAAACATGCAGAGAGAGAGGGCTGCTCAATTTCTTACAAATGTTCCACTACACTGTGGTCACATTGAAGCTATTCAAGACGTCCTTTAGCGGCAGACTAATAACTCAGGTCTGCGGTCTTCGTAAATCGTTGACGGCACTGGAATCGCTGTCTGTCCGTGAAAAGCACGAGTGCTACATGAGGGATAAATGAATAAGCAGCTATTTATATGCATCAGGGGTGAACAGGAGAGAGTGTGTTTGTCATCCAGTGCTGATTGTCCAGGCCAGATGCTGAGACAATATGCACCGATGTCCGCAGAGTTTATTGCAGGAGAAAACAATAAATTGAAAGGTGCTAGTTTTGCGTGTGTGTGTCTGTGTGTGATGGATAATGCACACAATTGCAGCAACTCAGACATGTTCGAAAATCAATGCTGGACATTCAAGATATAAACTAAACACAATTTATAAAGCGACAACTGGCAGCCATTTATCTGTTATCGTTTTAAGCTAACATTCGGTTACACTAATAAAGAAAAGTATTTACTTAATCGTACTGTTTGTTTGTTGTTTACTTCAAGGAAGCCAGTTTACAATACTGTATGTAAAAAACATCTCCGGTATCCCTAGAGTGTGTCTGTGAACTGATCCATTTATTATCATTTGTCATGTCTATTGCACTGAAATCATGCGTTTTAAACCATATTAGATTCAACTTCTCATATATGGTTATCTAAATGCACATTTTCAGAGCAAGGGGTGGTAATATGATAATAAGATCACTTTCTACATCACAGGGGGATCAAAATCTGAGCGACTCATTCTTCATGTTTGCAGAGAAATGCTTACAAAAAAATAATTTCATTAATTACTCTGTATTTATTTTACATTGTCTGTTGTCTACCGGGGAACCGATTATAGTACTTAAACATGGAAAAAAGTTATTTTTTCGTAATATATCACCTTTTAAAAAATGTTAATCACTGCCACGATGCCTTAAATGCATCTCCTTTATGAGAATGTTTTTAAATTGTGATTAATTTCATTTTAAAACGACTTATTAGAATTATGATTTCTTTAAAACAAACAATAGGTTTAAAAAAAACTTGGCTATAAATGAATATTTTAGGATATTTGGAAGAAAAAGAAACACAAAAAGATTAAAATGTATACACACATACAGCATGTGATGAAAATATTATTTTTATTTGACAATTATACATTTTTAAAGAATCATTAAATGCAAATACAAAGCTGCCAAAACTAAAAAATATTAAATAAAAAATATAAAAAGAAAAAGAACATGCATCATTTTTTACGAAATTCAATTTTAATCTAATAAGCATGGGTTCTGATCATATGAAAAACATTATGGGATGTTTGAGATTTCTTTTAGCACTTCCACTATTGTTTCCCCCCCCCCCTTTGCACATATGAAGTCCCTTCTAGGTTTATCATTTTCTGGCGCATCTGCAGACAGTTTATTTCCCCCCAGGCTGTAAAAACATCACACACACACACACACACACACACACACTGAAGCCCATACACACACACTGTCTTATTTTATAAAGCTGACATTCCAATAGGGACTGCTGTCCTTTTCACAGAGTATGAGAGACAAGTATTTTATTGTCAGAAGAAAACATTACCTCATCGTCACCAACAATTGCCATGTTGTTTGAGCGATGCTCATTGTCAAGGTTAATCGAAACGGACAGTCTTATAAAGATTTAACGCAGCAAAACAAGAGCATAGTAGCTATTCATCTGGCTGCCGAGGGAGAGCAGAAATGATTAATGATTAGGAAATGTTATACACAGCTATAAAGTGAGTTCATACCTATCGATGAACAACTATAGAGAGACTCAGTAAGCAATTACTAGGAAATAGATCACTATTTAGCTTTTACTCCAGTGTCACATGTCTAGTTCTTAAGAGAAAGAAATGAAAATTAAACAACTTCAGGCAATCTTATGACACTGACACATTTTTCTAAATTAATTGGGTCTGACAGAATGGAAAATTACAATTCCCTTCACGACACATCTGTAATTTAGCCTATTTATACATATTATCATGTTCATGACTACTCGTGACACATTAGTAGTAATGATGGTAATAACTGCTGATTCTTGATACCAAGTTTTGTTTCCAGTTAAATATTAATAAAAATGAGCCATTATAAAACCATGTAGTCTACAAGCCATGTAGCCTCTGAGTACATTATAAAAAGAGATATTTCATAGAGACAGATTTAAAAATAAAAAGATAACAGTATGGAGCTGACAATCTATTATCCCCTATATGACAATATATTAGTGCGTATGATTATACTGTACATGTGTATATATTAGAGTACTATGAATTAATTTATTATGCAGTGTTTTAAAGGACTCTGCATCTGTCTGCAAGCTGTCAGCGATGCTAGAGCTGTGTTATGCATGAAGCACATCATAATAACTAGCTTAATTTTAAATAGTACGGCCATCGGTTGGGTACAAACTGATTCAGATGTTGACACTAGTCATATATATCATATATATCCGCTTTGGCTAATTATGTAAACCAATCAAAGCGCAGAATTTATTATTAATACAACTGTGGGTACAGCTTTTGGGTTTGTGATGGTATGGTTCATATTTTTTATTCCTAAACGGGAAAAAAGACCAGGATTGGAAAAAGTGGGCGCTGTTGCAATCTTTAAAGGCCTGAATGTGTGAATTACACTGCACAGACAAACGCCAACAGACTCCAACAGACGAGTTGGCTCAAGTTGGCTGTTGTCTTTAGAATCTTGTGAAAAATATGAGTCATGTTCACACTGCACCAACAGACACTGACTGGGAAAAAATGGATCATCCTATAGTCACAATCCAAATTTTACTCTTATTAATGTCTTTGTGTGTCATACAGTACTTCACATGAAAAGGGGCTGTTGTTGAAGCTGCTGTTGTTGTAATTTAAATGAAAACAAACTCTGACCAACTCCAACCAACATCTGGGTACCACGCTGATCCCACAGACTAGTCCGTGTTGGAGTCTGTTGGCTTTTGTCTGTGCGGCCTTAACAGTCAGTCCTTGTGCACTTCTCTGATTGGTCGACACAATTCCGCAAACTGCATGGTGATGTCAGTGATTCAATGTTATTCTTTAAGCTTTTACAAAGACATTTTTCACCATGAAAACTCAGAGGTGAGTACAGCTTGACATGAGCAAAGCTTTCTAAACAGAAATATTTTTACATTAGGCAGCAGTCGAACATTATTTCCCCCAGCTGAGGCATCAATAAGGATTCAGCAACATTTACTGTTTAAAATGGCTTTAAATTTATTTATTGCCACCTAGTGGGCACTACAGTCCTAAATCCATATCTAGTGCCCACATCTCCACTATAACAAGAATTCTTATGCTCTATGGCTCGGACTACAGTTTTTTAAATCATAACCCCATATGAAATTGTATCAAATTGAAATTAATTTACAGATATTAAAAACTGTTTACCATTGCTTAGCAACACCATCTGTGAGAGGCGCCAGTAACCTATGCCAGTAAGTTCAAAATTGTTCAATATCGGCCCAGCTTTTTTCTTAGACCTTACCAAGAGTGCCGCACATGAATCCAAAACATTACGATGGTCATCTAGTGACATTTCTCCAAATGAATGGGATGTGAGCCAAACTAAAAAATTATCTAAATGTCAAATACATTTTTCCTAAAGATGTTTTCGTTCTCATCACTCTGTGTCTAAACTTCATGATTTTGAATTTGCGAACTTGCAGGTTTTTAGGTGGACTTCATATTGCGGCTTCAGCCAATGATAACTGCGCAAGTTACGTGATAAGCACAAGATTACAGCAACCATACATGGGACAGCTTGCCTGTCGATTTAAATCCTAAATATCAAACATTCTGTTGTATTATAAGGTGTTTCTGAACAGATCGGGAGGGTTAAGATTAGATCATACTGGGCTGAACATTGTAAACCACCAAGGTCCTATACAAGATAAATCGTCCTAAAACTCCTGTAATCCGAGTCTGGTTTTTAAATGCATTTATAAGGACAAAAACACTGTTTCTCCCCACAAAGTAATAACACACACACATAAACATGGCAGAATTTGCAGTCTACTCTTAAAAGAGAGCTCGGCCCATTGCCAACAGGTGTATATGTCACAGTGACCTTTTCCTAAGCACATCTCAAGAGCGGCCATGAATCAGCACCCCCAGCCCTCTACATTATTTAAGTGACTTCTCTAACAGTACACTAACAGCAGCGCTCTTACAGAAGAATAATAGCAGCGAATGTATTAAAGTTTCAGCCCGCTTAGAGAATTGAGAACTTGTCTGTACTCTGTTTGCAAGAGGAGAGCAGGTCTTGGGTTGTAAAATGCATTTATTTCCTGGCCTGTTGGAATTCATAGGGAGTAGCCCGTGTAGGAAAGGGCCGGTCTGCATGTGCAGTAAATCGTAAGTTAGTTCCTTTTTATTACCAGTTCTGCAAACGCAGTGAATAAACACGTCTATCTAGTGCATGTTTCCCCACAAAAATAAATAAAAAATGAAAGAACAGTACAACGGGATGAAAAAGCATGTTGTGTGCAAACAGTCCATAAAAAGTGTTGACCCAAAATCTAAAATTATCTGAAAATGTACTTTGAACCTCTCACCAGTGGATCCTCTGCAGTGAATGGGTGCCATCAGAATGAGAGTTCAAGCATCTGTTGAAAATGTCATAATCCACAAGCAATGCAAAACCCTGCATGTTTGTGAATAAATCCATCAAGACATTTGTTTACTTCAAACGACTGATTCCAGCTAAGATATAAGTTCCCCACCCATAATATTGTTTGTTAGTGAAATGATCATCACATCTGAATTAGAAGAGGAATATACACAGATTAAGCACTATTTACATGAAACAGCTCAAGATAAACAAAGTGGGCCTTTTTTACTTATGCATTTGTCTGAATTATGAATTCAAATTGTGTCCCGAAGCAGTTTTGTAAGTTAAAACATCTTGGTTAAACTATTCTTTTCTTTTTAGATGTCTTTCAGAAGCACTGCAAACTTGACAGGACGCCCGGAGCTCCAGGGACTACAGCAGACGGCTTTCACAGAGCATCCAACGCCTGCCACAGTCCAGGCAAACCAGCCTGAGGAAAAGAGCCCAAACAAGAGAAAAGGGAAAAAGACAGACAGCGATGCCCCAAAGAGTAGCAAGAAGAATGACACCCGAAGAAAAGATGGATCGCCGGACGACTGTGCGGGAGAAAATAATGAACGAAGCCTCTTTCCTGCGCCCCCTCGCATTTCTCTAAGAGTCTTGATGGAGGCTGAGACAAAGTTAGTGTTCGGTGACGAACAGGACATTACCCACAAGTCCCTGGCCTCCACCGCCACACAATTAATGTGTCAAGCGGCTGAAATAGGAGGGCCTCCGAGTGGACCTAATCTCAGCATTCTGCCTCAAATTGACAAATGGCTCGATGTAGCTTTACAGGACGCCAACTCGCACTACCAACAGAAGAAATATGCCACTGCAGCCAGCCGTTTCACTGCTGCACTAGAGGTACTCAATATTCAAATTATACCACAGACGACCCATCCTACAGACCTTTATCTGTGCATTTAATACATACGCACTAGATTGTTTAAAAATATGCATGCACGTACACCCTTATGAGGATCTTAAGGCGTTCAAAGTCATTTTATATGCAGTTGCTATAGGAGCTGTTTGGATGTTCAGAGGGGTATAAAGAAAAGATAAAAGTCCATTCAAGTATAAGGCCCCGCTTACACTAGTGGATTACTAACCATATGACTTAAGGTATCATTCATAGGGCAAATTAAGTAATTCATGCATTCATTTAATATTTAAAGTCTATACTTAAAAAAATGCTTTTCTGTCTTCTGTATTTTGTATCTTATTTTCAGCCAAAATATCTGTAATGTTTAGGTCCGTGTAGATGCAGGCAGGATACAAGGCAAAGACGAGGAGACTAGAAATGCTTAACTATTTAATAATAAAACAAGAAGCTGACGGAGCAGCAAAACAGGTAACACTCTCACACGAA
>JAUMHP010000007.1:990339-1018842 GCA_032361065.1 Enteromius trimaculatus | reverse complement strand
TTAACGTATAATATGTTTTATTTTTTAAACAAATATACATAGCTCTAAAATATTACTAGAATTCTTACAACATTTTTGGTTTAGACCATCTACAAATGTAAAATCTTAAAATCAAATGTGACGGTTAACAATCCATCTTTCTGGGAAAAAATGCAAGGAATGATATTGTTTATTTAGTTATTTTAGCTGTATTTATTTTAGTTATTTAGTATTAGTATTATTCATTGAAAATCCAGTATTGTGCATTGTGTTTTCTCAAAAAAAAAAAAAAAAAACAGTGCTACAATCATTTATTCTGCTTCTAAATGTGTGTTTCATGTCAGAATATTTGTTTTTGTTTTGGTCCGTGTGATTCTACACCCTGGGGTGCCAGTTGGTAGAAAATAGAGCAAATTGCAGCCATGCAAGCCAATTAATCAACTGGATAAAAGATCGCAGATTCAACCGACTTAAAAAGCTTAGGCATCCATCTCAAAAGCTCTATATCCAAAGGAATATCAATCAACTCATCAACTTTCAAAGTATGCCTGTCAGCTTTTAGTGTCAATTGCGCTCATTCCTGTTGCGTGTTTTGGCAACCTGCATCAGTGTTAAGTCTTAGGAGAAGGGGCGGTAGATCTTAAAGACATCATCAGACATCTTGAATTTACACCACAGTACCCATTTCAATCCCTAGCCTCAATATTACACATTGCACCCTTTTTTATGAACAAAAAGAGCTCAATTGTTTATTGTCAGTATTGTTGTGATGTATAAAGCACAGCTCACTAACACAATTTTAGGAACTAGTCTTTACTTTCGTCCCCCTAGCCCCAATTTTGCCCTCCAAAGTTCACAAGTGAAGCCCCTCCCACGCTTAACGGACAGTAGAGCCGCTTCGTCCTGTGGATTTCATTCAGCGGGTCATGATAGTTAAAGTGCGCAGCGAGGATTCAGGGTGACAGGAGGCAGAGGGCAGCTGATCTCCAGAGACTTCTAATGATTTCGGCGATGACTCTGGAGCTGGGCGTCCCGCGGGTCTGACCGGCACTGATTGAATTCCTCTGATCTCTGCTCAGTTCAGGCTCAGCTGAGTGCATCCGCGAGACAGTGTTACTGGAGTCAGGAATGAAGTATTGATCATGGCGTGCGCTTCTCTTTCTGTCCTCTATCGACTGAGATGCTCACAGTCCTGTTTGTGCAAGTCATTACTTTCATCTTGAGCAAAAAATTACTAAACGGCCATGACTGACAACTCAACTTTGCACGGCGTAAAAAAGACACATGAATGAACAAGATAAAATAAATCAGACTTTTATTTTATTCATCAACTTTCACATCAAAGTGCAAGAAACATGGACCTGGTGTTTTCTGATGTTTCAGAAAGGAAAAATATTGCTTTCTGTCTTCTATGTGTCTGAACTCTGTCTTTGTATATTTTCTACAAAGAAAGCTTACTCAGACTGCATACATCATCATATCAAATATCTTTGAAGGCTAAAACTTCAAGGATTTTAGTAAACAGCAAAATAAAAAATAACTATTCCTATACCTTTAACCTCCCTCCCCATACACTTTACATAAAAATAATGAAATAATAAAAAAAAAAACAGTGAGGTCAATAAGTGTTTGATCACCCAGTGATCTTACTTAAAAATCATGGAGGGTCTACAATTTTCAGCATAGATGTATTTCTACTGTGAGAGACAGAATCTAAAAAGAAAAATCCTGAAATCATCCAGAAATGATTTTTTTAAACTATTTATTTGGGAATTACTGTGTCAAATAAGTATTTGATCACTTGAGTCAAAAATGTTTAATATTTGGTAAATAAGCCTTTGTTAACAATTCCAGAGGTCAAACAGTTCCTGTAGTTCTTCAGCAGGTTTGCACACACTGCAGGAGGGATTTTGGTCCACACCTCAATACAGATCTTCTCTACATCTATCAGGTTTCGGGGCTGTCGCTGAGAAACACAGAGTTTTAGCTTCCTCCAAAGATTTTCGATTGGGTTTAGGTCTAGAGACTGGCTAGGCCACTCCAGAACCTTGATATGCTTCTTACAGAGCCACTGCTTGGTTCCCTGGCTGTGTGCTTTGGGTCATTGTCATGTTGGAAGACCCAGCCATGACACATCTATAATGCTCTGACTGAGGGAAGGAGGTTTTTACCCAAAATGTCACAATACATGGCCCCGTACATCCTCTCCTTAATACAGCGCAGCCGTCCTGTCCCCTGTGCAGAAAAACACCCCCAGAGCTGATGCTTCCAGCCCCATGCTTCACTGTAGGTATGGTATTATTGGGATGATACTCATCATTCTTCTTCCTCCAAACTCAGCAAATGGAGTTAAGACCAAAAATTCTACTTTGGTCTCATCTGAACACAGGACTTCCTCCCATAACTCCTCTGGATCATCCAGATGGTCCCTGGCAAACTTCAGACTGTCCTGGACATTGGACTTAAGCAGGGGAACCTTCTGTGCAAAGCAAGATTTTAAACCATGACGTCTTAGTGTATTACTGATAGTAGTCTTGGAAACGATGATCCCAGCTCTCTTCACGACATTGACCAGCTCCTCTCGTGTAGTTCTGGGCTGATTCTTCACCATTCTTAGCATCATTGATTACCCCACGAGGAGAGATCTTCAGTTCAAGCTGCTTCTCAATTGCCCCGTAGCCCTTTCCAGGTTTGTGAAGGTCTACAATTTTGTCTCTCGTGTCTTTTGACAGCTCTTTGGTTTTGCCCATGTTGCTGCTACTAATCTAGAATCATAAGCAGAGAGGAGCTGGACTATTTAAAAGTCTTTGAGGGTCAGATATCTGGCTGATAAGTAAGTGATCAAATACTTATTTGACACAGTAATTCCCAAATAAATTGTTACAATTTGATTTCCGGATTTTTCTTTTTAGATTCCATCGCTCACAGTAGAAATACACCTATGCTGAAAATTATAGACCCCTCCATGATTTCTAAATAAGAGAACTAGGAAAATCACAGGGTGATCAAATACTTATTGACTTATTGACACAGTATATATATATATACTGTAGTCATACCAAACCAAACCAAACATTTTCTAAAGTAGAAATGATCTATCCTTAATTCTTAGCAACTGAAAAATTCAAGGTTACGAAAAGTAGCAAAACACGTCTTTTTACAGTTTGCATGGCAGTATTATAAGTGGTAAAATTAAAAAGATGGAAAAACACCAAACAACTTTAGCAAGCTAACTAAATCACAGCTGCCAAAACATCAACAAATCTGTTTTAATGTAAAAAAAAAAACAAGGCAAACTCATTAACAGACAAGACAGTATTTGATCAACTTGTCTGTAGTTATTAATCGCATTATACCACTCAAATGAGCCACGTTACTCATAAAAAAGTTGCTTAAAGTACTGCAAGACAGAAAATAAGAGTCTTACCCTTCACAAATAAACGGCAAATGGTCTCATATTTTTGTTGATCAGATCATTTGAGACACTCTTGTATGGGTAGCTATGCAGAAACAATACAATATCTTTGCACATTCTCATATTACATCAATGAGAGCAGCGACTACACTCTTGTCCAAATTGTGTTTGTACATGTGACCGTGACTCCAAACAGCTTTGCGATGTCAACAGTGATTTAGCATCACTTGAAGCAGAAGAGCTCCGCTCTCGATTTATGAGGAGTGAAGCGAAAACCATATTCCCGGACAGACTAAACTGAATCAATTTTAATTGAATCATGGAATATCGCTGTCGAGAGCCTCTTACTAAACTTATATTAACAGGAGAACCTCCTCGCTTCCCAGCCGGGGACGGCAATTATTTAACAAGAATGACACAGCGAATGCTAAATGAGAAGCGCTGGCGGAGCTAGAAACTTCCAGCGCTGACCCCCGCAATGATTTCTTCTCTCATGACACGAGGCCATTAGAGATTGTTTTACGCTGGACGCTTTAACAGAAATTCGTCATTAGGCCAATAAAGAGCCATTAGATTGGAAAAGATCTTACGCTGTCAAATCCGCTATAAAATATCTCTTAGAGATCGTTTGGGCCCTTTTTTTCCCGATCTTGAGCGATACTGAGCAGAACTGTACATGACAAGAGCAAAGCTGCCCAAATAAGGGAGCAACAAGAGAGCGAGGAAAGCCATTCATCTTCATTTAGTGCCCAGGAGAGAAATTTTAGGCCAAAAATTACTCTTAAATCACGAGGTCGCTGTTATGAGCAGGACCACGAGGCTTCCAAGAGCAAGTCGGGTTCTCAGGCGTCTAATTTAATGCATGTACGGACACTTCACGTACTAAATGCACACTATAGACTTCTCACGAGAAAGACAGAAGCATCATCTCTGCTTTCAGAGAAAACATGATTGCATTGTGCACCGTTGATAAATAAACAGAGCATTTCAGGCTCAGTCTCTCAGTACACACACACACACACACACACATTCACTCATCTGCATGACTGCACACGCTCAAACATTCATATTCAGCTCAGCGACTCGGCTTATCCACTAACCCGCAAACCCCAGGTCCATGTTATAGACCTCATGAGTGATCTTCAAAAGGACGAGCAGGCTGGAAACGTGGGGTTCCGCTCCAGGTTAACTACACCGGCTGAAGATCTGTGGTGTGGTTTGAAAAGCACACTGCCTCTGCTTCTAATTGGTGTATTGATGCGACACTAAAACAGTTCACGTCGAGCAGTTCTGTGCACTGTGTGTGTCTCAGTCCATCGAGAACTAAAAAAGCACCCCACAACTCATTGCTGAGGGAGACAGGGAACCTGTCCTGCATTGAACATAATGTAGCTTCTGAGGAAAAAGACTAAAGTCAGGAGCGCCACATCCATTGGGTATTCACCAATTCTTTGCCGGGAAGATCTCAACCTTTAAAAACTTTTTAGAATGGCTTCCAGGTTTTTCCCCAAACTGCTACATTAAATACAGGAAAACACACACACACACACACACATATATATATATATATGCTTGTTTATATTTAACATTGAACATCAGCAGAATTGTACTGACAAAGAATATTTACATCAAACCCCAATGGGCCATATACAGTAATATACCTTAAATAATGGAATATAAATTAAATGTATTTTTTCATCAAAATATTAATTATTGATTTATACTTTTTTACGATTTTTTTTCCTAAATGAATTGCACTTTCATAAAATATTCAGGAAAACTAATATAGGTTGCTTCTTAGCCTATTATTAACATAACGGCTGTTTATAAGCACTAAAAGTGCACATATTCTGCATGACCACATACACCATATACACCCCTAATCCTACCCAATACTTAAACCTAACAACTACCTTACTAACTATTAATAAGGAGCAAATTAGGAGTTTACTGAGTCGTAGGTGGCTTGTTAATAACAAGAATTGGACCTTAAAATAAAGTGTGACCGTATACACTCGGAAATGTGAGTATTTGTGTCTGGTGATGAGATAAATTAGCAAAAACAAATGTAAATGTAAAAGAAGAAATGTAAATAAATACCGTAATAGAAGAATTAGCCTGTTAGACACAAAGAATATCTCTATACGAGTACAAAAACCTTACCTTTTCCGTGACAGAAGCAATCCAAGTTGAGGCAAACCAGAAAGAGAGAGAAAAAAACACAGAATTAGAAATGTTCCAAGGACATCTGACATAAATTTAGTTTTGATTTCAATGTTTTCTTTTAAGTCACTTGAAATTCTCATAAAAAACAAACGTTTCATTTTCTAAAGCAAACAATATTTGGTGGTTCCAAGCATTCAGATTCTGAACAATAACCGAACAGGTCAGAGTGTTCATAAGGTCGCATACGTGCATGCTTCTAATGACGAACAAATCATGTGACAAAAGTGATTGGAAAGTATTATTTCTGAAGAGGAAACAAAGTGAACTGGATCATATTTCACTTTCCACAGACTGCATAAAAAAGTACAAACTAATCATGAACATGTGAAGGTTGTTATGAGAGCTTTTCTTTTTCAGTTGTTTTGTTGAGAAGCTGTTTCAAATGCAACTGTCTTGGTGCCTTGGTGTCAAAAGTTACGCTCAATCAACAGTGCTTGTTGATTAATGTTAATTACCACAGAAAATAATTGTGACTCATTCCACAGTTATTCAAAATCACAATTTGAGAAAAACTGGAAGTAACCGGCGCCAGCATTTGGAAGGTTTAAAAGCCAAACTGTAAAGCTTATAATTTAGTCAAATCTTCTGTTTTATGAAAGAGTATGTGAGATTTTGAACATTTTCTAAATAGTCATTTTAGAGGTTAAACTACTGTTGTAGGTTAACTACAACAACAGAGCCACTACCTGACACCTGGCGTCAGCCAAGAGACAGACAACAGGAAACAGACACGTTTGTTCTTCGGTTCATTTCTACAAAAGGAGTTTACAAGCTTTATTTAACGTCACTTTACACAGACAGTGCTAGTGATTTTGTAGCACAAAAGCAATATTTAGTACATTTAATTTGCATAATCTTTTATTATAATTTCGTAGCAAAGAATCTTTTAACAGAACTTCACTGTTTATTACTAATTTAAAAACATTTTGCAACCAAATCACATTGTGTGTGTGTGTATGTGTGTGTGTTTAAATTGTAGTCAGTAATGTAACCAAGACTGCTTTTTAGATAATGTAGTATTTTCTGAATACTTTTAGATTACTTTTGACATTTCTGACATATTTAAATATTTAAATATTAACTTTAAATTTCAGGGGTTTTCAGGTAAATATAATAAAAATAAAAAACAATATTTATGTGTAAATAAAAAAAATAAACTTTTTTTAATAATATTAAGATGTATACAGTACCATAACATTTTTATTTACTTGATTACACCTCATGACTTTTCAAAGTCACGTGAGTCCAAAAAATCAGCCAACAAACGAGCTGTAACTATTTTCTGAGGTCATCGGCATTACGCCACAGATGTCGTCGATACAGCTTAACTCGTATTGAACCCTAGACATTCCTTGCTGGAGGATGCTGCCTGACTAGACCACCTACTCCTTTCCTGGGTTTCTCTTTATCTAAAAAACAACACGCTCGCTGTTCTTCTAATGAGGTTTGGACACACAGTGTATCTTTCGTCAATGGGAAAGAAGAGGCCACAGGGAGGGAAGAGCTGAATATTCAGTCAGACACTTCTCAGGAGGACACATACGGCAGAGCCTCTTGCTCTCCGCGAACCAATAAAACACTAATTGGTCACAGAACACGTCTCCATCCAGACAAAGAAGCAGGATCCCCCCCCCAGATCGAAAGAGTTTAGTTCTCATAGAGTCTCCATTCTTCCTCGCAGGAAGCCCCGTAACTTCAAGAGCAGCTCGGCAGGGGTGCACAGCTTCACAAGAATCAGGAGTTTGTTTTAGAGACGCGAAGGGGGAATGTAGGTCTTGGGTTAACGATGACATGGAGCTCCACTTATCCAAGTGTTTTCTGCTTTTGTCAAGAACAAGTGCAGGTGCTCTTTCTGTAAAACATTTGATCCTAAAGGAGTTATTGAGGGGAGAACAGCACAGGAATTCTTCTTTTCCAGTTCCTTAAAGAATGCTTTAGAGTAATCCAACTGAGCAGATGAAAGCATTTAAGGCTTCTTTTGGATCCGACTGAATGTGTGATATATTATACAGAGATGATTTTAAGAGAAGTACCGTGCGCAGATGAAATGGCCTTCAACTTTTTCGCATTATGAGTGACACGGAACCCTGCGTACGCCGGGCTCATTTTTCATACGAATTGCTTGGGATCTGAGAAACGGCACATTTACTGGCTTCCCATCAGAGATTTTATATTTCCAATTACTCGAACATACACTTGCATTTTGCTATAAATTACCGTCATTTTAATAACAACACATCAGCCAATATGTACAACGTAATGACAATAACTACTTCCATTAAACATTGGAACGGCAAATCAAGGAGGATATTAAACACAGATGTGGATACGGGTTTGAAAAAGTCAGCGAATGAAAACTCCCCCTTCTCAGCTATACGCTGAATGGAAAGCGAAAAAATGACCAGTTACACATGCAATTTAGATTAGATATTATTACAAGGAATCACGGAAAGTTTGTGTAGTTTCAAGAAACATCATGTTGCTCTAAAACGCAGAGATGAAAAATTACTTCGCAACCAAGCCTCCTTTGGGCTGCAGACACAGCTGTCTCATATCCTTTATCTTTCATGCGTGCAAAATTTCACTCATCTATATTCTCTCTTGGTCTGTCTTTCCCTCCTTTACGTCTGTTTAAACATCAGTGTCAGGGTACACCATGTGACCCTGGTGTTTTCCTGCGAGAACAAAAGGCTTGGAGCTTCCTGCCCGCTCATTTTTCCACAGTCGGAGAGACCGTAGGCCAAATGCCCATGTCATGAATTTACTGTAGCGTGGGCGCTGAGCCCAGTTTAGCACTGTGGAAACAGGGAATGGGCCTCTCTCTTTGGATAAAGCATGGATAATCCAGGAGTATCACATACTTTCGAAGGAACCCTAGATCAAATTTTAGAATGACCTGAAGGGATTGTTCATTTAAAATGATAAATTCTGCCATTTATGCACTCTCAATCTGTTCTTTAAGAAAGACAAAAAGAGATATTCTGATTAATGTGCTGGTTGCTCTTTTCCAGGCAGTATACTATACATTACACTATACATATAGCTCTGATTATTGGACAGATTTTTAAAACATCATGGATCAAGTAGGTGAGATAATTCGAAAACCAAAATAATTAACCTAGTTTTGTGAACTGAATCAATTGATTCATTGAAATGATCCGAAGGCTTTTAAGAGCAGTTCATTCAAGAGTTATGAAAATCTTCTTCAGTCAGCCACATGAATAAATGCCAGGCTGATATTAGGGCAGATTTGACTGTTGGCTTCTCACAAAAACTAATCACATGGCTTACAAGTGCTTTAAAAATTCTTAACTTCAGCCACTTTCAAATGCTTTTGTGAACTTTTACCATAAACTGTATTTGCAAGAGTGAAAAAAAGGACATTATTAATTTATTTACCATTATTAACATTATTAAATAAAATTCTCCTTTCATGTTCCACAAAAAACAAACAAACTGTTAGTAATAGGTTGTGAATATTAAAGTAATATGTATATTGTTTCTGTTACTGTCAATTGACCTGTCAAACCTAAAATGTTGCTACAACATGCTTCACAACTACGATTGTTTAATGTAGATTTTATTGACACACACACACACACACACACGTACCCCCTAATTACCTGCAAACCAAAACACAGCTCCTCTGGACCACAGCTCTTGAGAGCCTAATTTGCTGTGAAATACTGAGTCTTTCTATAGCAGGTGAACAAAAGCTGAAGGATGAGAGATCTAACCCCTCTCATCCCCCTCTTGCGTCCCTCACTCCCTTTTTGCCTAAACACATCTCAAAGGCTAATCAGATTTGGAAAAAAAATGAAAAGGTTTCCAAAGGACAAGCCCCATAATCCTGAACCCCACCTGCCCTCCTTTCCCTCCCCTTATGTGTTGCACTCCTTCCAACCTCCAATGACCTCACCACGGCTTGCTTTGTGAGGTTACCACAGGCAACGTTGGCCTTACTCTTGAGTAGCAGTTGGGTGTGTGGAGAAGCAACCCTCCTTTTGACAAGAACATGCACCACAGCCCCCTCCAGAATCCCTAAAGATACCACCCCACAGGGCTGGGGCAATCACTCAAGCTCCCTAGCAGTACAGTCTTGAACTCTGAGATAGAAAGATATCAAGTTTTATTATGATTTTTTTTTTATTTATTCAGAAACCTGATAGTTGAGTAATGGTTGACTAATGATTCAGCTCCCAGTGGTACTTAGTTCCTGTACATTCCCTCTTACTTTATTAATAGGACATGTTCCAACAGGTCAACTCACTGTGGGATCCTGCAGTAATCACATTAAACGTGGACAGTCTGCTGGCTCAATGCTCTAAGTCCACAGTATCATTGCAACAACATCGCAGTGAAACAGCCTACGCCAATGCCTCATGTAAATGTTGCCGTGGTTTTTATAGTTCATCAGTGCTTTTTGTGGATGCGGAGAGTATATGCATACAGTTGTCAGGTTGAGAAGATTAAGCAAACCACCGGGCAGAAAATTTATCGATTTAAGAGAAATGCTCTGATTGGGGGATTTAAAATCTCGACATCTGGCAACCACCACCATGAAAGCTTGTGGAGGCTTGCTACCAATGCAATATGATGCAAATGCCAAATTAAAATGAAACTGAATATAAACAACCTGAAAGTCAGAAATCGTGATCAAAATTAGAATCCTAATTTTCCATCACTGAAAGGCATACTACGTCATTTTTCAATACTTTGTCCTACCTTAGTTTAAAATGCAGTCAGAAAATAAGAAAAACATATACCTTATGTAGGCTGACTAAGCCCACTGAAGTGTTTACAAAACATTGCTTGTTTTGTTTGAGTATCCCGACCAGCAACAGTGACTCAGCCAATAGCATGAGTTTGGGGCGGGGTCAACTGTTAACCCGGCCAATGGAAATCATTTGGAAATGTTTGAAAACACTCATCACTGTCACTATTCCAGTTGGTGATAGTAGTGACAGAAAAATTACACACTTCAGCTTTAAGACAGAGTCAGCCCGAAAATGGCACAGGAACAAATTAAAAAGGAAGAACGAGAGAGGTCAGTTGTTCTTGGAAATCTCTGCAAGCTTTTGTTGCAATCCAGTCATTTGGTGAAAGAGGATCAATCATGAGAAGTATTAATCAACAGGGGTGCCTGCACTTTGTGAATAAGAAATGAAACAGAGAATCTGTGTCAGCAGTTTCATCTTTGAAACCTGAGGTGAATTTTTCTGGCTTTCCACTATCTTTTCGAGAACATTTTATAACTTACCTCATTTGTTCTCAAGATTAATGACCGATGCATTGAAAGAGCATTAAAATACGTGCGTGTCTGTGACGATCATGGTGAGAGAATAAGAAATATCTACGCATCTGACATTGGTCCAAATGGAAATTTGGAAAATCTGCTTTTGCAATATCTCTGCATAATAATAAAAAAAGAAATAAAACATAAAAAATGTAGTATATTTCAACCTGTATAGACTTAAAAGATATATTTCAACCCGCAAAAATGTCATTATTACTCATCCTTATGTTGTTCCAAACCCATGCTTTTATTAATCTCTTGAAATGTCCTTGTTTCTCACCAAAGCTATTGTATTTCTTTAAAAGTCTTATATAACAGCATACAGTTTTGAAACAACATAAGGGTGAGTAAATGATGACAGACTTCTCATGTTTGGTTCAACTATCCCTACCATCTCGATCCAAACTCAGTCTTCCGAATCATTAATTTAACAACCACTGTCTGTTCTCGATCCAAATGGAATGAGACTTCCAGCCACGTTGGGAGAGAGAACCCATCCTGACTTCATCATCCCATTTGTCAATACTCGCAAATAAAGTCTTTTTCGGCCTATTGACTGCAGATTGTCGATGCGGGGTGCGCTGTGTGATTGCAGCTCGCTAATTCAGGGAGAGAGGCGCTGTGTAACTGCAGATTGCCGATGTGGGGAGCACTGCGTTCTGTGACCGTGCCTCCACTGAGACAAACAAAGCAGGTGAGTGAAAGGCGGAAAAGGATGTTGCGGAGGGGAATTCGGCATCCCACTTCATCAGAGAGTTCTTATCCTCGTTAAAGGATTATTGATTGGAGAAGCTCATTAAAGCCTCTTTTCTGACATCTCTGAGAATCAGTGGCAGTAACACGGATTAATAATTTGTTACTCGCTGGCCTTTCTCTTCGGTGCTGCTCCAATGAGATTTATCAAGCCAGAGATCAGTCAAAAGGCAGGCAGGATCCCTCAACGGTGTTCACACCGATCACAGAACCGCACCTCTTGTTTTTTTTGCAAAAACTAGTTTTTTGTCAAGCAGCAGATTAAAGGATTTGTCCAAATATTAACAATTTACGTCACATCGTTTAAGGCCTGTTTGGCTCTATTTCCCGAGGCGTTCAGAAGAGATGTAGCAATATGTGTTTTGTAAATGAATCACTTTTTCGGATCTTTACAATGAATCTGAAGGATTCGTTTACAAATTGGACTGATCCAGTGACTGACTTTGATCCTCACAAAAAGCTTCTGTTTGACTCCTGAAGACTTAGTACAAAGCATACACATGTCACTTTTATGATACCTAAAAGCTACAGTAGCAATTCTTTCCACACTGTGAAATAAATTCCTTTAGAAATTACAGTATTACTGGCAGCTGGATGTCAGTAACTTACTGTAGATTTAAATATATGTTATTTACGGGCAGCAGTTTGTTCAAAAATAAATTAGCATTATATATTAAAAAGTCTTTATCTTTACAGGAAAAATTAAATAAAATAACAGCCTCATGCAAAGCATTTCTGGGAACCAATATCAGAAAAAAAACAGAAACAGGTTGATGAGGATTTCTGGTTCCCAGAATGCTTTGCATGAGGCTGTTTTTAATAGTTTTATTCTGTAAAGATACAGACTCATTAATGTTTAATGTTCATTTATCTTTGAACAAACTGTTGCCAATAAATTAGATAAATATAAATTTACAGCAAGTTAATGTCATCCAGCTGCATAATTACAGCAAACCTTGTTACAGTGCAGGGTTATTTTAGTTTAGTTTAACCAAAACCTATATATATATATATATATCAAAACAAAAATCAAAACAATTTCTGTCTCTTTTTACTTTTGTATGGCATCCCATACTTCACAAAACATTCTCTTACCTCCTTTTGCCTTTTTTTTTATTTTTACTGAAAAGAACTGAATTATATTCACTGTACAAGGACTTGATGCCTACTTTGTAAGAGCTTCAAAAAGAAACACAAAAACACTTGACAACCAAAGAAACTTCTACATAAAAGTTGTCTGAATTCAATTTTAACCTGCGAGTTTATTAATGGAACAACAAGCAAGCAGCTTTTTAAAAAAACAAAATGGAGTTGGAAAGCGCGGTTATAACAAGGCCACTGACAGCTAGTCATCCATATCTGCAAGCGGCCATAAACTACGCTCAGGCTTCGCTTGAGACTGAAGGGGCCCCTTTTATTAGAGCACTTTAGCAGGCCTGGAAAATCTGGCCAGGGTTAAAGAACACCATTTTTCTTGCCATTTTCTTCCTGAGGGAAAAAAAATCAGCAGCCAAAGTTAATCTAAAGAGACACCCACAGGAACAGCACCGAATCCAAGAACAACCCTTCAGTTTTGTCTCTAGAGCGACTGCAGCCAGCACTGAGGAGAAACAGCCGTGTGAAGAGACAGCTATGACGACCCTTGAAAAGGTCTTGAGGTGACCGAGAGTCTGTAACTTTAGAGTGCATGTGCCCATGCTTTAGTCTAATACTGCTATTGGTTTACATTTATCGTGGGAGTATAATGTTACAGTAAAGCCAAAGAGCATGACTTCAATTTGAAATTCCTTTAAATGCTAAAAATACAAATTGGTAATTGTTTCTATTGTGGTTATGCCAGTCTTTTTGGCACTGCTTGTTAGCATCAGTGTATATGCAATGCATGATAACTGCATTATCCTCTTTTCCGAGGCGCTCTCGGGGGATCTTTTTTTTAGCCATATTCATAGTGAAACTTGCTAATTAGCACATTATTAGGAAAGGTGATTCATTCAAAGATTCATTAAACAACATTATACTCACTGCTTCTATAGGTGAGGCTGGAACACTTTACAATAACCCAATCACGACATCTCTTTGTTAATACAATGATTTTTGTAATTGATTTTTTTTTTGTCCGTTTACCTTACTTATCATTTTTACCTTTTGCAGGTAGCTTTGAAATAGCAGGATTACTTACAGTCAGCCATCATTATGCTCGAATAAACCCCTTCAAGCATGACAAGTACTGATTCAGCCTGTTAGGTTTTATTCATAATGACCAGCTGATTGTAGATTATGCCTGAGGCTGCTGAGGTTTCTATGGCGACTATACGTTTCTGTTAACATCTAAACATAGATCAGCTGTGACAGAAGTAAGCTCAAGGGCCTGAATCTAACAAACTCGTCAACTTGTGCACTTTTGTACGACATGTAAATACGCTCGGCGGGTAGCGCATAAGAACGTGGGCCAAAACGCTGTCCCTATCGAGCTGAAGGATACTATTTTTTTGAGGCGTGTGGCCATGTTTCTCTTGTCCAGATTAAATCCTCAGGCTCCAGAACCGAGAGCCACACGGAAACAGTCCAGCGCTGGCTAATCCGCCGTGGTCTGTCAGCCTCTCACATCCACCCGTGAGTTGACGGAGACGGTTTGAGCTCGGTAACAGACACGAGTTCATTAATCACCCACCGATTCTCCCACCGTCACATCTGACAGACCGAGCAAGCGTGTTTGCCAGAGAGCCCGGCGTCCAACTCATACAACTTAACACAGCAGGTTGGGGAAAGAAAAGCAATAATGAAAGAGAAGAGGGGGGGCTGGGGTGGGGGGTCTCACATTGGCGGCGCAGATCCGTGCGCTTGAATTCATCAGAACCTGAACATGTGCTTGGTTATTAATAAGGAGCTCATCAAGGACACTGGAAGGGAGCCCACCACTTCGTAATTGAGACTCTGAAATCAGGATCCTCGATTCTTTCTGAAACTTCGCCCACACATACCTACGCTTCACTGTTGAGATATTTGGGAACCGTGAACCGGATTTTGTCCAGTAAAATACCAGAAGTGTGCAAAATTCATAACTTTTGGAACCACAAGCAGTTCTGTTGTGAAGTGAGAGAAGACCTGGGAGCGATTCCTTTTATAGCACGGCATTTCGTGGAAAACACGGATGGAATCTATTCTGAACCATAAACAAATCCAATCTTAAAAACTAATCGATGTGGAATGCAACCAAAAATTGAATCGATTTGGAAACTGCAGGTGGAATCCAGTCATAAAAACAGAATCGACATTGGGAAAAAACTATCGGAATCCAGTCATAAATATGGAATCAATGTAGGAAAACATGGACAGAATGCAGTCATAAAAAACTGAAAACACGTAAAAAAAAAAAAACACGGTCAAAAGGAATCCATAAATATGAAAAATGCGGACAGAATGCAGTCATAAAAATGGAATCAACATGGGAAAAAAACAGGTGGATTCCATTCATAAAAATGGAATTGAGATTAGAAAATTCCCATTTTTGGACAATGGAATCACAAGGAAAACACAGCCATAAAACGGAATAAAAATGGAACAGATATGGAAAACACAGAAAGGTTCCAGTCATAAAAATAAAAATAAAAAAAACAGAAAGAAAGAATTCTTAAAAATGGAAAACAAAATCCAATGGAAAAAGGGAATCGACATAAAAAAAAAAGTGAGTAGCCTACTGTTCATAGATTTTTCATTTAAAAATATTTAATAAAATCACAATCATTATGCAGAAGTGGAACCACAAAACTTCCCAACGTACATGTGATGTCACAATCAATACATCCGCTGTAAGGTCACGCAGTCCTTTAAGCGATGCCCTTTCTTTTCTATTTCCCCCTCCAGCAGAGAAAAAGGTGCTAATGTCATTAGTGAATTCACTTTAGGGGATTACCTCTGAATTAGAGGACAGTAATCCTCATAGATCAGCGCACAACATCATATTTCAGCTTTTCTATAGGATTAGCATGATGCAGCGCTCTTCCCTGTGTAGTCAGATGTGGCAAACACCTTTGACAAGGAACTGACTCATGGGATTTTTGAAGGGTGGATAAAGTTGCCAAGTGCATAAATCATTGTGCGCTAACAAAAATCAGAAAAGACATTTATCAGGTCCGAGATGCCTCGTCCTGTCCAGTACGTCCCATAGAGTAAAGAAAAATGACAAATGAGAGCGCTTTAATGACTCAATAAATGGCAGTCAGATTGAAAAGAGATTAACTTAAGACAATTAAATAGATTTTTAAAAATCAAGTAAAAAAATGTACTTATGTTGGTGTCATATTCTATAAACGGTTGCACCTTTATACTGTATGGCTGTGAACTTTGTCTTGCTTTGTCATAAAAAGGTCAAATTATCTTAAGAAACTATAACCTTGACACACAGTTATTTGACTCTCTGCCTCTTTTTTCCCTACGTTTCAGCATGTTGGTCAGACCATATGACTTTGATTTGGCAGACAAAACCTGCTCAAATATTAATAAGCTGTGAATAATTGATGAGCTATCTCAAATGTGTCACTTCTAGATCTCAACAATGTCTCGAACAGTGCTTACAGTTCCTATGACATCTGCAATCAGTAATCAGAGATGACCTCTCATTCAATTCTTCCAAGACTGAATTATATGCACTAAAAAAAGCATTGTTCATCAATTCTGATATTATTTAGAAAAGTCATTACAGTTCAGTTGCTGGTCCCCACTGACTTTCATAGTAGAAAAATCCATTATGGAAGCCAATTTGGACCAGCAGCTGTTTGGTTATCAACATTCTTCAAAATATCTTCTATTATGTTCAACAAAAGAAAGAAACTTGAAGAAATTTGCTGACTTTGAGCAATGCAATTTTCAATACTTCCATCAAATATGATAATATTGACAATGATGACAGACTGGTGTTGTTTTGTTTGATCGACTAAAACAAAGATGCTACACTATGTAGAAAAAAACAATGACAAATTGGACTTGACCACTGCTGTCTTGTTAGCCACAGCCTGAACTGTCAGTCATTTTTCTACTGACTCTTATAACGGCAATGCTGGAGCTTACACAGAAAGCAAGAAAAAAAATCCTGCAACAGCATAATCGTGTAGAAATACATGGAAAGATCACATCTGGGACAGGCGAACACATTCTGACAAGTTTGCTTGTAAAAAGCTTATTTACAAATGAACAGGAACAGGCGATTCGGAAATAAGCAATAATTATGTGCCTCTCACATCTTCAGCGGCTTGTGCTGCTCTCTGGGCTCACAGGGACGAGTCATTAGTGTCATCCGAGGTGAGAGAACGCAAAACATCGAGAGCTCCGTCCACACAAATTAATTCAGACGTAAAAATGAATTACAGCTCCATACACACACACACACACAAAACAGCCTTCTGAAAGCGTGAGAAAACAAACAGCACTCTGTGAAAATACAAACGACTATATTTAACACTGCTAATCAAGCGGTCATCAAAACCATTACTTAAACACGCAGTTTAATGGAGGAGAAAGAGTAGGAAGGTTGATTATGATGGTGATGATGCTAATTAAAGCACGTTCCCAGAAAAGAAAAAATGCACTAAATTCATCGTGTTCGAACAGTAGCTGAATTTTCAGTATTCAGTAAGGCATTTGTCTGCCTAGTAATTCAGGATAAGAACATGGCATTAATATAAGCTCACCATTTGGGATCTGTCATGTCAGAGACTGCTTATGGCGATTATATGATTGAAAGAAGTCATAACGCTCTAGTATTAAAATGTAGTTAAAAACAACTGTATCACATTTACTTTTTGCCATTTTGTAGCCTTTATTACAATAGGACAGATCAATATTAACAGTAAGTGAAGTGGGGGGACAGAGAGAGAGGGGGGGGGCATGATCGGGAAAGGTTTTTTAAGTCAGGATTCGAACAGAAGACGCTCAAGTGCAACAGCACTGTATGTCAGTGCACAGCCCACAAGGCTATCGGCGCCGACACTGTCACATTTTGATAATGGCTTTACAATGATCAATATTGCTTGGAATGGAAGTGCCATATTAAATTTGTTTACATGCAAGTGCGTGAAAAATATACGATTTTAGTCTGATGGTTTATGGTTACGATTTTGACATCATTTTTGTTTTTATTAATGTGTAAAAATGTAACATATATATCTCAAAAAAGTTAATTGTCAAGAACACATTTTGGTTTTAGGACAACTTGGATGATAATTCTGATACACTTCAAAAGTAGACTATTGTGGGACTAGACTATACAGTAGACTATACAGTGGGTACGGAAAGTATTCAGAGGATGTGCAAGGAGGAATGGCAGAGGATCCCCAAATCCAGGTGTGAAAAACTCTTTCCCAAAAATACTCATGGTTGTATTCGATCAAAAGGGTGCTTTTACTAAATACTGAGCAAAGGGTCTGAATACTTAGGACCATGTGATATTTCAGTTTTTCTTTTTTAATAAATCTGCAAAAATTTCTGTCAATATGGAGTGCTGTATGTACATTAATGAGGAAAAAAAATAACTTAAATGATTTTAACAAATGGCTGCAATATAACAAAGAGTGAAAAATTTAAGGGGGTCTGAATACTTTCTGTACCTACTGTATATATGTGTGTATATATATATATATATATATATATATATAAACATAAAATTACATGGTGTTCATATTTATCATTTAACATTATTCTTTCACTGAAAAATACTTTGCATTTTCAGAAATACAGTAGATAATACATTTTACAGATAAACACAAATAAATGTCAAGAAACATTGAACTAAACAATTTTTTTAAGTAGAAAGCATGGAATCATAGTGTTTTGACAAACAAACTTTTTTCTTTTCTTTTTTACACTAACATTGTTAGTGCATTGTTAAAATCTTGCAAGATTATAAAACAAAACATCATCATTTTACAAAATCCTACAAATGTGTAAATAATACTAAATAGTAATTAGGAAATCAGTAATTGGGATCTTTTCATTCAGTTTCCTGCGTGCCTGCTTGTGTGAATGAGTAGATACATCTTGGAAAGGAAAAGGAAAGGTGTACAAATGAAAGGAAAATGTAAAAAATATATATATATATATATATTGTGAATAGGCAGTGAACAGACGTCCATCCAATTTCAGCTAGATTCACTCACTCGGACATTTCTGGCCTGGCCAGTGGCGTGTAAGTCCAGTTAGCTGGTGGGCAGGGAAAAGCATGACTGACCGCTTATATCCACAATTACCGAGACAGACTGTGCTTGGACAAGTGTGCCAAGGCATAAACGCCTCTGAACTTCCCAACCAAAGCACCAGAAAGCAAATTCACACCATCCACGAGTCCACTCCCACTCAGGACCTCAGCCAGGGAGAGAGCAAGAGAGACCAAACCGAATTTATCAAATAGGAGCGCGTTCGTTCTCTTTCACAGCGGCCTTCCAGTCACAGCTGTGAGTCATTGTGCGCAACGCTGCAAAAGAGAAATGGCTTTTTTTTCTTTGAGCATTTTCTTGGCTCTAAAAGCTAGAGTCTGTAATTGCAGTAAGTTAGGCTCATTTCTCTGTAACAACACTCAGTCACTGTGTTTAGAACAGGACATGGCCAGCGCTGGGTACATTTAAATGGCTGTAATTAATAATTCTCCAGAGAGTGAGTGAATTCACTTCTAATCACTAAGTTTCTCTGCCAGCCGCTGTCCAGCATCCCACCAAAAATGAGCTTTACCCAAGCGCCAGCTTCAGTCCCGTTCTCCATTTTGTAACCCAACTCCAACTCGAGTGACACACTGACTAAAATGGCATTTTTAGAGAGAAGCATACTAACTATTGGCAAACTTCTTATTTAAGAAAGTCAGCTCCCTCGTGGCTTATTGATCACCCACATAGCACCTGCTGGTAGATGCCATAACTACATCATTATCTGGAGTGTTTATTTTTCCCTAGCAACACTATTGTTACTATAGTACTATGTTGTAGATATCTTATAGAAACTATTTTAAAAGGCTCTTAAAAGCATCAAATGGATTACTCTTTTCATATCTGCTATCTTTGACAAGGTTAGTCATGAGAGAAGGAAGTGAAAGCATACATAAAAAAAAGAAGCTAGAAATGTTTGATGGGGAAAAGAAAGACTAAAGAAGACAAAGATTGTCTTAGCTATCTTGCAGCATCAAATAGTAAAAAAAAAAAAAAAGAATTTATAACATCTATGTAAAGTTATGAAATCTTATGTAAATAAATCTGCCTAAATGGAAAGTAAATAAATAAAATAGCTAAAGAAAGTTACATCTTTTCAATAACCCTTTATATTAACATACATTGAATACATTTATTTAAGATATGTTACATTATGTATTTATTAATTTGAATGATTTATTTTTGCATTTTAATATCTTCCTTAAGATCTGTTGCTCTGTCTCTCCAAGTAAATAAATAAATACTAAAGTGTAAATGCTAAATACTAAATTAAAATTAAAAACTAATAAGTACATTAATAAAATGCAACTAATAATAAATGTAAAGAGAATATATTAACACAAATCCTAAATTATTTAAATAATTATTTGTTTAAGCTGTAATGTTATATATATATATAGTGCTGCAAACGATTAATTCCAATTAGTAAAAAAATTTGTAGTTTTTATTTACACAATATATGTGTGTGTACTGTGTATATGTATTGTTTATATAAATACAAACACCTATTAATAATATAGGTTTGACCTAGAAGCTGTATTTAGAAATCCAAGAGCAGTGCTTGGCATTCTAAGCACATGTTATAGTCAGCGGAGGACTGTAATACCGCTATTCTTTGATCCTGCATCTACACACACACAAAAAACCCCATAAATGATTCAACCTTTTTTTGTGAAGCATAACCCTGCTGTGTGAGTGCATCTATACCACAATCCAAAATATTTAGGGCTCCTCAGCCTATCTATGAATATGTATAAACCTAAATCTAGACAGACAAACAAAATTCTGGATTCTTAACTAATCGCTCCCAAACAAGAAACGTCTCCAAAACGGAGAAGAATTCCTCATCCATGAATATCACTAAGTATCACTTTGTGGACACATGTATACTATGAATATTAAGAAAGATAAAAGTAGAGAGAAGCGCTAATAATGCACAAATCAAATCCATATCCGCGGCATAACCTAGCCAACCTCGTCCTTCAATTTTATTTCAGAGCAAGGAAGCCCCGGTGAGGCATAAAATTAAACCAAAGTCAAAACCTTCCTCCCCGTGATCTCTTACTCCAGCTAGCAGAGGCCTGGCAATTGCTAAAATGATATAGTTATTTTGGCGAAGGATCCAGTCCTTTAGCTATAAATGTACGCACAAAGGAAGAGGGAGCAAAAGAGTCACCCGGTTCTCTGAAGGTGTATCTACAATGCTAAACAGGAAGGCCCCAGCATTCGTTAGCTTTGCCTTTGTGACCCATCTTTCCCCAAACACAAACACATCAGTAATACTTCAGCACCATATGCAGAAAGAAAGCTGGCGAAGGAAGCATGAATAATTTATAGAGGCCTGTCTTTAAGAATTAAAGCATGCGAGCTGAAAGCCCCAAATTGTACCACCTTAAACAGAGACGAGACACAGGGCGAGGGGTAAAGGCGGCCCACAAGGAGAGCCGGTTTTGGGGGGAGGGGGCGGAGCGTCTCTCTCCGGAGGGTCTCGAGCACCAGGGCTGTCTGGAGTGTGACAGCACACAGACTGAACAGGACCTCCGAAACTAGGATGTCTTCCTTTTTTTAGTGCGTCCTCATCCAAACCCACCGTCCCTCGCTCTCTCTCGTTCTGTATCTGGCAGCTTCAGGAGAGCGCATTTGTCTGGCTTCTCTGCGGGCCATGTTCATCATATCATTTCTCCAAGAGCGTTTCATTTGGGAGCTACGAACGGCCCATAAAAACAAACGAAACAACTGACCTAAATCACAGCAGTATCCCGCACGCTCAGCTCCCCCAGATTATATCAGAGCCTCCCTTTAAAAAAATTAACGCATGGGGGGATAGAAGCATTCAAATTCATTGAACTTGACAATCGAACTTCGAAAGGAAATTTTGTCAGTCGAAATTTAAGGAAAGACACTCCAGGTGAATACAAAAATGATTTCCCAAGCTGATTTAAATTTTTCTTTTGTATTACAAGTTTTCTGTGTGGCTATATTTAAATATGCAAATTAACTATTGTCTAATTAAACATGCGCTAATTTGCATACCTTTCCAGAACAAAAAAAAAAAAAAACGGATTATACCAAGATTCTTGTTTCATTTCAGAGTTATATATATTGACATGTTAGAGTTACAGAGGGGATTTTAAATACTTCTTCTCTGAAAATACAGCCAGAAAAAAAAAAATATATATATATATATATATATAAATATTATAAAAATAAGGTGAATTATACTTCAGGAAATCCCTCTGTAAAAACCTTCAGAATGTGGATAAGGATAAAACTGTTTGGTGTAAATGCTGCTGAAGTAGAAATTTTGTTCAGCTACAGTTTAAAGTTCACTTTAGTTTTAGTTTCAAATATTTAGTTTTACAAATTCCAAATAGCCCAAAATCTCAAACTTGCAAGCAGTGTCTTACCTTAAGCTTGTATCATAAAAACTGAAGTCAAGCCAGTGATTCAATTCACAAGACATACCCACATCAGTTGTCACCATTGACAACTTTGTTCAGAAAAGACATGTTTGAATCAAAAATGGTTTCCTCATGATTTTGAAAAATTTTATATCATTTTCAAGATGTTTTAATTTAGTTAATGAACTGAAAACTTGCCCTATCTCTAGCATATGAAATTGATCATGTTTTGAATTCATCTCATGCATCCATTTCACTTTTTGCCTCACAATTCTCATTGCAATCAAAACATACACTCTTGATGAAATGACAGGTAATGTTCCTTAATTTCCCTAAACATTTTGTGTGCGTAAATTGTGTATTCAGATCTGCCTCCATCCAATCCACAACCACCAGAAAAAAAGTCTGTCTCACTCAGAAACCACTATTTTGTTTTTATTGTGACCTTAATGGAAAGTTATTTTTAAAAAGGTTCAAATATGTGATCCGGGAGCACAAAACCAGTCTTAAGTTGCTGGAATATTTGTAGCAATAGACAAAAATATATTGCATGGGTCAAAATTATTGATTTTTATTTTTTGTCAAAAATCTTTAGGATAGTAAGTAAAGATCATGTTCCACGAAAGTATTTTTCTTACTAAAAATATATTAAAACTTCATTTTTGATCAGTAATATGCATTGATAAGATAACATTTGGACAACTTTAAAACTGATTTTCTCAGCATTTAGATTTTTCTGTACCCTCAGATTCCCGATTTTCATATAGTTGTATCTCGGTCAAATATTACCCTTCCAATTCATACATCAATGGGAAGCTTATTTATTCAGCTTTCAGATCATGTATAAATCTTAATTTCGGAAAATTAACACTTACGACTGGTTTTGTTGTCCAGGGTCACATATATGTTGAATTATCTTCTGTTGAACATTAAAGAAGGTATTTTGAACTAACAATAGTAAGCAAGCAGTTAATGGCTCCCATTCACTTCCATGGAAAGAAAATACCGTTGGGTTACACACATTCTTCAAAATATTTGCCATTGTGTTAAACAGAAGAAAGAAACTAGACAGCAAGGCGGCTACCATCGGCTTCGAACTAATCCATCGTCTTCCTTGGAGAAAACAAAGCAGAGCATTCTGGGTATACACAAAGCGCATTGGGAATCTGGCCCATTAATAAAAGCAGAGGCCAACCAACACCGCCGCCTGTGAAGATTTTACATGTGTCTGTGTGTTTGTGTGGGCACGCATGATATATGTGGCGTCCCCAAATGTGTGTGATCAAGCAGCTGGAGTACAGACAGAGAGAGAACAAAAAGTAAAACTGTGTGTGTGAGTGTATGTGTGTGTGTTTCCAACCGTGTATTGTGTTAGTGTAAGTGAGTGTATAATGTGCGTCAGCCTCGGAGCAGAACCGCTCGTCGGTAATGTGTGTGTATGGAAGAGAGAAAGGTGAACGCTCAGATAGGGTGCCTGATTATGTATGCATTGAATAAAAACTATTTCCCTGGCCAGCAGGCCTTCCAACTCCGCCCAAATACTACGGCTCCCTCCCAACGAGAGGAAGGAGGAGACGAGAGGAGCCATTTGAAATGGCCCTCAGGATACGCATCACCCTGCGCCGTGAATGACAGAGGAGGCCACTCCGACCGCTTCCCCGATCGCTATCCCTAAAAAAACACTTTTCCGCACAGTAAGACATTCCAGCCTGCCCTCGGGGGCGAGCGGAGACACACAGGTCTGACAGCGCTTCGGCAGAGGGCAGGACATCTCAGCTGTACATTAATGTTTCTTCGAAAGAGACATTTCTTGCAGCAGACAGTGTGAAGGAGAAAAACAAGGGGAGAGGATGAAGAGAAATTGATTAAAATATCTCCGCTTTTGACAGCGATCAAACTGACACAAATCCACAAGAGCAAATTCATTCCAGCTCATCAGCGCCGATATGCCACTTCCTCGAGTTCAGCTCTAGAAGCGCTAAACACGATGATCTAATGCGTTACGATCCCATCAGGTCTACTGGCGACTTTGTTTTTATTGAATTTTGCTGCCACATTGCTGCTCTTGGTGTCCAGTTTGGCCCAATTCCACATGTCTGGCTACACACAGGCTTTTTAAAGCTGTAACTGATTCTAGAAAAAGTCACCTTATGTTTTTCTTTAAAGGTCCCCTGAAGTGCCTTTAAACACGCAGTGCTATTCTACGTGGTGACGTAATCTCTACTTAAACAGGAAGACGGGGGCGGGACATATCGAGCAGCTCCACCTCTTTTTAGAATAGCCAATAGCTGTTTGTTTATATCTGCTCAGGCTAGAGCTGTTGAGTACAGTAACGATGCATTTGACAGAAACAGTCTAATAGATTACCCCCAGATTCAATACGAAAATCTTACTAAAGCCAAATTGTGATCATTATAATCATGCTTAGGCTGCGTAGTTTTAAAAGTGTAATCATGTCTCTGGACTCTTTATAGTGTAGGGGGCGAGCTCTTCAGATCCTAGTGAGCATTTGATTGGCCAGAAGATTTGATGAGAACCTGAAGTAACACAGAAAAAAAACATTCATTTGGATTTAATGGGGACCCATTCCCATCATGTCACATTAACAAAACATTTAAGATTAGTGTCATTTGAATCAGAAAAGCACAAATGATTACCTATTGAATACCTACTACAACATAGCTGGTCAATCAGATTAAGTTTATGCAACCAGCACCTGGTCTTGAACAAGTGATTGATCAATTCTGGAGCAAGGATATCATTATCACCACATATATGTTAAAAATGGTTGACTGAAATTACTGACAAATTAGTACATGGGTTATTGTAAGTCAGCTGGTTCCATTTACTAGAATTGAATTCACAATTAATAAGCAAAATAATAAAAGTCAAAACACATGTAAATAGTGCAATGATTCAATAAATTCTAGAAATAAATTCCTATCAATCTGCACTACTGTTCAAAAGATTTTGGTCAGTGAGAGTGTTTTCTCATTCTCACCAAGGCTGTATTTAGATTTACAGTAAAAAAAACAACAACAGTTTTGTACAGTATATTCACCTGATGGTGCTATTTGGCACAGTCTTCAATTCAAGCACTGAGAGAGAAACGATAATCAAAATCTCTCTTTCTCCCCGAGTTGTCACACTGCGCAGATAACTTATTTTGTTCTGGATCCAATCTCATGTGACACGCTTCCACTCGCCTGTAGAGGGCAAAGGTGGCCCTGCAGTGCCTAAACCCTCTGTATCATGTGAATTACTTTGTGTTTTGGGCTAAGAAAGGTTACAGAACATGCCATAGATGTTCAAGTTCCTCCTCCGAGTAAGTACAGTAAGCACATTCTCTAGTATGACTGGACTGAGGATGAGCGCTTTAAAGGGAACTACAGTGTATGGAGAGGCGAGTGTAATCCCGTAATCCTGACCTGTGTAGATACATCAGTATTTGCCCTAGGAAGATGTCTGAATGCTGCACCCCAATGGGAGAAGACTCTATATCCTTTTATACCATATCTATCTCATCTCAGACCATGTTTCTCTAAGACACTGCGAAGGACACAGTCACTTCTAAAAGGAAAACAAGGGGAGATGTTCCTGCAGCGTGTCGCTTGCTGATTGCCAATTTACCAGTGTGAGATTTAGGCTAGTCTGAAATAGAAAATCAACCTGAAGAGATTAACTATAGCTACTATGATCACCGTAGCAAGAAGCACCAGCACTACTGGTTACCAGCATGGTGTTCTATAATCTCAATATTAACCAGCTAGACTCCACTGGTCATCCAACATTCACTAACTAACTAAATAAATAAACAACCTACCCAGCATGCACCAGTCTAGACCAGAAAGTGCATCAACTTTTTATATTACCATAAATAAATAAAGTTTTATATCCATAATCTATTATATATTGTTTTTCAATGCACTTATAATGTTTGAAAAAAACATTTTTGTGTCATCAATGATGACATGGCAAGATTCAGAATTCATGATATTAAAACCAATTTGTTTACATATATACAAGCTTCACTAAAAATAGATTTAAGTCACATAAATATGCACATAAGTTACATGTGTATGTAACTATACATTATATAATATGTTTTCATCTTTCTCATATTTTCCATTGACCCATGAATTCTGGTCTTGGTCTAAGCAGAAACAATAAAAGCCTGAGAAAAAAAAGTTCATCCAAGCGGACAAAAATTACAGTTTAATGCAGAAAGACATCACCTTTAACAGCAATGGTCTCAAGTGATGCTCAATTTCCTGAAGAATGAGCTCACATGATGTGTCGAATAGCTTGCGCATTTATGTAAGGCACATTTATGACTAATAAATTTATGATGGATGGACATTTCAACCGAGATGAAAACAAAGCTCATGGGCCATCACTCAATTTGCATCCGCGGGCATCGCTGCGTAACCGGAGACTTCCGTGAGTGAGCACTTCAGGCCAAATTGAAGGCGTTTTATGCGCAATTCAATTTGGCTGAGTGACGCAACTTCGCAGATGGACGCAAATCTCTGATTTAAAGCTGTGCTCTAAGAGGTGAGGTTTAGCTTTGAGCGCATAAAAAAACCGAGAGAGGAAATAGGAGAGGGCAAAAGAAGGGGCTTCAGCTGTCTACTGCAAACCTGCTCCCCGTTCCGCCCCAATCCCGTCTTCAAGGCAGCCATGGGGAAATCGCCATGGCAACTCCCACCTGGGAGCACTTGTTAACATGAAAGTTGGAGCGGAGAGGAGAAGGAGAGGCTGCTGTTTAAATGGAACGGCTGCAGGCTCTGTGTGTCTCAACAGGTTGAAGGGAAGAGACAGACGCCAAACAGGAAAGGACTGGAGTGTCCATCCACCACCCAAGAGCTCATGCGGCTCCCGCTCTCAAAGGAAATCGGCCCCCGAGGACGAAGAGCGCAGGAAGCCTGGCGAGGACGGGGATGCTTTTGCATCCATCATCGCAAAACAAGAGCTGTCCAAGTCAAAGCCTGAATACAAATGGCCCAGATCTCTGTTGAAAATCATCTAAGGCACATCATTTAAGAAAAGCCTGATGGTTCGGTGCGAAACCGAGCGGTTTAAGTGACGACGAAGATGAGAGAGATTTTCAATTTCGGTCGGTAACGTGGAGGTCATTATTTTTCTTTGATGATACCATAATAGAGTTGGCCAGGATATATATTCAGAGCGTTCTGGAATAGAACCACATTAGCGCTAAGATACCTTTCCATCTCTCAAATCTTTCTCATTTGTCCAGACCACAGTCCGGGAGGGGCCACGGACCCCACGTCCCAGAGGGCGATTCATCCATCTCATCACTCCATATCAATTTCAGGGAATGAAAGTTAAGCGACGGGACCAGGAGCGAAGCTCTCTGATGTGGACCCCTGATTGGTATTTCCAAGACAAAGCCGTCCAGAGGAGCCCGAGGAGCTGACGGAGAGCCGGGGAGCGAGGGGTTATCCGAAAGGAGGTTTGCGTCTTTCAACTACCGCAATTTATCCTGGAAAAGACTGACAGGAGAGACAGTTAGCATTGACATTCGGTTATTCTATATGCTTCATTTTTTAACGCTATCAATCTGGTTCCACGAGTGAAGGAAAAGCATAGGTAGCGGCACCGAGGCCCTCTCGGATTCCGTCCGAACCGCAGGCTCTGGGGCGGGAAGAGCGGGTTTCATGTGCCGAGAACTTCACAAAGTCAATTTGATTCGCTCTTCCTGCTTTTAAACCAGCAGTGACTTTGAAGTGCTGCTGACAGAATAACATGTCCGGGGCTGTTTTAAATTTTCAACACAGCTCCACTTTGAGCCTGAACCGCCGGCCTGCTGCCGTCCTTCATTTTGTCGGACCCCTGATTCGGATTCTCCTCCAGCTTTGAGTGTTAATTCTGTGAGCGAGGCACAGGAGGACACGGACAGGCCCGGGGAGGACGGGCCGTGAGGCTGGATGACAGGTTACTGTTATTCTAAAAGCAAAGGCTATTTCTTACACTACTACACATTAAAGGTGATGTAACGGGTTCGAAATCCATAACAGGCATCGGCGTAAAAAAAAAAAGAAAAGAAGGAAATGAACAGGTCAATGACAAAAAGGAGTATCCATGATTAAAAAAAAATTTTTAAAAAAGGGCTTGAAAAAATGTTTTAAATATTTCTTACGGTAATAAAAAATCTTGAATTAATTTTATTATTATTATTATTTGAGAAAAGTCACACACACACAAATGCATATGTGTTAGTGC
>JAUMHP010000007.1:955500-980963 GCA_032361065.1 Enteromius trimaculatus | reverse complement strand
AATTATTCAATCCAAATACACTTTATTGTTGGAATTCTTTCCAAAATTAGTCTTGTATCTCAAAGCATAACCTATTCAATCTAGCATCAGCATGCAAGCCTTCTGTTGCCTGGCAAAATATTATATTTCTTATACAAAATGTCAGGGTCAGACATAATTTTTCCTGACAAGCTCTGCTATTTTTGAAAAATATGCTACATATTGAAAACTTTGCTCAAGTTTGTTGTGTAAACTATAATAAAGCAGTCTCATAACAAAGTATGCTGGAAATTACATAAATCAAAGCACACAGTGTTCGGAGAGGAACGCTGGAAAATACAACAGAAAGATGCTTGTCTTTAACCTGCTTCAGTACAAGCTGTGCATGACAAACGCTGCCAGTATGAAAGCACAATCGGCGTGCACTGCTCCTGCTCTGCATACGCACCACTTCTGCGCTGCTTATGTGTTCAGTAAAACCGTTTTGTTTAACCCACCTCTTAATTCGCGCGAATCGTGCTGCAGGATGTCTAATTGCTTAACGCTTCATTCATTCTTATAGGCTGACATTGCGATTGGGACATGATTAATCGTACAGAACTAGTACATACTGCAAGTTCATAGGCGGGCCAAGGTGGAACAGGTGGGAAAGAGACCCTCCTGGGCAGAGCAAATGACTCAGAAACGCTCCAGGGTGGAGTCGGCAGGACAGACACCCTCCAGAGCATAGCAGAAAGCCAAGGCTGAGCCGCAGGGCACCAGAGCAGAGTGGGTGGAACCCCGGCCCTCCAGAGAGCGAGAGCCCACCAGGGTGGTGCCGGCGGAATTGGAGCCCACCAGGGCAGCGCAGGAGACCAGGGCAAAACAGGTGTGACTGTAAGAGAGAGCACAGAGAGATTAGTAATGGCCTCTTCGGTCAGGACAGAGCACGGTGCGAGGTCATAGGTGGTCTCTGTATTTAGAACAGGGCAGGTCGAGAGTTCAAAGTAGGCCTCCATGGCCAGAACAGGGCAGGACGGGAGCTCCATGGCGACTCTTTTGGCCATGACTGGGCAGAACGAGTGTTCAATGGCCTCCGTGAGCATGACAGGGCAGGATGCAGACTCAGTAATAGCTTCCATAGCGGTGACAGGGCAGGACGAGAGGTTAATGGTAGCTCTTATGGCTGAAAAAGGGCAGGGCAAGGATTTGATGAAGGCCTCCATAAAGTCTTCTGAAAGGTAGGACATGGAGACATGTGCAGTACTTTATTCAGAGTTAACAGGCAGGTTCAAACACCGGCAAACAGGGCAATAGAGACAAGACAGAATCAGGTTTCAGGGCAGGCAGAAAACAATCAAAATCCAGAGAACCAGTCCAAGGTAACAACAGGAAAAAAGAGTCTTTTATACTGGAGGGAAGGGGTGTGGTGATGAGGATCAGGTGCTAGTGTGTGTGTATGTAAATGAAGTGCAGGTGTGGCATGTAATCAGTACCAGGAATGAGGCATGATGGGGGATGGAGTATGTGAGCCGGACACAGATCTGACTGGGAGTGCCCTCTGGTGGACACAATGAGGGACTCCAGCTAAATATCATGACAGTTTAAATCTTTGGACTCTATTTATTGCTAACTTGTTCTTGTATGCTTTATTTATACATTACATTTTTGTTTTTAGATGAACTCATCCCTAGGGATCATTAGACATTGGCAGGTTCTTTGGTCTGTTGGATCAAATTGTATTCTCACCAAAATCAAACCATTCTGGAATTCAACTTGAAACTGAACCAAGACCATATCCTAAAGGGGTTTTGGAGTGAATCCAAGATTGATTTGCATGTTCATGTTAAGCTAAACTGCAGGAGAAATCACATAAATGCCTTAAATAGACACTCAAACATTATTTAAGCTAAATGTATTTTACATCAGCATTCATTAAACTGATCAAAAGTGTTTATAATAAAAAAGATTTCAACAAGTTTTTTTTTTATAAATAAACACTGTTCTTTTGAACTTTTGAAAAAAAGTAGTTTACACACACACACAGAATTTAAGAAGCAAAAACTCTTTTCACTATTCATAATATTGAGAAATAAGCAAATCAGCATATTAGAATGATTTATGAAAGATCAATTGACACCTAAGACCGTAGTAATAATGCCAAAAAAACCCATTTCTGCTATCACCAGAATAAATGATATTTTAAAACACATAGAAACAGAACGTTATTTCAATGTATTACTGTTTTAACTTTTTTCAAATAAAAACCAATGAAAAACTTTTACAGACCCCAAGCGATAGTGTTCAATACATTTGTTGATGATTTTTTTGTTAATATATTCATGAAGTTTTAAGATTCCTGTCTTTCCCCAGTTAAATATATTTGAGCTGTTCAGTTGACAGAAAATAGCTGCTTAAATGTGCTACAGAGCCGGTTGTAAATCGAACTTAAAAGGATATGGATATGAATGGCATTATCTCAAGGGAGGCATGTAACCAAACTATCGCATCTATTTTTAGCATTTGTTAAATAATACATATTCCGTTATTATAGTCATTACTTGACGTGGCATATTTCATTAAACGTAATTTATCATTTATTTGGCCCTGCTCTTTATTAAAACGATTGTCCTCGCTTGTCTGCTACCGCCGTGGCAATCCAAATGTAGTGTTATTTGTCATGCCAATAAAGCTCAGTGAATTGAAACTGAAACCGAGAGAAAGGAACAAAGAGAAAGAGAGAGAAGAAAGAGAGTGAGGGAGAGAGCTGACCATGTTTTATTCATTGTAGCACCAAGTGAAATTTGGACTCCAGGTGCACCTATTTTAGTCGTCTCTAGACACCTCACTTCCCAGGGCTCTGAGTGTTTCCATTTGTTCAGCTTGAGCAGTTCAGTTCATCAGGACTTACACTCGTTTTTTTCCCCTCGCGATTTCAAGATTCGCCTTTCACTGCCTGCAATAAATAGTTTTATACTTGGAAGTTGTAAACTTGCGCTTGAGTGTTTTTTGGCAGCTATCTGCAGTGTGGTCAGCCTTCATAGTTTAAACTAAAGAAGGCCATATCATTTATCAACATTTCAGACTGTAATTTATGTATTTCAACCGCTATTTTGAGGCTGGACGGCCATTTATACGAAGCAAGACATTTTCAGTAGCACTTCATTAAAGTAAAACAAACCTTATAGCCTCATGACTCAGAGAAGAAAATAAATGAACTCGATTTGTTGTAATTAGCATTATAATTAGCCTTTTAACATCTCTGACTGAGACCAGATCTGTCTATCCGGCAGTCCAGTCGTTCCAGGCCTCCAATTAGATTATGCAGTATAGTACAGGAGCAATAAGACAGCATTCTGTCATAGATCAGTATGAGACTATTAGGTGACTCGTTTAACAAGCACTTTTGTTAATTATGCTAATAGCCTAGAAATGCCCAGCAGGAATAATGGATAGATAAATGTTTATCACCACCAGTTAATGGCAAAATAGAGGACCGAATCAATTATACACATCGTTGTGTTTGAGTTGGGCAGGTGTAAAGGCAGCTGAACACCTGCAGATCGACCTCTGATTCTTCGATGTGGTGGAGTTTACAAAACAGTTCGGAAATTAAATTTTACTGACCCTCAGACTATCACATGTAATTGAGCAGTGATGGGGTGCCGAGTCCCAACAGCTGATAAAAACACCCACATTAATCCGCAAGTTATGCATATGACTCCAGTCCGTCACCCATTCACTGCAGAGGATCTACTGGTGACCAAGTGAATTCACATCAAATGTCTTTAAATCTGTTTACAAGGGGAAAAAAACTCATCTGCATATTGGATGGCAAATTTTAAGTTTTTGGTTCGTTATTCCTTTAATTAATACAATAGGGTGGCACATAGTTGAGAAACATGTATATGGAGTTGTTAAGGTAAATTATATCTGCCTATGAGTCTAATCAGATCCTGATGGGGTTTTTTAATAGGCTGAAATCGGCCTGTAATATTCATGAGGTATCTTGCCTGAATGTGAGGATTGGGTCACATGCTGTTCCTCCTGGTGCTCTGATGTCTGTGTGCCGTCTGTTCTTCTGCCCTCACTCGTCTGATAATGACTCACAAACACGCCTACAACCAAAACCCAAGATACATTGATACCCAAGATCATGTTTTTCAGCAGGAGAACACATGAAAAGAGGAATATATTTTTCCTTGACTGATGTAGAAAGACAGAGAGGAGAAAGAATACACAAAATGGACAAATATGTCAAAAAGTGATGTTACGGTGCAAGAAAACTCTGCTAGTTTATAGTTAGAAGATATCAGTCTTCGAGCTCAGACTCCCACCTCAGCTTGCACTTTTTAAAGAAAAGTTAGCCTGACAGATGTAGAGAAGATCTGTATGGAGGAGTGGGCCACAATCCCTCCTGCAGTGTGTGCAAACCTGGTAAATGGTAAACAGGAACCGTTTGACCTCTGGAGCTGTTAACAATGGCTTATTTACCAAATATTAATTTGTTTTGACTGAAGCGATCACATACTTATTTGACACAGTAATTGCCAAATAAATTGTAAAAAAAAATCATACAATGTGATTTCCGGGTTTTTCTTTTTAGATTCTGTCTCTCACAGTGGAAAAACACCTATGCTGAAAATTATAGACCCCTCCATGATTTCTAAGAGAATCACAGGGTGATCAAATACTTATTGACCTCACTATATATATATATATAAATATATATATATGCACACATTTTATTTCACCTTGTTTCTGAGGCAATATTTCTTATTTTGATTAATTTAACTAAAAATCTAAAACTGGACTACAAATTAAATAAAAAAAATCCATATAGGCATATTCAAAATCTAAAAATATATATCACGTAGCTTAAGAAAACTATTATCTCGATACTACAAATAACTATATAACTCTAATTATATATTATGTAGCAACAGCAATTTACATCCAACCCAGTATGAATCATATTTTTGATACCATTAAAAATACATCTGATATATCTACATTTTTGCTATGTCACACTATAGGACAGTCCAATTTTTATTTGTAAACTAGTCAAATATAAAACTAATAAGACATGACTAATTTTTTAAATGTCAAAATAAACAGCCATCATGGTAGTTTTGAAAAATATTATGAATATAAAAAACATATTTGCAAAATCATGTACATGTGATTTCAGTCATTTCAGTAGTCTAATAAAAGCTGTAAATAAAGTCAAGAGAGCAGCCATGTTGGATCACACAATCAGCGGAATTTTTACCTATTAATTTGTTGACTCAACTTCTGAAGTTAATTATTTTGGATGGTGAGTTCTGTTTAAGTATAAAAGAGACAGAGAGACAGAGAGAGAATCAATATTTGAAATATAACATGGTCTCAGACTTTTATACCCAGTATATGCAAAGAGTGGATTTTTGGTGAAAAAGAAACAGTCCTGGGCTGCTTTTTACTCACCAAAGAGGACAAAGAGGTAAAAGAAGGGTGATGACATCATCAGTTTGGTGGTGCAGACGTTGAAGTGCCGGTAGGGAGGGGTTAAAACACAGCTTGATTAGTCCCAGATGCAGAGCTGGCCAAAGACCACCTGATTAGAACCAGCGACCCGCTGGCATGCACAATAAGAACTAATCAGAGGAGTTTAAGGAACCTAAAAGAGAACACATGAGCACATGTGGGTCAGAATCAGTATGTGAGCTGTACAACATCACTGTAGCTGAGATTATGAGTCCTGTAGACCGAGAGAGACGCTGATGAAACACTGACCCCTGAGTCACTGATCACAGGGCGGCTTCTGAATATGAGTCACAACAGGACCTCGAATCAAAACAGAGGTTACATTTTACACATTTAACATTGCATTTTTTAACTAATTAGATAAATGCCAAGAAGTGCATCAGAATCTTACTTCAGAGTTAATTTTTTTTGTGTTTTGATGCACTTCAAGTGTTGACTACCGTGTGTATTTGTGTGTGTGTGTGTGTGTGTGTATATATATATATATATATATATTAATAGTTATTTGATTTAATTAATAGAAGTTAATTGATACATGAAATCTAATTATGGCATTATTTTTGAAAGCATCCTCCTGGTTTCATAGCATTTTTACACGAGTGTCTAAAACTTTGAACAGTAGGCTACTGTAGCTTTGCAGGTAGTTTTTTTGAAGCATCTTGGAGACGTGGTCACAGTTTAAGGATTTAGTCTTTGCACCAAAATAACACTACTTGTCCCCAGTATCATTTAAAACACACACACACACACAGATTCATGGATGAATCATTTCAAACAGGAATCATGAATATTTCTGGTAATGCCCCATATTTGTCTAGCATTTACAACTGCAGATGAATATCTTGCATAATCCAAGCATCTGTTTTGTGTGATAACCAGTTTGTGTGTGTTGGTGTGTGGGATGTCTCTTTTTTCGAGAGGGTGTGTGTGATGTGTTCATGATTTGTGTTTCTGATGCATGTGTCTGTGATGTGTTGTTTCTAAGGGAGAGTGTTAAGGCCTGGGTTATGACAATGACCAGCAGTGAGAACTGAGTGCAGGTATGTGTCCTTCAACAGAAGCCAGAACAGTCAACTGTCAGAAAGAAAAAGAAAAAAGGAAAAAGAAAGAGTTTTTAGTAATGTGTGTGTGTGTGTGTGTGTGTGTGTGTTTGAATATATTAAATAATAAATAAAATTATTAAAATAAAAATATATCTATATATTAAAATAATTAAATTATTTTCTTTAGGTAAAATAATAATAATAAAAAAATCTAATTAAAAATGTATATGTTGTTTTAGAAACTGTTAAATGTGCACTGCAAGCAATTTAAACTATCACATATTATTAACTATAGATGTGCATGTATTGTCTAATAAATGTAGTCAGCTGAATTTGAATGGAGTCTTGAGCAAAGTAAAAGAGCCTGCATTTGAGACCGCACATTCAATACAAAAGACAGTTTCCCTGAATGAGTAGGTGGAGATTTACTTGAGATCTTCACTGGTTACATCACAGCTTGTCTCTCGGGTGCCCGGTAAAACACTCTACGTGACAGAGATAGCTAGCTTGAGGAATCAGACACATTTATCAAGCCCAAGAAGACAGCAGCTCTATAGCCGATGGGAGCCGATGGGAGAGACGGCCTGCTCCCGGCCACAGCGGTAGCTGCCGTTGACAATTTTGTCACCTTCTGGAAGATGAATAGGTGAAAGGCTTTGAGGGATGAGGGGAGAAGAGACTAGGAACGTGTGAGTCCCAGTGGAGTTCTTGACAGTCCATAATCTGCTCTTCCCTAGATCTGGCCGTCACCCTTCATCAGATGGTGACTCCTGCCAAACTTTGTGTAAGAGTCTCTCCGTCTCTCTTTCCTTCCCCCGGCACTCTTTGCCTTCATCAACACACGACTTTAAGAATGAAACATAACATGAGGAACTTTGAGAAAGATATAACAACAAGAGGCTAGAGCTGTGGTCAAGTTCTCCTGGGAAGTCATTTAACATGATGTGTGTGCAAGTGATGTTGAACAAAATAAAATGAGTTCGCAAAAAATCTCTCTCTCTCTTTTTCATTTCCAGTCAAACACTACGGAGCCCCTTAAAGGACATGGTTGAGGAAAAAAATAAATTTATTTTTAAATCTTTTGCGCTCTCTTGAGCTCAGATAAACACTTTTTGTTTACTTTAAGCTTCCAGTGTATTAGACAGCTCCGTAATGGAGCAGTTCTACATCATTAGAGGCGGTTCTGCAGCGAGAGCAATCGTAACGTGTATATCTAACCATCAGCTGTCAAACGCATCGGATATGGCTGTAGCACCGCTTCAAGTTGAACACACCTGTTGTTCTCTCGCAAGGCATTTGCATTGTGCTTCGTGCTTTTGTTGGCACCTGTACAGACATTGTGTGTTCGACTTGAAGCGGCGCTACAGCCACCGGTCGGTGTATAACATCAAAGAACCGTGAGAGCGTTTGACAGCTGATGCTTCCATATGCACGTTATGATCGCTCTCGCTTTCGGTCGCAGCAGCACCGCCTCTAATGATGTAGAACTGCATTACAGAGCTGTCGTTGCAACACAGTCTCACGAGCAATTTGTACACATTCGTACGAGGTGCCAAATTTGTGCCAATTCGTACTAATTTGTCTAAATTCACGTGATGGGTAGGTTTAGGGGCGGGGTTAGGTTTAGGTCATTCTTACAAATTCATACGAATTGCCAACTCATAAAAAACGTACGATTTACAATAAATCGTATGAATTCGTACGAGTGAGGTCGTAAAAATTCACACGAATTAGCCACCTCGTAAAATACGTACAAATTGCCGTGAGATCAGGTTGGTCTGTTAGGCGGAAAGCACGCCTAACACGCTAAATTTATTATCATAAGGTCTTTAACCCCCCTTTTTTTTGTAAATGTATTAACTTTTTGATTAGTTGTTTCTGACTTAAAGCTGCCCACCTTGGATGTAGGATCTTGAAAGATTGCCTTTGCTGCCACTAAGAATTATGGGAACTGTAGTTTGGTCACACAAGCCTCCTCAGCATCAGTTCAACCAAATAAGTGTTTTTTCAGTCAAGCTTCACCATCATTCATCAACAACACGCAAAATGCATACAAACTAAATCAACATTCACCAACATTCACAATTCTCGCTCAGAAACCTTGCAAATGAAGATGACAGACAAGAACGCAGGTGCTCAAAGAAAGCCGTCAATCATGGGAAACACAATAACCAGTTAGAGGTCACTCGAGGACCCATCAAGCATTAATTGGGTTGTAATTTATTGTGTTTTCGCAGGAAAACACCCTTCCGTCCAATCAAAGTGTTGAAAAGGTCCTTCAGGGTTTGAGTGTGATGGGAATGGCAGAGGCTCTCCAGAGGTCTAAGCAGGATGATGAGCATAAAAACGCTGTCCTTTCTGCCCACTGTACACCTCACAAGTGCAACCAATTAGAGTAATTGAAAACGGGAGACATGTTCAATTAACAGTTTGTTCAGAGGAAGCAGAAATGGTGTTGAGTGGTTTGAAGCAGGTCGAAAGCAGGAAGAAAATTGGCAATTATTTACGTCTCACATGCCAGCGCCATTATCTGGCCATTCATTCTCAACAGGGTTTCCTGTAAATAAAAAATGGAACGGGCAAAAAGCAAGGCATGGCGCGTGGGCGGTGGAGGGCAAAACAGAACCGCTAAGAAAAAAAAAAGGTACTCGTGACGGGAAGCATTGAACCAGAACTTTTGCATAATACCCCTTTAGGCAAAAGCGGTGCGCTGACAGGGGCATCTGAACTGCGGACATGCCTAACTATCCAATGGAGCCATTAGCAAGGCCTGGTGCAGAGTTTTGCCTTCACCTGTCAAATCATGCATGCTACCTCATCTTTTCTTCACCAGACAACACATCAAAACCTTTCCCGTTCCATTCTCTCAACGCCGCACACAGCAATTTATATTGATCACTCTGACAGTGTGATCATTCGACGGTGTGCCAAGATTTGGGCGGCACTTACCGCTTCCAGGATATGGCAGGAGATGTGCCATAAGTAGTTTGCACGGTGGGGGGAGAGCATCTCCACTACATTTGGCCATTTTTTAGCTGCATGTTTTTGTGCGTATTATGGGGATCGAGGGAATTAGCATATAAACTATTCGCTCGCTTGGTGATTTCTGCTTTGGTGCAGTCAGCCACAGCGTTTTGACCTTTAAAAACCTTACAAAGTCGATCTGTAAAAGTCTACAGTTAACTTTTTCATTTGGGTGAGTTAATTCTTGCAGGCTCAATGCATACATAAACATGGCAGCGATTAGCAAACATTGATCTTTCGCTATTATACTCCAATTTTCGGACGTCTGGACCCTGCTTTAATAATGGTACAGATACAAATTGCAGCGTTGTATGCAACACGGTCCACTTAATGAAGACCCTAGGCACCACTGTAAACAAGCAAAGGGCGGTTTGAGTCACAAGTATTGATGAGTGATGGAAAAACAAGTTTTAGAGTTTAGAATGCAGATATATGAGCCTCATGAGAGTTTGTTATAAAATAGGCACGGATTCAGATCGTAAATACCATGTGACTCACCGGAGATAAAGTCACTGGAAAATGACGTCCTGACAGGCATCATGGCATCATTGACTGATGGCACCACAACAACCACTTTTTTATTTTAACAGTGAAAAATATGTCTAAAACAGGGCAAACAGTCACTGACCAAACATCTACTGTAATAGAAAGAATTTGTTATTTTGGTTTTTTTTTGTTTGTTTTTTTTTAAATCAACATAGATATTATATCTTCTGGCTTTGTTAGAGTTTGTCAGCAAATTTGTTATAGTGATTCAACTACAAATCTGCATACTCATTTGAATTGTTGGAATATTGTTCTGCGTGTTTTATTGGTTCTTAGGTGATTGTGTTGAAAAATACTTTTTTTTTTAGTTTAGTTGAGTGGTCCAAAAGTTTTAAATTGTCTGTGGAAGAGGTAAGACACGTTTGTTAGTTTAAGGGCTATGATAGGCTGTCAACCTTGTCTGTCAATGTATGTATTTGCCTCCACGTGCCCTGTTTGCGCATACATGATAACATTATCAGCATGTTCCATTAAACTACAGGCCAAGAAAGAAAAGCGTGATTATTATAATAATTTGCACTTTTTACTGGTATGTTTTCTCACCAGTGAATGACAGCATTCCATACAACTCTTCCCCAATGCCGCGGCTTGTTGAGGTGTTTTGGAGAAGGTGTAGCTTTGGAGAGAGATTTGCTGGAAGAATGGGATCTTACGCATTTTCAAAGCCTCTTTGGAATTGCCTACCCTACCTTTAAACGGTTTGGTATGTAGGTCTTGTAGGATCCTTTTCACACAAGTTCACACAGAGTTTCTATTAATAAAGCATTATGTTTGCACAATTACTTTAAAAATATCCTGTTATGACTTCAAAACAATATTAATACACTGGGATTTATGAAAACTGATGCTTTTGAACGTTAGCATCACACATATCCAGCTCTGCATTTTCTTAATCAATCTAATCATCTCATCCAATCATTTTCACAAGCTTTCCCCTTAAATAAGCCCACTAGTCATCCCATCCCCCCTCCACCCCTTTACCACCTTTCGCGCCTTCCTTCTCTAGGGGGCTAGCGGAGTTCGAGCCGGACGCCGAGCTCAAGCCCTCGCTAGGGTTCAGACCACTAGGGCTCGGAGTTCAGATTTATATTTAACATAGACTTACAAATTTTTAACTATTTGATATTTCAGCATTCCTTTAAAAAACACCAAAACCAGTATAAATATTTATTCAATGTTAAATCAAAACATTTAATTTTGAAGCTACTTTTTCTAGTGCCTATTCAAAGCTTTTCTCGTGTAACACAATGACTTAAAAATCGGCTAATTTCTCAGCCCAGACTGATATGTAATTAATTAATATGCACATTTAATTTTTTTCATTAGATTAGAATTTTGAATCGCTTGACAGCCCTAGTATTATTATGTTAGATTGTAATTTCTGTAAGCAAACTCTGTTCAGTGTCTGAAGCATATTTATGTGTACGTTTCGGTTGAGTGGATACCATGAGTCTCATGATAGTTTTCCTAACTCTCTAGCTAGGTTTCCCAAGCGCACACAAACATTTTCTGTCAGACTACCAAGTGCTAAGTGTTAGCTGTGATTGACCTTGATTTGACCTCAACGCTGTGGAGGTGGCAATTACTCAATACCTAATTCCGTGACAAATGTTTTAAAGATCTGGATTGAGATGAGATTTTGAGCGATCAGTTTGTTCTTATCTTCAGCAGCTAATGACATTCTGAAGATCATCATCATTTCCTCTGCAAAGCCTCGGTCTTCCCGAGAGGCAACGTTAAATGAACCTCGCTCAGGCCAAATCAGCTTAACTTCCTCTCAGCATGATAACGATACCGTCTCTTGCCCCCGGGACGATTCTCTCGGTGGGTGAGTGATGACAAACGCCCCCGTCTCCATCACCCACCACATCAGTCCCAATCTTCCAGATAAACGAGGGTAACTAGAACAACGACTTACATATATCCATAAAAATAACAGTTGACGAGGAAGCCATTTTCTTCATTCGGCTCCAGTGGCGGAGATGCTTTAAAAGCATGGCTTGCCAAACTACAAGCTGCTCATAATTTAAAGTGCTTTAGTCTGGTTAGTCTTTAGTAAAAAGATCATTTTGGGCAAACTGATTGAGAACTGAACTTTCCAAATCTACATAGGCTTATTTAAAATGATTGTTTTGAACAGTCACTAATATGAATCTGACCTTTCAAAGACTAAATATGAGATAGAGCTACAAGCACAAACAATGTGACATTTCAACAGATGTTACTAGAATCATTGCTTTTAGTCAGCTACTACCTGCTCACTTTTACTCTTCTTCTTTATTTCTATCTCTCACTTACTCTCTCCCTCTCTCTGATGGATGGGATGTGAGCTGTGGTATAGGTTTGGACAAGCTTAAAGATGTCAGCACCAGCAACATTGCGGAAAAGCCATGAACACCTTCTCACTGCCTCTTCTGACAACGTCAGCGAGAAGACAGACTGATGAGGAATGAGACCAGGAAGATGGATGCATGGGCAAGGAGAGCAGAACGATGGATGAATCGGAAAGGTACGAAGAAAGATGGATAGATGTCTCAACTGTCAAACACGTTACCAGTCATGTGTGAGGGGCATCAGTCTTAACTGAGTCCAAAACTCAAAATTAAATCAATTGCAGCAGAGCGTGAAGTATCAATGCCCGATCGTTCAAAACTGCTTTGTTTTTTTAAACCGTACGTTCAAGTTAAAGAGATAGTTCACCCAAAAATGACAAATCTGGCATCATTTACTCACCCTGAGTTTCTTTTTTCTATTGAGCACAGAGAATATTTTGAAGAATGCTGCTTAACCAGCAGCTGTTGGTCCCTGTTGACTTCCATAGTAGGAATATATATATATATACATTTGTTTACCCCAAAAATTAAAATTCTGTCATTAATTACTCACCCTCATGTCGTTCCAAACCCATAAGACCTTTGTTCATCTTCAGAACACAAATTAAGATATTTTTGATGATATCAGAGAGCCATACATCCCTCCACATCAATACAACTGAAATGATCCCCAAACCAGAAACATAGTACAACCGTTCATGTGACATCAGTGGCTCAACTTCAGTTTTGCCATGCTACGAGAATACTGTACTTTTTTTGAGCAAAAAAAATTATAATAATAATTTAACTCTACCATTCTTCTACTGTGACTTACGTCTACTGCTATGGAGGGTCGGATTGGCTCTCTGATCTCATCAAAAATATCTTAATTAAATCATTTGTGTTCTGAAGATGAATGAAAGTCTTACAGGTTTGGAACAACATGGGGCAAGTAATTAATGACAGAAATTTCATTTTTGGGTGAACTAACCCTTTAAAGGAACCGTATGTAAGAAATGTATTGTAATAATCATAAAATGTATCTGTTATGTTCAACAGGCTTTAAGAAATCATGTTAATTTCAAGAACTCATATCACTGACAACAGTAGTACATCCAGGGGCCTGTTCCATAAACCAAGATTAGAGTATAAACCAGGCTTATTTCAGTTAGTCTGACTTATTGCCAGTTAATTTGTATTAAAATAAGTCAGACTATCTGCCCTAAACCTGGATTATTTGGTACACTTTTTTTATGGAACAGCCCCCTGGATATTCTCGTTTAAAAAGCGCAGTTGCAGCCCTCAACTGATGTTTAAGTTGTCATGTTTTGTTTTGGTCTGAAGCGCCACCCTCCATCTATCTCCAATATTTTGAATTTGAACTGCAATACCTAGTTCAACCACTCGGTGTCAATCCTACATACAGTACCTTTAAAGTCAATGGTGACCAGAAACTATGTGGCTTTTTCTGATAAATAAATATAAATAAATAAACGCTAATCACGCTTGTTTTCTAGAGTTTCTAAAAGAGATCTTAATGTCTCAGAAACGTCTGCATCCAAAATTCACAGATTCCAATGTGATTAGTATATCATTTATAAACAAAACTTTTAAATTGTCATTCATTTTTATTTTTTAATGATAACAATAAAGTAAAAAAAGTAGACTATTAAATAAAATATTGATATAGTAACCTAGGAGCAATAAGATTTTCTCACAAGTTTATCCCTTATAATAAAAAGTTCTTCTGTGGATCATTTCCTGGCACCTCCATCCATAATGTTCAATAAAAGGTCAAAAAATAATGTTTAAAAGGACAGCGAATTCTGGCAACCCTAGTTTAACAACAGATTGCTCAGCTGACAAAATTTTGGTACACAAACAAATCCATAAAACATGAAAATGATGTGCTCTAGGACCTTTGATGTGCCATTGTATAGTCTATCCCTCACAGCCTAGTTCTTATTCTCATTAAATTACAACATTTGAAGGATATTGCAGAATAATATTGCAGAATTTTTCACACAAAGCAGCCTCTTCTTGGTCAGTGTGACAAATTTACAAAACCTACTTAAACCCACTGCAAAATCAGTGCAAGGAATCAATTTTAATTTGTACACATCAAGAGTGGGAGGTCCATACATATCAGCTAATTTGATTATGTTTGAATATTCTGAATACGCTTTTCTTTATTTTACGCACTCTGGATCTACTTTATTCTATTCAGACTGCCTTTATGAACCCAAATATAATATGAAGATGAAATCCAAGTGACTTCTTGAAAAATCCTACAAACATTTTCCATGTGAGCTTCACGCATGACTGCCACACCTTTCGAGTGTTCATCTCCCACATACCTCCCACATGTCTCACAGTTCAACCTTTAGTCCTCATTTTCCGTGGGCTGGTCCTGCTTTGGTCTGGGTCATGGGGCCAGCACTCGTCCAGACCTAGAGGAAAGAGTGACAGTACAGCCAAAGGCAAATTCCAATAGTTTTCCAGCAGGGGCTTTGTATCCCCACTGAGAGTGTTGATGGCTCCGAAGCACAGCGAGGACAGGGGTGGGTATCGCTCATTGAAAACATACGGAGAGCCCACAGGAGAACAGAGCCTGATAAACACCCTATCTGTGCACAAATCAATTAGAAGAGGGCGTCTAAATGTCGGCACTGGGGTGCGTTCAAACACACACGCTCAAATATGCCCTACAAAGGCATTACAAGGAAAAATAGATGCATCTCTATCGCTTTATTACATTTTCAAAACGCAGGCGGCAACAGTAGGCATAGTGCAAGGCCTCCACCAGCTTATATGAATAACTTAGAGACCACCGACGGCTGCTCCTGATAGCTGGAACACTCATGATGGCTTTTGAGTGAGAACTCCAGGGCGGGAAGTGATCGCCGCATGCATCTTTGAACTGTTGTCTAACTGCTGGTGGCAGCACAGAGCTGCTGCAGGGCCGACGGCGAGCGGGGCAGAATTGCCTCAGCCTGGTGCCGCCATCAGATGCAGAGGAAGATGGAGATGTGCAGTTAAGAGCCTCGTTTAGGGAGGACGCAGATGCTCCACCTGCCTCCCATTGTGAATATGTGTATGTGTAATGTTTGAAAGACACAGAAGCAGAGTGAATTTACACTTCGGGAAGCCACAAGTGATTTCGCACTTTAGGTTGTGACTAACTAAAAGTAGTGGTGCTATAACGTAACAGCGTTTTGTCGGATTAACTTTAACCTTCGGGTAAAGCAGCAGTTAATTTATATGTACCTCTATGCACTTTTTGTGCAACACCATTGTTATGTACTGTACTGATCGTTTCGCCGCAGTTTCAAAGAGAAATGCCCACTGAGTGGCGCTAAAACACAGGTTCAATACGTGACTATGACACATGCCATAAAAAATTTGTGCTCTATATCATGTTGGAAAAATGTCCTACACCAAATCCAACCTTAAGCTTAGCTGATTGTGTTAACAAATGCAAAACTGATATAAAAAAACACATTTGTTGATGCCATTTAAACTTCCTTTAAACACCGATTTGAAGTTTCTCACCTCTCAAGAACATCTCTGTACTCTGGAGCTACTCTGGATATGTGTGATGATAACCTTTAAAAGCATCGGTTTTCAAATATCCCAGCATATATTGTCATAACATGACATAATATTCTTGAAGTAAATGTGCAAAATTATGCTTTATTAATCGAAAGGTGTCAGAGTTTTTACTGTCTCTATTTGTTAATTTCTTCTAGAAACTGCACAATACTTATTGGAACGTATTTCATGGCTCATTAAAAAGAGCACCAAGGTATGTTAATGCCACGAAACCAGGTAGGACAAATGATAAAGTAATGTCTCAGGCATTGTTCATGTTAGCAGGCAATGTCTAAACCTACAGAGGATGGATGAATGGCATTTTACTAAACCATATAGGCCCAAGAATATTAAAGAAACCATCGTCACCAATGATCTCTCATGATCTACTTACCTAGCAGTATGATGCTTTTGGGGAAATGCTTTGATTAATTTTAGTGAATCAGTTTGTTTCAAAGGTTCATTTGCATTAATTAATTCTTATACCTCCCATTTAAAAACAGAATCTATAGAAAAACATTTATCTAAAAAAAAAATAATGCAAATAGGAAAATAATTTTATGCAAAATCCTACACTTAACTAATATATATATATATATATATATATATATATACACACACACACACAATTCTAAAAGCACACGTCTGATGTTTTTCTTTCAAACTGGCATTTCTTTCGTGCTACTTTATATAGGTTTCCTTGTAAGTCCTGGTACTTCCAAATGTGTTGAGGCTGGGCTTTTTCACATTTGAAGTGAATGTACTTGATGAACAAATACAACGTGTGGAGAGCATTCACTCAGTATCATTATCTCATTTTTGACCAAGGTGGCTTTTAGAGACTTTTTGCAACTCTTCTTATATATATATATATATATTAGATATATACTGAAAATGTACACATGTATAAATTTAACCTCAAATTCAAAATATATATTTAATATGTAAACTATCTAAAAACTTAAATGACTATCCATATATGTAATTGCGAATATTACTGCCACTTTTAGTACATAAATTTAAAATCAGATAAAATTACAAATTATATCTTCAGATAGCAGTGTTATGTATTTTTTGTTGTCTATTGTGTGTATATATTGATCATCTTCATATAGCTGTTCTTTTAAAAGTTTACATTTTTCAGACATAAAATTAAAAATAAACATTAAATTATGAACTATATCACACTGTTAGCATGATTTAGTTTGCCCCTGCTACTTCCACTGAGGTAAACAGGGATGCTAATGCTAACATCCACTTTCATTTTTCTTCGTGAGCTAACTACTTTCTTAATAGAAAAGTTTAACTGTGTTATAGTTGGAGTAGCTTGTATCTTAACACACTACATTATCAAAGTCAATTCATCAGTAACTTGAGTTGACCATACTGTTTATCTTGTTTTAAGGCTTACTTAGTTGACCAGATTAGACCGAGCTAAAGCTAATCTAAAGTTGATGAAGACAAAAGAAGACAACAAGTGCTTCCACTCACAGCTGACTGATAATGAGCAAGTACCTGAGTCGACTGGTGCCGTCATTAGGAGCCTGCCGGGGGAGCTGCCTCTGGACGTCTAATTACACACACAGGATTGCGGTGTCACTCCTAAACTCCGCTGTCATCGGACACAGATGGGGTTTGATACCTTTAATTAGTGCGCGCTGCTCCCTACACAGCTCTCGGGTGCTAATCAGAGACAACAGCGTGCAGTACATCAACATATGACCCCACTGCGGTCACACTGCGCCCCCGCCGGGCCTCGTATGGCAGTGGAGACGCAGGGGAATAATCTATTAAATACTCGACAGGAAATCGAAAGAGATGAGAGGAGAGATGATGGCTTGAACTGTGACCAGAAGAGCATGAAGGGAAAATGAAGGCCCACAGCTCTCGCTCTCTAGAATGAAGAGATTAGAGATCTTAAAAAGCAGTAGGAGATGTGTGAGATGTTGGCATTGGTGAGAAATGAGAGGCATCACTCACAAGTGTGTGTGTGTAAGAGTACATACTGCGCAAGTGTGAGTGTGAGGGCGCACAGACGAAAGGCCACACTGCAGGTGTGACCAGCAGAAATACTCAACATTTCTTTGGTACCGCTGTGCATGTTGGAACGAGGAATAAGGCAGTGTTTGTTTAATAATGAGAGGATATGTTGTTCAAAACCTGTATGAGATTATTTCTTCTATGGAACACAAAGAGTCACTTTTTGAAAATTTTAACAACTCTGAAAACACACACACACACACACATAAACATTAAAAACCTTCTTTTGTGTTCCAAGAAGAAAAAAAATTAAGTCATTCAGGCTTGGAAACAACATGAGGGTTGCAAATGATGACAGAATGTTCATAGAAACTATGGCAACCAACAAAAGATTAATAATACTCTTAATTCAATTGAACCTCTTAATACAAAGAGACTAAGAGTTACATGAAAACAAGAAACAAACAGAGGCTTGACTGAGGTTTGTCTTTGATTATGGCATTTCAGAATAATCCAAAATATAATTGTATTTGTTGATTAAAGCTTTTGAGTCATCTGATTTTCCCTCGTTTTAAAAAGCATGGTATCTACTAAAAAAAAAAAAAAAGTTCTAAACTTTCTTCCATCGTTTTGAAGTCAGTGCATTTTTTAATGGGTTTCAGGTTAAATGCTTAAAATAAGGTCAGTGGTTAACACTAGCTCAAAATATTTTTGTGATTCTGTCAGGCATCAACAGTTTAACTGTAATTTGATGAAGTTATAGGAATACTTTTTGCACACACAAATATTGACTTTTTCAACAATATCTTCCGTTTTGTGTCAGCCGCACGTTTACAAGAGCACAAAAAGTATTATAGTAGCTTCATAAAATTGAGGTCATGACCACTGTCATGAGGACCTTTTTTACAATGTCCTTACTACCTATCTGTCAATTGCAGTGCTGTCTTCAAGTGAATGAAAGCATCCTGCAAAGTTTTAAATCTGAAAGTCCACCGTGTTACTGTCTGTGTTAATGTGTTACCGTGTAAAGTTACTGTCTCTCAAAAGAAATCAGAGTCGACTCAGAATCATTCAAATCAGTTGTTTTTTTTAAACGAATCCCAAGCCTTTTCATGTTGATGTCATGATTTTACCATGCGTTCACACTGCCGGCGACGAGAGCGTCAAAGTGGCCGGAAGTCATTCATTTTCAATGTGAGCCGGCGGCGAGAGGCGGTGAGCAGCGGCGCGGTGCGTCTTGGGTGGCGAGAGTGTCGAGGAGAGTTGAAATCAAGTCAACTTTATGGTAATGAGCTATGGCGCGGTTCGGCGGCCACCGCTTTAGCAGATTCCAGATAACGCAGTCCTGTAAACTTTGGTTCCGACTCTATTCTATTATTTATTAGCACCTCAATCGCAACTACTTTGTCCTCCATCACGATATGCGTTTAATAAGAACGTGCACAATACTATTTATAGCCAACATTTTCCCGCTGAAAGAAAACATGTTACTACAAAAGAAGTCCTTTCATCGATCATTTTCTTATTTTTACATTCAATATATTTCATGAAACTTCACTTATCCTCTCGTTGTGATCAGTCTGCACAAGTTTAACAAGTTTGTTTGATTTGCGGCCCCTTTAAATACAAGACAAGCATTCAATTTACATCAGAGCGTCAGAGCATTAAAAAAATCTCTGTACAGCCTCGTTGGCAAGCGGCCAAGGCCAATTTTGATGCTCTCGCCGGCAGCGGTGTGAACGCACAGTTAGCGTTGGTCTGAATGAAAATGCAAATTCATTCTTTGCCACTAGATGCCACAATAGTGTTTTTTCCAGTAAGACTGCATACAAAGCAGCACTGTGCTCACAAGCACCTCTTTATAGGGCATTACGGACATGACGCAATGAAAATGAGACCTATCGCTGGAGATTAGCGTGACGCAAAGGATGAGTTCGGAAAAAATTCATTGGTAAATTGATTATTTGGGAGTCATTGAGCAAATAAGGTAAAAATAAATGCATGTTATAAGACAAGTTTTTTTTTATGATATCGCATGCATGTTAACCTATTTTTGATCATTATAGGGGCACTTTAAATCACCGTTAGAGATCCTGTCCTGTGACACCCTCACAAATTCTCCAGCATTTGGCCTCTCAAACTTGCTTCACCTCTGAACATAAAAGTTTACGTTTTTATTGTAAACTCTGCATAAAGAGTGCAGCAAGCAATAATCTCTCAGCAAATAAGACTCAGTGGCCTATTTATACCTGTTATGACTCTGAAAAGATCTGCAAAAACAGCGGCAGATTTTCACACAGCCTTCTCCGAGCCCAAATGACTTTTTCATGAGCCTAATAGGAAATTATGGGTTATTATATTCTGCCGCTTGACACCCTGATTATAAAACAGCGCAACACAAAGAACTGCAGGAGAGTGGGAGAGGAAAAAATGAGCCGGGGAAGAATGTACCACTTTATTTTGAAAAGAATCACATTCTCTAATTCATTACTCTCCCAAGAAGCAATATACACCTCATTACACTAAAATGAACGGAAAAAATAATTTTCCCTCCTTACATTTGCTCATGACTGCGACCTAATCCTCAGGGCCTCGGGGTAACCTACTCTACTCCCCCAACATCCACCCCCCCGAAAAATCTCATCAGCCCTCATTTGCCTCTAATTCAGCTATCTGTTCAACTTTAACCATCCATCTGCCCCTCTCAGCCGACAGTGGAGGAGACTATAGCGAAATGTATACCATGTTTTACGAGATTTACAGCAACTCCATTCATCACCAAAGGAAGAAGTCCCGAGAGTTTCTTGGGTGTTCAGCCGTTAAGATAAAGACTGGAAACTAGAAAACAATTCTACGCCGGCCAGCTCTTAAGAGCCTCAATTCTCTCTTTTTAAAACATCGCAAAAGTGCCTTTTCCCCATAAAGCATGAAGTAACAACAGTCTCTGAATTCCTGCAGGCCTTGTTGGAACAAATCATTACGTTAACATGTTAAAGCACAAGATATATGGCCATGTTGCTCCAAAACAAGACTTTATGGAACAGTTTCTTGGCACAGTTGTGAAATTCTCCACATTTACTAACGGCACCAGCGAGAGATGACAAATTCATTGGGTCTCTGATGACTGATGGAGCACTTCTTTTAATATAGTGTGTTTTTGTTCTTTAGTTACCAAGGCTTTTGGATTTTAAAGTTGTGTTTTAGGATTCTTCTGGCACTGTTTTCAACCTCAAAGAAAGGATGTGGGAGATAAGTCGATTCTGTCAAAGCAATCTGTCACAAACAGAATATTTGTCTTTTCATTTTCAAAACCTTTTTTGTATTATTTCAGCCAATTAAATAGATTTTATATGGGCATTTGATAAGCGTGGCTTTTATTTTTTTGCTTTAATTATTAGTTTTTTAATTACTATTTTGGTTAATAAAGTTGAATCCGGTTGTGGGGAAATTCTGCTTTGAAATACTGTTCAGCTGGAATCTTAAACTAGGTTGTCATCTTTTTGAGCTTGTCTGGATTAGTTATTACAAAGATGAATCCAAGAGTTAAAATGAATTACAGCACCTTATTACAAACCGGATATTTGACCACAAACATGGTATTTTAATGTCTCTACTACTGCTAAAGTCCTTCACAAAGAGAAATGTTCGCTTTGCAGCTATATTTGCAAAACCTCTGGACGTCTATTTCAGGCATCTATTTCTGTGTATGAGGAAATCCTGAAATTGCCAAATTCACATAAAACCCTATAATACTTTGCACAATTTTTGTAACGGGAAGGTTTAGGGGTGGGTTAGTGTGGTCAGTCGTAGAAATGAAACCTAGTAAAATATGTTTTAATCACAGTAAGATCGTTGTAAAAACATTGTTTGTACAATCGTTGTACACACTGCATTTAGACAAAACCCTCATTTTGATTAGTAATCACAGTCGTAGGTCATTTCATGATGCCTGACGGAATACGACACTGTCATTATTTTTACACCCCTAGAGGGCGCTTACCTTTAAAACGTAATAAGGTACTTGCACATCGGACCTATATAGTCGTTTTTCCCCGAACTGAAGGAACCAGAGCCTCTAATGGCATTTGCAGTGGTTATTGGCGCTTTTATTATGAAGGCGGGACATATTCTGCTATTGCACACTGCTATTTCTCGAAGAATAACTTGTGACTGATAAAAAAATGGTCCCTAAGGACTGCAGTGTTAATTCATGGTTATGGAACATTAATTTTGTGAAACTTTAAACATTTGATTTAAATTTCTGGAGTTCTAACTAATAAATAAATGTCAAACACTGGACACTTCATACACCGCCGCGTCCGAATTAAAACATATTAACCTATGTTAAACATATCATACTAAATTTACCATGTTGTTGCTATAATGTGTTGTGTCATAGTAATGACGTGGTGTCAGTCGTCACTTCACCGCCATTCATAAATACTCTCCTGAGGCATCATGGGATAGTAACACATCCATCAAATGCACAAAATCATGGCAGGTAGTTTATCATCTGGGTACTTTTCACCTACAGTTGCATTTGGACAAACTACTTTTTGGACGTACCGTTTTTTTACATACTATATAGTAGGGAAGTAGGCAATTTCAGTATGTATAGTAATTATCAATATTATATAATAAAAAGACAAACGTAACAAACATTACAGTCTGCTTCCCACTATACTGCCTCACCTTTGGGGGTACACTTGACAGCTTTTGTTCCAGCATCCATGAGAAACAGCAAAAGTTCAATAGAGCCACAGAATAAAAGCAAATCTTCCATCACCTGCTTGAATTGTACTGTTGAGTGTAGTTCTGCTTTCTCTGAAGTGTCCGTCAACCTTTTATTGAACATGGTCCAATAGATGTGTGTGTAGAGTGAAAGAGTGTGTGTGTGCGCGTGCGCGTTTGAGGGGTGTTTAGTGAAGGATTATGCAAATGAAATTTGGGAGAAAAAAATTCCTGTCCAAAAATGACTCGGGCGTAACGCTTGCTCAGGCGGGGTGCTTGACTAGAGTGTGTGACCGAGCCGCCAATGCCCACGCTTTCCCACAATCCAGCTTTGTTCACTGGGACGTCACTGTGAGGGTCTGTGGAGAGGAGCAAGAGCAAGAAAAAAAGAGAAGGAACAAAGCGTGGTAGATAACTATGGAAAGATACTGGTCCATCAGATTTACTACCGCATAAAATACATTTTTGACTATTTACTGTGGAAAAATGCTTACTTTTCATAGAAACTAGTAAGAAGCTTAGAATGTATACTGCTAAACAAAGTCCATCTTTATCATATCCCTTTAATAAATAATACCTTCTTTTATAAATATTTTGTATTTCTGAAATATTTATAAAAATATGAAAAAAAATGATATAGAAAATATCACTAATGAAATGTGTGTGCTTACGTGTATTTGTAAAAAAAAAAAAAAAATGGATATATGGGTAATTAAATATTGTAAAATGTGTGTGTTTGAGTATGTGTGTGTAAATAATACATGGATATAAGGGTCCTTAAAAGCTTCTGAAATCCAAAATTGTGTTCACTATAATGCATTATTTAATAAATCAATATTTCTAAAAAAGTGTGATAATATTTCTAGATTGGATTACATCCAGCAGTTTCTCTTGCTCGTTATCAAAACTAAAAAACATTTTTTTTAACATAACATTTATATTCATTAAGAGATTATTTTAATCCTCATGTATTTTGATTTTTCCTTACAGGGAGCTTTTGCTTCAGTTTTGTCTTGCAGTAAAGCACATGAGACTGAAATAGCCCTTTGTGAAATCAGCAGTATGTTTATTACAGATTTAAATTGATGCTGTCCCAAAGCTGGAAAAGGACACAAAACAGCAGGAAGAAAGATGAAAATAAGTTTCACTGTGCACCTTTAAACTCCCCGGGTCAGGGAAATCACCACGAACGCACCAAACTCACCAGAAGAAGCATCCTCAGCATCTCTCTGACCCACGAGTGAGTCTGACGGACGCCGGCGCGCTCTTTAACCGATGTCAGTCAGCAGAAGAACACAATGCAAAAGCTACAGCTTTAGCTGAAAATTGCCTGGAACTTCCATGAGGAATATTTTATGCTTGCTGTGCAGACAATGGACAAATGGCCGAGGAAAGCCAGAGCGACTCAGTGGGGAACCAGGAAAATCTCCACACCAGCCTCCGGATTTCAGACAAAGAGGCACAAAAGGTAATTTTTTATCTGCCGAGCAGCATCTAAAAGGTATCAAGCGGGAGCTGCTTTTCACGGCTGAGAGCGCAGATGGAGTGCTGAATCAAGCTGGGATGATCATCAACAACACACCACTGCTCTTCTGCCTTTCAAACAGTCCGAGCGTAGCTTTTCACTAAGTTGGATTTTCTTTCTCCCCCCTTTTTTTTGACTGAATTAATCTCTCCTCTAGCATGCTTCTTAAAAATGGGATTCTGTACAGAGCTTAGCCATTGGATTTCTAGTATTTCTTCCTTTTTTTATGCGTTTTTCCAAATTCTTACTGTGGCGATCAATAGCGTTTGTCATTTGTCCTCCTTGTCTTGCCACATTTTCAGGAGGTCGGTAAATTGGTCCTGACTATAGAGTCAACCGGAATCATCAAAAGCAAATCCCATCAGAGGACAATGAATTGTTCAAGCAAGATCTTCTTGCTTAATATTGAAAAACGTTTCAAGACAGGCCAATAAAGCAAGAATGTTACTAATGAAAACTGCTTAACCTCCCCAAAAAAACTATTTATGAGACAGAATATATCAAATGGTTCATTTCTAAAGCTTGCTTGTGGCTTTAGGAGGCGGGACATTGTCAGTTAAGAGGCATCTGATTGGTCAAAAATCTGTGTAATGCAGCACGAGTCATCAATACGTTTTGCTTTAAAAGTAATGATGACAGTTAGTGGCTGAAATATAATTTTCCTGCCCCCTGCTCATCAGTCTTAATGCTCATGTGGGTTGCCAGATTGACGACACACAACACGAATAAGTGCAACTGACAAGGGAAAGTGACAAACCTTATACTGAAAACTAATGAGAATGTAACTTTGTAAAATGCCAGTAGTCAGCTTTTGGATGGATGCCCAGGCTTTTTAGGTTGGGTAGAATCTGCAATCTTTGACCCGGTATGTTTTCTCACTTTCATTACTGCAGTATGCTGTGTTTTAAAACTAACACGGTTGTCTAAAATATGACTTGGTAAACTGATAGTGGGCAGAATCACACAGACCAAAACAAAAACAGGTATTCCAACACAAAACTCACATTTTTAAAGAAGATTAACGTATAAAGATTTAAAGTATGCAAACTTGTTTTCTGAATAGCTGCAAGTTATATTGTGTTTAGTACGGTGGCCGAGAGAGCTCAACGAGCTGCAATTTAAAAATAACGCATGCAAACAGAAAAAAAACGGCTGCAACTTAAAAAACATCTTCATAAATTTGACAACACAGGCGCTGCAAACACACGAACCACAACGGAAATGTTT
>JAUMHP010000007.1:905367-922630 GCA_032361065.1 Enteromius trimaculatus | reverse complement strand
CACACACACACACACACACACACACACACACACATATATATATATATATATATATATATATACACATCCATACACACATATACATATATCTAAATATTTTCAAAATGTATACTTTACGTGTGTCTATTTATAATAAATATGCACAGTAGACATACATTATCTAGATAAAAACTTATTTTGGATGCGATTAATCATGATTAATCATTGAGCTCTATTTTTGCTAACTCTTCTTAATTGTAATTATTAAAATGCAAATTTAAAAACAATTTTAAAGGCGTTATGAACTCATTTATTGTCAAAATTTCATTGAAGGAAATTTATTCCAAGCAGTACCTAGTGCAGGCTTTGCTGTCCTCGGTTGGAGAGATGCCCAGATGTAAACATCGCAGGTGGTCCATCCTCTGAGATGCTGGACTCCTGAAAAAACAACACAAAAAAAATGCAATACCCAGCAGAAATTTCGTTTTTTGTCAGAAATAGCATGTATTCAGCATTCTGGAGCTTGGCTGCCCAGTCACCAACTTACATTATACTTAATTCATTTATTTAATCTTCTACCAACTATTGAGGTTTCTAAAAGATGGATTTTTGGGCTCACCTGAACACCTCCACCTGTGCATTAGGGTTGACTCCGGGCAGGGTGTAGGGTTTGCCGAACTGCAGTCTGAGTGGGTGTTTGCTCTGGATCTTAGTGATAACACCGTCGTTGACGGGCAGCCAGTCCATGCCGGGTACCAGGAGCTGACTGGGCAGCAGACAGCACTCATCAATCAACGTCTCATCGGGGTCCTGCGGGTGACTCTCATCTCGAGCTGCCAGTCAAAAGAAAACAGCAAAACAAGAGTTCATTTTTTTGACCGATTTAACAGCTCAACTGGCATCTTGGCTTAAAGCCAGACAGAGCGTCTAACTCACAGCAGAGCCAGAGTTTGGTGAGCAGGCGGAAGAGCAGAAACATGCTGTCCTGGTTGTCAGATGTGGCAGTGTAGATGGGCAAACAGCCTGGTTTTAACAGGCCCCAAATACGGATCATCACCAGCATCTCTCTGAGCATGCTCAGAGACGCACCGTCCCGCAGGAACCCAAACCCTGGACGCACGATGGAGCCCTGCAAACATATTCAGTCATAAAGCAGCATGTTAAACTCAAAACTGACATGGCCATGACTGCTGGTGAATGTCATCTAATTGAGCTCACCTGGTTGGGCAGGTTGGCCAGGAGATAAAGAACAAAGTCTCCCACCCACTGAATGAGCTGCTGGAGAGATTGGAGATGTGTCCCGTCCAGAACAAACTCCTCCGTCTTCAGGTTGATCATCACCTTGTCAATATCTGAACAGAAATCGCCACTGAGGTGCATTCACTTACACAAATGTTTGCAGGAAAAACATTACAATTAACAAGAATTATATAATCAGATTACTAAGTAACTAGTACTTAAATAATCTAAGTTACTTTTTCAAACAAGCTAGTCTGTTTTTATATTTATTCCCTAAAACTTTTTCTGTCGCTGTGTTGAGAGAAACTGGGAGTGAGGCCACTTTCTTCTGAATAAAGCTGCATTTTAGAATTATTTTAGAAATGTTGCCATATTTCATTTTGCCTTCAACCTTCAAATTGGCTCCCATTGAAATCCATTATATGTAGAGAAATCCTGGAATGTTTTCCTCAAGCAACCCCCATTGTAATTATTGAGTTTGCATATGAAATTTCACAGTTGTGAAAGTGCCCTAACCTTTGTAGTAACAAAACATCAAAATGGTTAGGATGGGCAAAATGGAAGCGTGCATGCTCTGAATTAGGCCTGTCAAGATTACTAATTTTGTGTTGATGATTAATTGTCATACAATTACAATGCAAGTGTAAATATTGGCGTCCACATCAGCGAATTATATCATCTGTTTATTATAAGCTCAAGCGCTTCTGCCGCTTTAAATTCTGATAGCAGGGTTGATTCCGATTGGTTGTCAATACATCTAATGTTCATCAGCTGGAAAAAATCCTTCTGAAAATGATCCCAGTTCTCTTATTTAGATGGCAAAATATAACAAATATAAACTGCACAATTATTGTGATAATCTAGTGGTTTGTTACCAGTGTCAGTGTTTTTAGCACAGATCTCAGAGAGACGGTCTCCTGGACTCTTGTCGGGGGTGTTGAGCACATGAGGTCTAAGTAAAGACTTCAGAGTGGAGCTGATGGCGATGAGGAGCAGTTTGGCGTGGAAGTCACAGGCTCTAGCTGCGGTTGCAGTTGACAGTTTACACAGAGATGCCTTTACTGCCACTATACGGGTTGACAAAACCTTCATCGCAAGCCATGAAAGATAGGAAAACCACAACAACGTAAAAAAGAAGCCAATTTGAAGTCAAAGTCTCTGTAATAGTATACTGATCTACCTGCTGGAGTGCTTGGTTTTGTCTCATGTACTCCTCGTGAAGCTTCTCCAGAAGGTTATGCACCATGCCCGGCTGCGCGTGCAGCAGCACGTCCCACCAGTCGTAACCTGTCACCATGCAGTACTCCAGGAGGAACAGCAGGTGCCGCAGGAGTGTGTTCATGTCCAACATTTGGCCCATGGATGGAGACACTCGGATCATGTGCAACTGAAATCAGAAGAGGTGAACTATAAGATCTGGGGGTGCTCCTGTCACTACTAGGTGTCAAGCCATCATACCTTGCCATGATTGTCCACTCCCACCAGAGCCAGAGATGTCCAGGAGAACTGAAGGGCTTTAAAGTGCAGGGTCGGGCCTCCGGCTCGCTGGCGTTTAATGGCAGGTTCTTCTCCGACACGCTGGGAGGAACCAGAGGAACCGTAGAACACTCCCATGGTGTGCAGAGAAAGGCGATGGAGAATCTGGATGCTGCCATCATGGAAGGCCAGGGCAAGACCTGAGGACAGTAAAGTCATCATCAACCAAAGCAGTCTTAAAGCTATGTTCATTGAAATAGGAGAAAGGATATTGAGGCTGTACCAAGGCCTGGGAAGAACTTGGTATCTGAGGCGACTTTGAGATCAGTGTTCGAGATGGAGATGGGAAGTTTAGGGAGAGCGACAGCAGACACACGGTCCAGATCATTGGTGGCTGAGAGGATACGCCACTTCAGAATCATTGGCTGCTTTTCACCGACTGTGAATGATGAGAAAAAAAAAAACACCATCTGATGACTTCAGCAACTTAAGTTGCAATCCAGCGAAATAATACAGCATAAAGAAGCTTAATATGTATATTATGTAATATATTGCTTAGCATTATAACAGCATTAACATTATTAACTACAATAATAAGAAAGTAGTGTAAAAAAGTAAATAAATGTTATATAGCATTTGTTCCATTTCGTTTACGATCACTGCATTACAATATTTTTTAAAGAAAATAAAGTAAAAAGAGAGTAATACTGTAACGAAACACTTTTCCACATCTGGTTTAAATGTAACTTACCCACAGGCGACCGATGCTGAAAGATATTATTAACTGGAAGACCTTCCTTCCGCAAGGACCAGCACTCTACAATGCTGCCCATCTGACTGGACGCGCAGAGCAGCACCTTCACGAAACAAATCATGCTCAGATAAAAGAAAAACTGACACTGAACTTCTGACCAACACTGATAGACAAAAATTATTCTATATCTATTCAAGATTCCGGTTTCCACGGACAGCAGACGTGAGAGTAAGTTCACTTTTTAAGTTTGAAATATGGATATTTATCGTATATAAAAAAAATGGATTCGCTACAGGAGAACTTTTAGATTTCCCCTATAAATCTGAAAATTTTCTGTTTAATTTAATTGCAATTTTGTTTTCTATTTTTTGAGCAAGAAATAAATATAAATTTTTTCCTGATTAACAGAAAACACCCTCTAAAATGTTGTTCAGTGTAACAATTTTTGTCATCAACTAATATAAATTTATGACGTATTAAAAGACTAATTACTTTCACCCCAAATACTAATTACTTTTAATTTTTCAACTCGATTAAATTAAAATTTTCTAATTAAAAAAGTCTTCCTAGGTTTTGCCCGTTTGTTAATAAGAATTGTTGTCTCATTTAAAACACAATAACATTGTATATGCTTCCTTACTATTTTATATATTTTCATATGCACAAGTCAAAACAAGCATGTTTGAATTTTTACAATAATATTGTGTGACACTAAATGACACTGCAACATTATTTTGCCATTTTGTGCTTTCTATGAATCACTTTTGTGAATTTCTCAACGTCTTTGACCCTATAATGTCTTACCTATAATGTGCATCATCTCACCTGCTCTGAGTTTTCTCGTGTGAGGAATTTAAGGTGAGTGACAGTGGGGTATTTGTCCCTCCGGACGGGGTCGGTGGTGCAGCGCATGAATAGCGAGGGCAAGAGCTCTGTGTCGATGCGGCACTTCTCATTCACCACGCTCACGCACACTTTATAGAACTGCACCGGAGAAGAGCTGCTGCCATCGGTGGCCGCCACCACTATATTCCCTCCTCCCGTGAAGGCGATGTCAGCCAGCGCCACGCGGCCCCTCAGCCTGCACAGGCTCTCGCTGGCTGTCAGCAGGGTCCCGTTCGGCTTCAACAGTGACACGGTGACCAGGCCGCTCACCGTCACTGCTAACCAGCCTTCCATGGGCTTCCCGCCAAACAACGTGAGAGAGGGAGAGAACTTCACCCGGGAAAACTTCTCTCCAAAGTTAGTAGAGCCAGACTGAGGAGAAACAAAGACACCAGGGTGTGTGTTAGTTATGTTTGTGTTTTTATTTAGTAGGTGCTAAAGGGATTTCCTTGCCTTTTCAACATGCAGGGCGAGTTTAACTCCATTGTGTAGCCAGGAGAGGGCTACGATCGGGTCTCCGTCCACTGAGCTGCTGTGGGTGCACTCCCAGCTGTTCACCAGGTGCTCTGCCATTCCCCAACACTTGATCTGACCGTCTCCATCAGCAGACAACAGCCTCGAACCTAGATAAATTATGCAATTGCTTTATTGCTTGTATTTATCTGCAAATTGAATGTGCTGTCTTGTGTAAATAAAATAATTAATATATAATAAATAAATAAAATAGTTATGCAAATAATAAATATTCGATAAAATGTATTTGTTACCATTGTTGTGATTCTCGTGCCAAATGATGAAGTCAGTATGTGACTTCTGCACCAAACCACAAGTATTATATCATCCAAATTATAAAGAAAACATTTAAAGTGTAAAAGATTGTTAATAAACACACATTAAAATACACTACTAGAAAAAATTAAACACTTACATAATTTAATTAAAAGACAGATCACCTTCTAAAAGCAATCTATTTATTACTTTTCCTCTCTTAAATCCAAATAACTCTGATTTCATGTTGCATCGTTGCATTAATAGGAAGAAAATTATAACAATAAAGACAAAGTTCTAAGTGTCCAACTTATGGGAACGCTAATCACTGTGATGGCAAGTTAAAAAATGCAAAAAAAGAAAACATTTTGGGAAAATCTTATGTGGCATATGTGATGATCAGTTGTATTGAGTTGAAAATTCATTTAAGATGACTTTGTTAAACGAGTGAATTCAGTTTCAGGATTTAGCAACAAATTAGTGCAGTGCTTCCTCTCGCTGCTGTATTAACGTCATTGGTTCCTTTGTGGCTACTTGAATATTTTAAGTAAGCATCACTCAAAGCAGTAAGTAAAGTCTTATTTGCCTTGAAAGTTGCTGTAACTTAGTAAAACCTAGTAAGTATAACAACTACATACAGCTTACTAACTATATTTAAGTAAGGTGAGCTATTTGATTTTACAGTGTACAAATCTTTTTTAGAATAGAATTAGATTAGAGAGTGCTAGAGTTAAAGGGTATTTATTAAGCTTTTAAATGTATATTTTCGTTTTAATTTAGCTTATTGTTTTTATTTTTTTAGTAATTTTGTTTGACGTTTTACCATTTTTATTTATTTTTAGGTTTTTACCTCACTTCAGTTGTGGTTATTATTATATTACATTATTTTAATGCAGATTTGAGTTAGATGCCAAGGCAACATTTCTACATTTAATATTTATTTATTTAATTTTATATTTCAATTTCAGTAATTTAAATAACAATAACAAACATTATTAGCAGTATTTTGGTTACACTTTGTACATTTCATCTATTTTTTTTTCATCCCTCTAATGAAAATATAATAAAAATAAAAATAGATTCAAAATAAATAATCTCCAAAATAGCTTTACTTTAATTGTATATTATTTATACAATGCAGTAGCATCTATTATTCGGTCTATATTTTATGCAATCTAAATAAAATCATTATGCAGTGTGCATAGAATATGGAACCAAAATACTGCAAGTGAGGGTTATTATTGTATCAAAAATTTAAATGTGAAAATATGGCTAAAATAAAATAGAAAATTAATGCAATCCAAATATAATCATTTATGCAATCTAAACTAAATCATTACATTGCAATAATCCGCTCAAATGACTGTTTTACAATAATGAAAAAATTACAGACACATGACTGTAACAGAAAGTGAAATGTTCTTATTTTGTAAACAATGTCACAGGCAAAAAACAAACAGTCAAATATGCCTGTAACATGTTCCAGACGTTTCACCCACTTCATGTTTCATATAATCATGATGACTGACCTGACTGGTCCCATTCAAGGCAGGAAATGACCTCAGAGTGACCAGAGTTGATGGAGTTCACATCCCAGGGGTGATCAGTATCAATAATGTGTATCATATGACTCATATCTGCAGCAGAAAACCCATAATTTCATAAAAATCACCTGTTGTTAGTGTTGTCGATACAGTATCTGTATCTAGATGATGATCTTGGATGATCTCTGATTCAGAACCAATTAAAAGTGTGTGCTTTTCTTCATCATTCGTTTATAACTCACCAATGGGTCTTGTAATATTGGTAATAAAGGGATTGTCCAGACCTTTGTCATCCTCCTCATTCTTCAGGTCAGTGGTGAAGGCGATGAGGTTTCTACAGGACCAGGCGCACACCAGAGGGATCGACGGGCAGTGGTTGCTCTTGGGTCTCTTCTCCCACTCGCAAACATACGCGATCTCCATCATAAAGTGAATTAAACTGAAGGTTATGAGCACTGGTACCTTTACTCGAGACCTTTGGTGTGAAGACGATCACTGTGCAAGTTAGTACGTTAAACGCAAACGCTTAGCATGCCTGATACAGGAACAGGACAGGAACAGAAATGATGGCAATAACAAATATAAAATTACACTCGCCTGCCTTTAAAGTAGAAAAGAAAGAAATATGTTTAGGTAAAATTGCCCTGGCATTTCGACATTTATTTTATTTCTAATAATATTAACTGCACTTTGAAGCGGCACATCACTAAGCGTCTATTTTCGTCGCTGCTTTTCGCGTTCAGAGATTCAACTATGACATGTCGCCCCCTATTGGACTGGAGGACATATGAATGTATTAAATGCATTTTCTTTATGTATAATATATTTAATTTCGTTATGTCGTAATGTGTTTTGGGGACAAAATGTAATGACAAAAGAAGCATAATAATGGGAGTAATAAATAACCAGATTTTCATAGTAATATATAATTATGAACAAACACACTATAATTCCTTTGCACAATCTAACATGTGTTTAAAATTGAACTGGAAATTAGGTGCTGGGCGTCCGGCCAGAGGAGAACTGGCCCCAACTAAGCCTGGTTCTCCCAAGGTTTTTTACCCCATTGTCTCATGGATGGGGTTTTGGTTCCTTGCCGCTGTCGCATCTGGCTTGCTTAGTTGGGGAAACCTGATTTCTAGTGATTATCGTTGTTTTGACTACAGAGACCGTCTCTGAATTTAATAAATAAATAGTATAATCTCGTCATTATACATTACCATCACTCTATTCCCCTTTTTGATAAAGTTCAGTGCTTCTGAAGTGCATCGTTAAAAGCGCTATATAAAAGTGACTGATTAATATAATATTCAATAGAACATTAAAATATAATTTCTTTCCCTATTAATTTGTTATGTCTCCTAAGACACATTATAAATAACAATAGGCCTTAATATCAAAACGTGTTAACATGTGCATTGTTTTTCCATGCTAATTTCCATTTATTCGTTTTTTTTATTTAAAGTAAGCTTATATTCACGATTTTTTTAGCGTCTCATTATTATTTTAAACTTTGTTTTTATTTTTAATGTAAAATATGCATCTTCTCACCTGTGCCCTGTGGCCATCCCACCACCATCAGGCGCGCTACAGGTTTAGAAATAGTACTTCCACCGAGTGACATGGGCCGTAGCTGCTGTACTGACTAGCCCTTACACTCTTCAACAACGTGACGACCCATTTAACAGTAACTTATTTCCTCTTATTTGGTAGCTATTTATAAACAATTAAACACAATTAAGTTAAACCCATTACTGTGATTCAGCAAAACTATAGAAAAATGTACTGTTAATTAAATATGGTTGTGCATTTTACTGTTTTTATTTATTTATTTTTTTTGCGCGGCCAAAAATCCCGTGACTCAATGTCATGTGACCAAACGCGGAAGCATGCCCAGTGTAGAAACGCTTCCCTCGTTAAAAGCTTCTTTGCTGCTACTCCCAAGTCCGCTCCGCTCAAGAAAATGGTTGTGTAAACAGATGGTCTGTAAGACAGGTTGCAGTCGTTGCCATCGGATAATTCTTGCGGGATATCACCAAGTATTTGAGGCCTTATTTAATCGGACATTGTCAGCGTTATATGAGGAGGCGTTTGTTTAAACGTAAGCCGAACATACGGGTTCCTCAGGGGAAGCTCGGCTAACTTGTTAGCTTACCACTGTTAGCAGACGTGCTGTGTGATATTCCATCTTTCATTCTTTTTAAACACATAGTTACAACGTCCGAGACCGATTTACTCTCAAACCCGAATGAATATGGTGCGTTTAGCTGGTGTTTTTGGCAATAAATGCGTGAGTTAGTTTGGTTGGAGTGACAGTGTAACGTTATGCAGGAGGCCTGAGTCACATCTGCCGGACATATTTAGTCTAACACACATTTTAACAGTCTGAGATGCTCCTCTCGTCTCACAGTACATAAACTACACGATTATCTGTTGTCTCTAAAGCTTTAGTAGCTTGCTAGCACGCCAGGCTAGGTTATGACATGGTAGGAGTGGAAGAAGCCTTTCCGACCGACATCCTTACAAAATTCATCTGTCGGGGCGTTTTTGTGGTGATATTTGAAGCTCAGTCCAGTTTTGGAGAAGCAGGATCATCATCGGCGTGTGCTGATGTTGTGTGACTGTCCTGCTCATCTGGATCTGCGCACATTGCTGTCTGCTTGACCTCAGCTGGTCTTTCTTATTATCAAGTTACTGAACAACGACCACCATGTCTGACAACCAAGGCAATGTGAACAACAACGTTCCACTGAACAACAACAACAACGGTGGGCCGAACCGGATCCGGAACCCCGCAATGAACCAGAACCCACTGATCAACGTGAGAGACAGACTCTTCCACGCCTTGTTCTTTAAGATGGCAGTCACATATGCCAGACTCTTTCCACCGTCCTTCAGACGAATATTCGAGTTCCTCGTCTTGTTAAAGGTGACCCTTGACCTTTTTATAATGTATATTGTGTATACCATAAGGCAAGTTTGTTAATATAGCGCATTTCATACACAGTGATAACTTAAAGAAAGATTAAAGGAAATATTAATCATACAAAAATTATAGTAATAGCATTCTTATTCAAGCATAGAAATAAAATAAATATACATGTAATGCACGTACAAATTATTTTAGCTATGCAAAATATTTAATATTCATTAACAAGGCTGTCCTCAGACTTTGGAACTAACACAAAGCACCGCAAAAAGGATAGTTGGTCAAACGTTACGTTATCAGCTAGAGGTTGATTAATCAGCCTGGGCCGCGCTTCTCAAAAGCATTGTAAGCTGAAGTACATCGTAGACCAATTGAAACCAATGGAGCTATGATCAACTTAGGCTTAAGAGCAGCCCTGTAATAAAGGTTTTATTGTATTATCATCGAGATGCAATAGTGATTTTCATTAATATTTTGATTCAGTTTTTAAGTTAAGTTCAGCTTTAAGTTTATTTAATATAGTACATCAAGTTAAACTAAATGCAAATGACATATTGCCTTAGCACCTAACTGCAATATTTTTTATTTTATTTCAGTTTTGTTCATATATTTGGTTAACTATAATAAACCTGTAGCCACATGTTTATACACACATTTATTTTATTTTACAAAAAACATTCATTTTAATAAACATGTAAACACATGAACATTAGTTATTATTACGATTTTTTTTAATCGATTATTTTTTTTAAACTGATTAACTGAATTTTGTCTTGTACACTTAGCAAATAATACATTTCAGAATTTTGACATGGATATAAATAGACATATATTAATAAAATGAGCAATTATTGTTATGGGAGTGTATTGTTTAATGCCTAATTGTTGCCTGTTCTGTAGTTTTTATGCACCTTTTTTATTAACTTTAACTTTGTGATTTGATTGGCAGGCATTGTTTATGCTCTTCATCTTGGCCTACATCCACATTGCCTTCTCACGCTCTCCAATCAACTGCCTGGAGCATGTGCGGGAGAAATGGCCCCGCGACGGCATCCTGCGTGTTGAAATCCAGCGCAACTCCAGCCGTGCACCCATCTTTCTGCAGTTCTCTGAGACTGAGGGAATCCAGGGCCTTGTGAAAGAACCAGAGGACGGAAGTGAAACCAGAGAGCCACTGGTACCCACAGACACCGAAGAGGAGGAAGAGATGACCATGGAGATGTTTGACAACAGCACAGTACGGGTGAGATACACAATATTAATAAATTAATAAATAAATAATAGAATTTATTGAATATAATATTAATCAATATCAGCCTTTTCATCATACACGTTGTATGTGCTAATGGTGCTTTTATCTTATTTTATACATATAGTTATTACAATATTCTTGATATTTATTTTCTGTCTGTGGGAGCTACTTATTTAAATAGCATGCTTTTTTTAAATGTCCTGGTGTTCAGAAAATAATGATATAGAATTAATCCACTTATATCCGCTTAAAATGGCCCTTGACCGTTCTGACAGACTGTGTCCTTTGTCTCACACATGCAGTTTGAGCTCGACATCGAGCCGCGTCTGAATCCGTCGATGAGTGGCGGTGTTCCTGGCTCCAACCTGAATGAATCCCAGGATCTGTCCTTCAGCCAGGCCCCCTCAAAAGGTATGCAGCCGCTGAGGGAGACTGTCTCCGAGATTGAGATGCTAACTCGAGCAGGTAAACATCTCAAATACGCCCCCCCCCTCTCCGTAGCCATCTGGTTCTCTCCTCTTCCTCCTGTGTGAATTCATTCCCTCTCCTCCCTCCATCCAGTGCAGCCCTTCTCACTTCCCCTGCTCAGATTTCCTTTCTGTTCCCACATACTTTTATTACCTTACCCTTCCCAGAGGCCACGTCTGCTGCGTCACATGACTTCAGAAACGATCACAATGGCCTGTTGGAAGATGAAATGTCTGAGGGTCTCATATACTGGAGTTCGTTTAGATACACATTTGCAGTTTCCAAATCTCAAATCTGGATGCAAAAGAGTTGTTTAAAATGTGTGATGCGATGAGAAGGGTGTAATTTTGGCGGGATAGTTTAGTGGCAGTCTCCCAAATTAAAGTAAAAAAAAAAAAAAAAAAAAAAAAAAAAGAAGAAATGATATTAGCACTTTATTTAATAAAAATATTAAATAATTTAAAAAAACATCATTTATTTTTATTATTGTTAACAAAACAACATAATTTATTATTTACATAATAGTAAAATCTCTACATTTAATGGAAGCATTTATTAGTGTTTGTGTTTGTTTATGTGCAGTGTGGCCTCAAGAAGAGTATATTGTTGAATATTCTTTGGAATATGGTTTCCTTCGGTTGTCCCAGGCCACACGGCAGCGACTCAACATCCCTGTTATGGTGGTGACCCTGGGTGAGTTCACCACACTCTCTAGGATATCTGCAGAAAACCTGGCAAAACCCTCAAAGCAATCAAATTTCTGTTATATTATAATATTTAGGAAATAATTACACTAAAATTAAAACAGTCATTGTTTACAGATCTTCATGCCGTTTCAATCACATATCACTTATATAACCTTATATATAACTTGTATAACCTGTGCCTTTTTTATATAATAAACAGACAAAAATGTAAGTTGTATTGTCTTTAATGCATCTTAGATAGATTTTAAAAGAGTAAAATCACATTTTTTGTTGCATTGAAGTAAGTGATCATGGTTTCTGCTTCTCTGTTTATTGAGCATAATAATATTTGCACACTAGTAAATTCTTTAAAACATTTCATTTTGGAAGTTGTGTTCCATTGCATTGGTAGCAAGCCTCCACAACTGTCATGTTTGGGGATGCCAGATATCAAACCTTTAAATCCCCCCAATTAAAGTTTTTTTTTCTCTTAATTGGATACATATAATGTTTGTGTGTGTGTGTATATGTTTACATGATATATTGCTATATTATGCTCAAATTGTAATCCAGCCAGCCTGTTTTGTACTTCCTCTCTCCTCCTGTCTGCAGACCCCATGAAGGATCAGTGTTTTGGAGATGGTTTCAGTCGCTTCCTCCTGGATGAATGCCTGGGTTATGATGATATCCTGATGTCCAGTGTGAAGGCTTTAGCGGAGAATGAGGAAAACAAAGGCAAGTTAGATGTTCCCTCTTAAGAAAGTTTCTTGGTGATGATGTAGCTATGAAGTGGGTGCCATTTGCTTTTTGTATTTATTTTTTGTTAAGGTTTTTTAAGGAACGTGGTTTCTGGAGAACACTACCGTTTCGTCAGTATGTGGATGGCTCGTACGTCCTACCTAGCAGCCTTTGTAATCATGGTTATCTTTGTAAGTACTTTCTCTACCGTAGCAGCCCTGATGCATTGATTGGGTTATCTGTGATGTCATCATATTTCAGTTTGAGCATTTAAGTAATTAGTTTACCCAGAAATGTATATTGATAATTTAATCATTCTTATGACTTTCATAAATTGACTACATGTTAAAATTTTTATTGTGTTCAAATAACGATGAATGATGACGAGTGCTTTTAAGTGTTAAAAATCAGGTGAAATTATTCTAAATGTGTAATGACTTCAACTTTGGTGTGTTTGTCTGTTTTGTAACTCACATCGTATTAAGAAAGTGACCAAAATATTCTTCCTTTCGGGTTTCATTAAAGACAGAAATTCATAGAACTGAGGAAATGAAGAGAGAACTGTAATGTTCCTTCCTGCATCAAATGCAAACTAGGCACTAAGCACTTTTTATTTTCCCTCTCAGACCCTATCCGTGTCCATGCTTCTGCGGTACTCCCACCACCAGATTTTTGTTTTCATAGGTGAGTTCCCATCAGCCTCTTTGGTCTTCATCAGTGAAAAAACATTTATTATCATGTGCTAGTTTAAGTCTGTAATACAGTCAAAAGCTGTTTTTAACACGGCTATCTCTCTGCTGTTTTTCTCAGTGGACCTTCTTCAGATGTTGGAAATGAATATGACCATTGCCTTCCCTGCCGCCCCTCTCCTTACTGTCATCCTGGCTCTAGTAGGTAGGTACAGCCCACTGCAGGGCTTTGGAGAGATGTTGTCATGCTCCGGTGCATCAACTCCATGCTTGGCCTTTTATTTTGTTGCATTCATCACATAAAATTAATTTTAGTCGTTTTAACTGCAAATACCCTCTTTTTGATCCTGTCTGCAGGGATGGAGGCCATCATGTCTGAGTTTTTCAATGACACAACTACTGCCTTCTACATCATCCTCATCGTTTGGTTGGCAGACCAATATGATGCCATCTGCTGCCACACCAATACGAGCAAGCGCCACTGGCTCAGGTATGTTACGAGCCGATGATTCAGATGTCTTAACAGACGACTCCTATTGTTGTTTTACATTTGCCTAATTTATATGCATTTATTATTTTTAAAAATAATTCAGCTGAGCAACACTTCTGCTGAAATCAATATTGAGTTCCCAGAAGTGATATCTGCATGGCGTACTGAAATGCGTTTTATTGAATCAGATTGAAACAAAAGTTATTTGGCAGGTTGTTTTGGTAGTTAACACCACAAAATGCATCTAAAACGTCTCTTGTGCTGTTTTTCAGATTCTTTTATCTTTATCATTTTGCCTTCTATGCGTATCATTACCGATTTAACGGCCAGTACAGCAGTCTTGCTCTGGTCACTTCCTGGCTCTTCATTCAGGTAATTCTTATTTCAGCTTTTCTTCAGTGTGGCCGATTGCATAGAATTGTCTGTAGCTCATAAGCTTTTTCGTTTTTGTCTTGCGCAGCACTCAATGATCTATTTTTTCCACCACTATGAGCTTCCGGCCATCCTGCAGCAGATCCGGATCCAGGAGATGCTGCTTCAAAATCAGCAGGTGGGTCAAGGAAACCAGACTGCGTTGCAGGACAATCTCAACAACAACACTAGCAGCGCTGTGCTGGCCGGTCAGGCTAACGCAGGCCCTAATGCCAACACTAACAGCCAGGACCGGCAAGCCGCTCTGGACCAACCCCAGTTGGAAACTCACAACGGCTTGGTGGTAAATACTGAACCATCAAACTCCGACCTCGACTGGATGGCCGAGATCGCCATTGGCTCAGACGTCCTGTCAGTCCCGCACTTGGGCGACTCCCTTTTGGAGCCGGGAAGGATCCAGGAGCCGGCGTCGTCGGGTGCAGGAGTAACAGAGTTGCGTGCTTCGAGCACAGTAGGAGAGAACCAGCTCGGGAACATTAACGCAGCCGATGCTCCTGCGGCACGGGGTTGCGCTCAGGGACTTGGGCCACCTGGTGGTGGAGGAGGGCAGCAAGCGGAATCTGAAAAGCCCTCCCCGGTGAACTCGCACACAGACTGCAGAGTTGCAGAAACTCTTAAAAGCGCCGCTGACTGGGACGACAAGATGGAGCACAATAGCGAGAGCTCAGACTCCCACTCTGCCCCGGCTTGAGTCGCACACCCCCATTCAGAATGAATGAATCCACGCTCTACAGTCACCACCCCTCTCTGTAAATTATTCCAGAAGGCATCAAGAGGAGAAACCGCGATGGAGCTTTATGTAATTACATCCTGGAAACCTCTGACGCAAACATGAGGAGGGCCGAAGCAGACTTCCGCCGTCTAGTCATGTTCTTAAGAGTAAATTCGTATTGAATTGTCTAAATGATGCCATGTTTGAGGGTGTGATCTTTATATGTGATTTTCTTTTTTTTTTCTTTTTTTAATGATTGAAACTTTTAATACAGGGAGTATTCAGTTTAAAACGTGACGTATCGCTCGATAATGGTACTTTTGGTTTCTCCTGGTTATGGAGTTGCAGGTATCAGAGCATCGGTCTTACTTCGAATCTGAATACAGGTCGCGCTTTGCACATCTCGTGCAAGGATCGCTTCGGCTGTCTTTCCATTCCTCTTAACATTAATGCTGCCTACCTGAAGCAGTGAAAATTAATAGATTCCCGTTACAATTACGCTTTGGCCTCTACTACCTTGTTCACTACAGCAAACTGCCAAAATGGTTCCTTGCGCTATTTAAAAATCTTGCTTGTGACCTGCTGTTGCATTCAGATATGGTGTTGTCCTGGGTATTGAGCTGCTTGACTTGGTGGTCAGAGGCTTTAATGTAGTTTATTGGTCAAAAGAAGTGGAACTAAACACTCAGAATAAGTCCACCTTGCACACGATCCTCTAAATCAAGGGGTCATATCTGTGCTTTGTTGTCCTCATCAAGAGACATTTGTTTTTTGTGGTTAGTTTAAACGGACATTGTCTTCTGCACAGACTAATCAGAGAGTCGTTGGATTTTCTTCAGGTCAAGTCTGGCTTTGAGAGAGTCGGTGTATAGATTATTGCCTTATGCTTCTTAAACCGAACATTAACCTTTTATTTCCGTTTTTGGCCAAGTGCATTGGGGTTGATAGCCTTACCAGAGGCTTCAAAGCCAGTAGAGAAAATGGCAACAGAAGCAAGAATAAACATGTAGTTGCTTTAGGATAAATAATTTCGAAACGGCAGTGAAGGTCAGACCATGCTTATTTCACACAAAGCTGAAGTCACGGATTCAGAAGTCTGTTGTCTTTTCATATTCCGCTTCTGTAGAGGATTCTCCATATGGCTGACTCAAATGATAATCGTTACCATGTGTAAAAACTTAACTAAACGCACCGCAAACTAAGAGAACAAAGGAAACTGTTGTCTGTTGTGACGCATGACTGTGGATGGGGATGGTCATTTAAAGGCTATGCAACAATATGGCAAGTAAAAGCCAGGCTCTGGATTTTTTTTTTTTTTTTTTTTTTTCAAATTGTGCAATATTTTCTAAGGCTCAGATCCATAAAGGATAATAGGTCTGAAAGAGTGATTTATGATCAGTTCCTCCATATTTTTTTTTTTCTTTTCTTTTTTCTGTGCCTATTTGCCATTGTCCGAGGAAAAAGATGATTGTAGTGTTTAGATGCGTTATGTAGGATGTCTAGACAGAAACTGAAAAAAACTATTCTCAGTTCAAATGTATTTAACTGTAATGTTTAAAAACTGCATAAAGAGATGAAATTAATTTCCACTTGGAACTTTGTGTGTGGTTATTTCATCTTTCAGTGGCCTTTCACACAGAGTTGTGAATTGACAAAACCAAAAATATGGAACACTCACTGTAAACCTTCTCTGTCGACTCAGGGTTTGAATCAGAGTTTATAATTAACTCTAGAGCATGAGCACTGATGTGTGACGTCACATGAAACATTAAAATCATGATAAACTTAGAGGCAGGAAAAAGAAACCATGACTACAGTAATGCAAGCGAATCAACCGTAGTCAGTAATTTATGACAGAGTGCTTAAAACAAGCAGGTTTAGCCATTTGCCAAGTTTAATGGCTTAATATTTTAAGTGTGTGTATGCTGTATGCGGGTATATACATTTACTTTGTAGTAAAGTAAATATTGCAGCTATTTGCTAAAAAGTTTAATTTTTTTCCCTCAGTGTACACACAGCACCCCATATTGGCAGAAAAGCAAAGAATTGTTGACAATTTTTGCAGATTTATTAAAAAAAAGCCTGAAATATCACATGGTCTTAAGTATTCAGACCCTTTGCTGTGACGCTCATATTTAACTCAGGTGCTGTCCATTTCTTCTGATCATCCTTGAGATGGTTCTACACCTTCATTTGAGTCTAGCTGTGTTTGATTATACTGA
>JAUMHP010000007.1:848027-885673 GCA_032361065.1 Enteromius trimaculatus | reverse complement strand
CTTGAGTACCTATAGAGTAGTACTGCATCCTTCATCTCTCCAAAAAAGTCTTTAGTCTTGGAGGCGTGCTGTGTGGGCGGAGCTAAAGAGCATCTGCGCCAATAAAACAGACTTTCGGTGCGTTTCGCTTATTGTCTGCAGTTCTGAATCATGACCGGGATCTTTCACAGCTGTGACCGCTCCATCTTTCAGTATCAAATGATGTGCAAATCCAGCGTCGAGCTGGGCCTTGTTTATTAAACGTTCGTCAACAAAAACACTTGTGAAACTATCCACTATTCATGTAACGCCTGGATCTTTAGGAAAGCTTAACAAGGTTATCTTTGCCCTACAACCAAAAACGCACTTCTTTTGAAACATAGGCATACTTCCTGTGTGAGTCCCGTGCAGGTCTGCAGCCAGACCGCATTGCCTTAATGGGCAGTGCAGCTGAAAGAAGCGCGTTGATGAGCGCAATCTCCCTACCTGTGGTCTATGCCTGCGCGGGCGCGTACTTCCGGGAGAAATGCCCATATAAGGAGTTCCACCGTCTACGTCTCAGTCAAACTGCAGTTGGGTTATTTTGAGTAGGTTAAAAATAGCTTAAAAGATAAAGCTAACTAACACAATAAAATACAATAAAAAATGAAAACATAATAAAAAATATGATTTTTTAATTATCTGGACTTGTGTTTGCAAATAAACTCTTCATTTACACTGCTGTTTAAAGTTTGGGATCAGTAATGTAGTCTATTATACTCATCAAGGCTGTATTTATTTAATCTAAAATACAGGGGAAAAAATATAATGTGAAATACTGTATTGGTTTCCTATTTTAATATACTATTTATTTTTGTGACATTTTCACCAGTACAAGATCACATGATCCTCCAGAATCCATTCTAATACTGATTTTTTTTATCAGTATTTATTATTATATTTTATTTAGCATTTATTCGAAATACAAATCTTTTCTAACAATACACATCTTTACCATCAGTTTTGAACAAACCCTTGCTAAAAAATGCATTATTTTAAGAAAAAATAACTTTTACTGAACCAAAACTTTTGAATAGTGTATATCTTTGTATATAAAACAAAATTTTAATTTTGATTAAACACTGTTATTTTTATATATATTTTCCCTCATGTCAGCCAAATCTGTATTAATTTTTTTTTTAGAAATTATAAGAGCTATAAAACAGCAAATTAACTTTCATTTTAAATGACATGTTTGTAATGGAAATATGTTTTTTTCATTTTCCACTAATAACAGAAAGCCAAGGGTTGGACGCACAGGAAATGAGGACAATTCGATTCCTTTAACAGACAGGACAAAAGACGAGCATCATGTCATTGACCACACATACAGTGCTGCACTGCTGAGGTCAGAGGTCATCCACGGGCTCAGATGTGCTGCTTGCATGTAATTCTGATTCCATGATGCAGAAATAACAGTGATGGGTTACGGAGGGCTGACATGTGTACAGGTGTTGTGACTGGTTAATAAGATCTACCACGGTATTGATTAACAATTAGCAGTAGTTCAGTAAGTTCAAGGTAAACATGACATTCAGGGAGTCCACTTGCTTTATGAGCATTGCTGTGCGCTTGAGCATGAATTTAGCTTTATATGATGCAATTCGGTATATTAAACTCATATTTCTTTCTATTAAAGCACCATTGAATTGCTCTCTCTTATGTAATCCTGGTTCAAGTCATATCCGCATATTGATCAAAGCTGACATGATATTACAAGCGGTTACATTGGATAAGCATTCAGGGTGTGGAAATTTCAGATTCAATAGAATGATATTGATCCTAAATGTCTGAGTGTGTGTGTGTGTGTGTGTGTGTGTGTGAGAGAGAGAGAAAGAGAGAAGGATATCTCAGCCAGGTCTTTTCTCTCAGCACCTTAATGAAAGTCTGGATATTGCGATTCAAGGTTGAATTCATTCACGTGGAGGACAACTTTCTCCGTGGGCATTTGCAAATGGCATCTGATGAAACAAATTATGAATGTTGATGACCAGGGATGCGTTCACAGCCAGAAAATAGCTCTTCGCAGCTGGTTTGTGTCCAACAATTAGTATTTGTAGATAAACAAATAGGTTACACGGTCTTGCTGTTAGGTAAAGCGATAAGTCACCTGTGAGGGGAAAACATTTCACATGTCGCATTTCACAACTCCAGAGTGTTTTATTATGCATGGTGAAAATGCATTGCAAGCTTTCTCTGCATGTCCAGTTCATATCTGTGTTATTCATAAGGAAACTGTGGGTCATCCATGGCTGATTTATTGCCTCTCCAGACAGATGTTTAATCAGTTTCTTGGATAGGTTCTTGGTGGATTGCAGGTGTGTGCTGGATTGGAAACAGCATGGATAAATATTTTATTTACTCTCTTTTAAAATGCTAATCTTCACCTGATAGCAGGTCTTTATAAGAAATGCTTTATAGTTTTCAGAAATCGGCAAAATTATGATGATGATGATAATAATAATAATATTTTTGGGTGGCGGAAATACCAATAATGCATATTAATATTGTATCTTTTCATATATTATAAATGCAAGACTTAATATAAAAAATTCATAATTGAATAGCTTTTATAACATTTTTAAAATAGTAATATTTATTATATTTATGATAAAGGTTTGTCATGCATAAAAGCCTTGTAATTTTTTTCAAAGGGCTGGTTTACCCAAAAATGACAATTTTGTAATAATTTATATATATATATCATATAATTCTATTCAGTTTTAAGCATCTTTTTAATTGATTAATAATAATGCAATTTTTGGGACGAAACATGCATATAAGTAAAATTTTTATTTTTGAATGAACTATTTATACTAATGAATAAATAAATGTTAAGCTCTAACAGCCCAGGTTCAGTCTATCAGGGACAAACTCTGAGCGTCTCTTCTTGTAATTAATAGGCAGAAAGCATCCTGAGTTTGGCGGCCACTGCTCATCTGCACCGCTACATCACTTCCAGACATATTTCAGTCTGTTTACGTCTCCTTTCCTTTGACTTTCCGTCCTGTCTCTCTCTTACACACACACTCCTGCTTGCTCTTTTGATTCCCGATTTTTGCTATCTTCAATTTCTTTAAAGACTAGCAAAAGAAATTAATAGAAAAATGCAACTAAAAACCATTCATGCTCACGTAAACACAGCATGAACTTTTAAAACATGCATTTAGCCACCTCATTTTAAGGATTTTGTCCAATCAATACCTTCCTGCCCTCTCTCTCTCTCTCTGTGTGTGACACATTCTCATGTATAAGGCGCAGCCTCCAGCGCATAACATCTACTCAGCGTAATAGGCAGAGATTGGAAGGTGGAGGGGCCGGAGAGGAGAGATACTGAGAGTGAAACAGCAAATCACAGAGAGAGAGAGAGAGAAGGTAGGAGAGATAGGGGGAGGGAAAAGAGTCTAATGACAGCTAGAGAGGCATTCTGAGGAACCCCACACTTTTACAAGAGGTTTGGACACGGAATGACTTTTGGTGGCTGTTTTCAACTTTCACTTTTGGGGTGTTTTTCCAGTTTAAGGATAGATGATCTACCGGTCTTTTCAGGGATTTTTATTTTTAATGAAATTTTGACTTTCTTCAGCGCAACTAGAAGTAGTTTTTCATTCCGGTGGGAAAATTATTGCAAAGTGGGCTATCATCTGGAGTAAGGTGGACAAGATGAAAGCAGCGTGGAGTGTCTTCTTTCTTTTTTCTGTCTATCTGCAGCTGGCATATGGTAAAGTCTGACCTTCAGTTTAACTTTACAAGTAACTCGCTGCAGTTACACAATACCCGATTTCCTGTTTATGTATGCAGTGTAAATGAGGGGAGTGAGAGCAGCTCAGAAAAAAAACACACCTGCAAATATAATAATAATACTATATATAATAACATTATTTTGAGTATAATGCTAAAACTAAAATAACTATTATTTTAAATAATAATAAGCAACATGTTCTGCATGTTAAAAAAGTAGCTTGAAACGGAAACAGTTTTATCCTATTCTCATATTTTCAGACTAAGCAAGCGCTGTGAAACTTTTCTTTTTTTATTCTCTCACCAGTGATTTCCAGCACACCAGCTCGTGCCCATGCTGAAGAAAGACTTCTCCAATCTTTGTTTAGCAACTATAACAAGCTGTCTCGTCCAGTAGCAAACATCTCAGATGTGGTTCTGGTCCACTTTGGCCTGTCCATTGCTCAGCTCATTGATGTGGTGAGTCTCAGATGCAGTCCAGCACAGTAACATCCTAATTTGACAGAACATTTTAACTGTATTATTTTTTAAACATGTGCAAAGTATGCTTGCTGTAGAGTTCCCCAGCGCTCTTATTTCTCTCTTCCTCATGGATGTCCTGTTTTGCGGCATGATAAACCAGGATGAGAAGAATCAGATGATGACCACAAACGTCTGGGTGAAGCAGGTAGGTTTTTTTTTTTTTTTTTTATCAAAAAGCAGCCTGTAATTGGGCATTAATGAGATTTTTAATTGGAACTGGGCTCTTGTTGCTTCACTCTCCACCCCTGTCATACCTGCTGGTTGTGAGCGGTGATGAGCGCACATGTTTCCCTGCAGGAGTGGAACGATTACAAGCTGCGCTGGAACCCAGAGGAGTATGAGAATGTCACCTCCATCAGGATCCCCTCCGAGATCATCTGGAGACCAGATATAGTGCTCTATAACAAGTGTGTGAGCCTGTTAACAACCCGGAATTCAGCCAAATCCATTTCTTAAAAATCTACATCCTCAAACACTGTTGACCTCCTGCAGTTCCAGTTTTGTACGGTGTTCAATCGATTCTGTTTGATTGCAAACTGCACTTTGGGTAGCTGTTAACTCTTTTCCTCAGGGCAATTTTGTGCTTCTTACAGAGAAAACGGGGGCATAATATTTGTACTCTTTAATCCCCCTTTAATCTTAATTCTGTATGTCTTCTGTTCATGTAGTGATAACTAGAAGACATGGGAATTAGACTGTGAGGGTTGATAGGAGTATTGATCTGTGCTGCCCTTACAAGATACCAGGTGGAAGGGAGTGAAATTACAGGGAGTTCTGATAAAGGTGCATTGTGTTTGGTCACACTAAAGGAAATTTTAGGTTTTAAAGAAAATCGTATTCATACATTATAATTACTGACCAGAAATGCAGTATAACTTGTTGGTTTTAAAAATATTCTGTTAAAATGTAGTTTTAAAAACAATAATAAACAATAATACAAATAATTCTATATGAAGTGCACCTTTCATGGCACTCAAGGAGCTCCAAAGAACCATACAACCAAAATACATACAAAACAAGAAACACTAAACCAGTAAAATAAATTAAAACAGTCATAAAACATTAATCCACGTATATGCAATGAAAAGTAAGCCTGTTTAAATAAATAGGATTAGGATGAGATTTGAAAGTGCAATAAAGTGCTACTGTGGATGTCCTGGGGAGGAGTGTTCAACAAATAAAGGACAGCATAAGTAAAGACCCTCGACCTCATACTGTTCAGGCTCATACATGGTTGAATCAGAAAAACAGATGGTGAGGATTTCAAGGTATATGCAGGAGTGTAAATTTGTGTAAACAACAAAGCACCCAAGACTGAACCTTGGGGAACACCTGCGGTAACATTTAATGATCCAGATTTAAACTGAGTTGGACAAACTGAGTGCATCCAGAAAGATGAGATCTAAACAAGACAGAGAGGTACCTGTAATTCCCAGGGAAGCCAGCCTAACTATTAAGATGTTACGTGAGACTGTATCCAAGGCCACACTCAGATCAAGCAGGATAAGTAATATTAGCTGTCCAGAATCTGCTGCTCTACGCAAAGTGTTAGTAGTTTTGACTTACGTGCTCTCTGGTATTAAGTGGATAAAAACCAGACTGACATTTTTCTGTTTATTATCATACATAGTCTACAATCTGACCTGCGACTATCTTTTCTAATATTTTAGAAATAAAAAAAAGTTCTCAAGATTAGATGGATCTGCTCCTGAAAGAAATAATAATCCTAGTGATTAAAAGAAGAGATTTAAAGTAGACAGCGAGGATAAACATGCTTTGACTCGGGTGTTTCAGAGGAGTATCCAGATGACGTGGTGCAGTGGTAGATTTAGATTTCTGGATAACAGCAATCTCATCAGTGGTAGGAAGATTAAAGGTAGAAAAAGCCTAGTTCTTTGTTAAATATACCAAATTCATTTTTTCTAATTATTTGATGTTACACAGATTTAATACATTTTCCAAAATTATTACATTCAGCGTAATATAATTTGATCACACAAAATTGAAAATTCTGTCATTGTTTCCCTGATCTGTGTGATTCAATAGTTTGCAGTCTGGATTGAATGGGATAAAAACAAAACAAACAAAAAAAAACCACCATACGACACAAAATAATGACAAGACAATAAGTCTTTTGTTCATGCAGTCCGATTCCAAGAGTGGGTTCTATATATATATATATATATATATATATATATAAACCTATAGATAGATAGATAGATAGATGGACAGATAGATAGATAGCAAAGCAAAACAAAGTGGGAAGAAAAATTATATTAATATATGTCAATAATTTTGGGAGTTGTAATATGCTTTGTTAGTATAAGTCAGAAAGTTTCAGTCCAATGTGATAATGCTAATTAAAACTAATACAATGAAAGAAGTTTTGTTCAGTTGCATGAGCTCTGATTGGACATAATTCCAAACTCTCTAAAATTCTTAGGAAGAAAGTTCAGAAAGCTGGATGGTTAAACAAAGACGTGTAAAAGACATGCCAGCTTATTGATGGTTCGGCTCACTGTGATGTGCACTGACACACTAAAGCTGTCTTTCACGTTGCTCCACCGATATTTCATCACAGGTTCTGTCTGACAGCTTTGTGTTTAATCTGCAGCGCGGACGGAGACTTTGCCGTGACTCACTTGACTAAAGCCCAGGTGTTTTACAACGGCAGAATCAAGTGGAAACCTCCTGCCATTTATAAAAGCTCCTGCAGCATCGATGTCACCTTCTTTCCCTTTGACCAACAAAACTGCAAAATGAAATTCGGCTCTTGGACGTATGATCAGGCCAAGATCGACCTGGTCAGCATGGCCAGTGACGTCGACCAGATGGACTACTGGGAAAGCGGGGAATGGGTCATAGTAAACGCCGTCGGCACGTACAACATCAAGAAGTATGAGTGCTGTACGGAAATCTACCCAGACATCACCTACTCTTTCATCATCAGACGTCTGCCACTGTTCTACACCATCAATCTAATCATCCCCTGCCTTCTCATCTCCTGCCTGACAGTGCTGGTCTTCTACCTTCCCTCAGAGTGTGCAGAGAAAATCACGCTGTGCATCTCCGTCCTCCTCTCTCTGACCGTTTTCCTCCTGCTAATCACGGAAATTATTCCCTCGACCTCGCTAGTCATCCCGCTCATTGGCGAGTACCTCCTGTTCACCATGATCTTCGTCACTCTCTCCATCATCATCACTGTGTTTGTGCTGAACGTCCACCACCGTTCGTCCCGCACGCACAGCATGCCACACTGGGTCCGCCAGCTCTTTCTACACCTGGTGCCCCGTTACCTGTTCATGAAGCGTCCGCCTGCCTCGGGTAAGAGGAACTGTGGGAAACTGATCGAGATGATGCACAAGCCAATGGCGTCACAGTCCATGTTTCTGCGGAACAACATTCTGGATATTTCTCCACAAAGTCCGCTCCCCTCTTTGGATGTGACATCGGTTGCCCACTTGGATCAAATTCAGCGGGACTCTTCCCAAAAACCCATGTTTTTCTGCAGCTCTCCCAGCAGCCAGTATTCCATCCTGCAAGAGGAAACGTCTCAAACGCTTCAAACGCCGGCCCTCGGTTATACGTGCGCATACACAAACAGCATCTTTGCTTCAAGCACAGCTTCATTTCCAGACACTATCCTTGGTACTCTGCTACATACCATCCCGCAGGAAGGAGCCGAGTGCACAGACTGTGATATCCAAGGCCAGAGTGCTGAGAGCGTCTTCATGGAAGCCAAAGTGAGCGTTCTGGGAGCAGGGAGTTGTCAACACCGTCTTACATCTGAGGGGACGAATCTGCAGAAGCTTGATCATGAGGAGGCCCGGAGGTGTACCAGACATAACTTGCCCAACGCTCAGATCCTCGACTCTAACAGTGACAGCGCTACTGATCTGAACGCAGCGCAGCCGGGAAGCAATCTGTCGCAGTCCCTGCTCAAAGCCTTGGAAGGAGTTCAGTACATCGCTGACCATCTGAGAGCAGAGGATTCAGACTTTTCCGTAAGTCTTACTTCTTAAAAGAGTGGTTCACCTTCCGGACGAATGAAAATTCTGTCACTGGTTAATCACTGACATTTCAAATCTTCTTTGGTGGAACACAAGGAGATGTTTTGATAAAATGTAAAATGGGTAAAATGTGGACCAACTCAGCGGTTGGGTTGTTTTGACCCAGCAGTTGGGTTAAACAACTGTTGGTTGAAAACAACCCAATTGCTGGATTCGTCCATATTTTACCCAGCACTTTTTAGAATGTAGGGCAGCCAATACACTGCGTTCATTTGATGGAAAACAGAAAATGAATGGGGGGAAAAAATATGTTAAAAGAACACATTTAACACATCGCCCCTAAAATTCCAAAATGGAGGGGGAAAAAAATGGAAGAAATTATACAGTTTAGCCAAATCACATGGGCATGTGTTGATTTTCCCAAATATCCGCCCAACGGCACGTACAGTAATGTTGATTTCATGTAGCAATACTTAAACACAATAGTTTTTGTTACTGAATGAATCCACGTTTTTGTACAAATCAAGTGAGCTAAGGCGAGTCATTCATTAAGACACTTGCTTCACAGTTAATTCAATCGTTCTGAGCAAATCAGTTGAACGACTGACTGAATCACTTACTCATTCACTCACTCTTCCTGAAAGCAGCTTTTTGTAACACAGTAAGGATGTTTGAGGGGTAATTCCTCAGCGAAAACCGATGTGAGACAAATTAATCGGCACATCATATAAATTAATGCAAGTGAATATTGTAATCACTTGATAGCACCTAGTTCACACTGATATTTTCATTCAAAAAGAAAACTGACCCAGACCTATGAAGATCCAAAAATGACAAAAAGTTCAATAAAACAATAAAAGTAGTCCATATGACTAAAGCTTGACTAAATTTATAATTATATTTAAAACATTGTCAAATTAACTGAATAATCACATGCTTTTTCATGCATAAGTCATTCAGTAAAAATGATCACCTATGACTTAAAGTTGACAACTCAACTTTACAAATCTGTTCATTCAGAAATCAGACTTCTCTGATTGCATTATGTATTTATGTTTCACTAAAATGAACCCTATCATCAGTTCTTGTAATGGTGCAATTATTTTGCAGTATCAAATCTAATTCAACACAAGCTACAAATTTACATTTACAGCTCAGGTAAAATATGATTTCTCCTGTCATTGTGCTGAAGATTAGATATAAAACTCATTCTTGTTTCAAATCATTTGCTTTGGAATGACGTGATGGTGAGTAAATAAATCAGTTTTTGGATGAAGTAATATACAGATACTGTAAAAGTAAATGAACACAAACACAGAAGAACTTGAAAGGTAAGCAGACTGTACAAAAGTATTGAAAATCAAGCAATAGGAACCTTGAAACATTAGATTCCTCTTTAGCAAGAGTTTCTCCTCAAGTTCTTCTGAGGCACTTTGAACTGGCCTTTGATAATGGTATTATTTTTTTATTACTGTTCTTGCAATGCTACAAAAAACAGAAAACACTGTGGTCTCACAGGGAAGTAGTCATCCAAAAAATCAATTCTGAGAGGGAAAGACACGAGTGGAAAATATATCATGATATCTGAAACGAATGAATCTCCTTTCTCCCCACCAGGTGAGGGAAGACTGGAAATATGTTGCCATGGTGATTGATAGAATATTCCTCTGGATGTTTGTGCTGGTGTGCATTCTGGGGACCGTCGGACTCTTCCTCCCACCGTGGCTGGCTGGAATGATCTAGATCCTCGTGTGGAGTCTCTGATTGGCTCGGTGTTGGTGGGGAATGGTCTTGTCAATCACACTTGACTTCAGTGACCTCATTAAACATCCGCTGTCATGGAAATTAAGTGATGTTTAATGTCAGTGGTTCTCTGTGTAACAGGAAGTTAGCAGTGGGATTCTGTGCACTTAAAGGACTGTTTTGGGTTAAATGCAACTTAATGAAAAATTAAATGAAATAAAATGAAACTTTTACTCTGACAGTGCTGGTCTTCATTTACTCAATGATTTTCTTTATTCTGCGGAATATATGGAATATATGGATGAATTTTAAATCATCTTAAACATCTTTCTTTTTTAAGCTTTGAGAGTTAAAGATTTACTTCACCTCAAAATGAAAATGTTGTCGTTAATTACTTACCCCCATCTAAGTGTTCCAAACCTGCAATATCTTGTTTGTCTTTGAAACACAATTTAAGATATTTTGGGTGAAAACCAGGAGTCTTGTGACTGTCCCATTGACTGCCAAGGAAATAATACTATCAAGGTCCAGAAAATCTTGCAAGACATCATCAGAATAGTCCATCTTCCATCAGTGGTTCAACTATAAAGAAATGAAGCTACGAGAATACTTTTTGTATGGAAAGAAAGCACAAAAAGACTTTCATATTCAACAGTTTGGCACCGTAGCACCATTTTTCAGAGTATCCACCGTTGTTTTCTCTAACACAAATACAAATATATAAAACACAGATGAACTAAGAATACATCTACCTTAATGGCTTACAATGGAACAGAGAAATTATTTTCATGAATGTTTTTCCATTTTTCTGAGAATTCATCCTTCGCTAGGAATTGGATTGACAGGCAATCTGACCAGTCAAAGAACCTGAACCATGGTTGAAACAACATACCTTCTGATGTTTATTCATCTTTATTCCCTGTAGTTAATATAAACAGATGACTGGTTCATGTGTTGGCGAACTGAGGCGGTACAGTAATTTGTCATGACACAAAAGTGAGACCCTTGAGCAAGGCACTGAACCCACACTGCTCTGTGTGTGTGTGTGTGTGTGTGTGTGTATGTATGTGTTCACTTTGTTTTTAAATGCAGACAACAAATTCTGATTATGGGTCAGCACACTAAGCCTCACGTCACTTCACTTCAAACAATAAATACAATTTTTTGGCTTTTGAATGTGTTATGACTGATCTCTCTGATTTGTTTCCCTGTTGAAAAGCATGTTTTGAAGCATGGCAGCTGTTTAGAGCTGGTTTTAGCTGGTTCTGAGCAGGAAACCAGGGGTGCGTTTCCCAAACGACGGCGTAACTCGCTGATTAACCACCGTAGTACGATCATAACCTTTTCCCAAACACAGTTGCATCTCTCCCTTTTTTGAACCACATTAGTTCAACAACACAGGGCCATTGTTAAAGACGTCACACTCATGTGGTGGAGGAATAACTAATGCTATTTAACTGATTAGAGATCTGATGCTGTTGTATTGAACATGGCACCTACTGACTAACTTACTATTCTTTGTTCACTGTCATTATGCTTTATTTGATCTGTGATTCATCACAAGTTGCCTCTTACATCATACTCCGGGCTTCCCTTAATGCACATGCACACTTTTTAAAAACAACGTTTAGAAGAGATGCTCAAAAATACATAATTAAAATGAATTTTATACTTGGATAAAATGGGAGATACAGATTCTACTTGTGCACAATAACATATTTGTTAAAGCCTATACATCTTATTAACAAGAAACTACAGTATGCTTCTAACCACAGGTCCAAAGCTGTAGTTTCAACCGTGTATGTTTGTGACGTTGATTGCGAACATTCGTTTAAACTATGCTTTTGGTAAAGACTGAATAGTTAAACTATGCTGGTAATGACGGAATTACGGACTAATCATCACATGCTGCTTTTTCAACAGGTTTGTCAGGCAGATTGGTAGATCTTCTGTCAGTCAAGCTCCCTGTGAAGGGCCAATTGCACGTGGATTTCAATGTGTGAGAATGACCTGCAGCAGATTTTAGCCGTGAAAGGCAACGTAGGTGACAGCAGATAAAATTCTGCAATCGTTTGGTGAAGTCTGTCCTGAATGTGATAGGAATTCATAAAGATCTTTTCCCAAGGACTGCTTGTATTTCAGCTGTTCACCTTGATGCTGGAAGAAGCAGGTCCGTCTTAATTTGTACTGACACTATTTTTGTCCATATTTCAGTAATAGCTTTTAACAAATAATTTTCACAAAAATGATGTCAAATGGTGCAAAATTATTTAACCAAACTAATCTGAAGGGGCTTTTTTTTATAACGGGAAGAAAATTATGAAAATTAGCATTAATTAATGTTAGATGATTTAGTAACCGAATGTTAAGATGTCCACTAAAAAAACCAAAGGACGAGTGATGAAACGTTTTCGAAAGATAAGAAACGAGTCCAGCTTTGGCAAATGAAAACCACATGAGATTTGTGTTTTAAGCCTTTCAAGTATTTTGCGATGGATTTAAGATTGTGCCATTAAATGCTGACATTTCCCAATGAAAGGTTTAGTAAGACATGTTTCGGCACCATCCTGAGCAACACCCGAATACCTGTCAAGGAAAATCTGCTCTAATACCCCTCTCTCCTCTCAGGTGCTGGATGAGTTGACCTACAAGAGAAGAGGTCACAGGTTGAGTTAAATCAGTGCCTCAGGGCAGATGGAAAGCTCAGGCTGTCAGAACGAACCAATGCTGTCGTCCTCTTCAAGAGCATCACACACCTGCAGCACCGATATTGGATTTCACCATCCACACCATAATGAAAGCTGTCAAATAACTGAGTCACGCTGCCACTTTAAAACATGTTCTAACTCTTATTCCTTTATCTACTGGGTGCGTCTTTTCAGATAAATATTTGACTGGTTCAATAACATTCTTCCTCATTTCTTTTTCATATGTTCAATACCAATGAATTTTTAAATGTAACACCCCAGAGATTCAATATCATATATAGCTGTACTGTTCCTTTTTTTCCAGCTGAGGAACGATAGAAACATTGACAACCAATCAGAATCAATCCTGCTATCACGCGCTTGAGAATTTAAAGCAGCAGACGTGTTTGCAATTATAATAAACAGACCATATTGTACGCTAGTGTGGACCTTTGGTCCAGTCAGGCCTTTCATTTCGAAAAATTGTCAGTTAATGCAAAGTAATGTTATAAATATATTAATGCATTTTCTAAAAGGCATCTCAGATCTGATTCTAGGAGATCTCTACCTGTTACCAGGGGGCTGGAAGGGATAATCCTCAATTTCTAAAGGGAAATCCCCTTTACTCTGAAAGGCCTGCTCACCTGTCTCATGTTTGCGGTTTCAGCAGTTACTGTATTTATTTTTTTTATTTGATTTTTTTTTTAGTTCAGCGTCCAAACAGTGGTTCAGGGCACCAACAACCATACTAGACAAAGCACATCATGGTTCCTCTGTTTTAAAACCACGGAGGTTTGCTGTTTTGAATGACCTATGGCCGTTTCTCTCATTCCCGGTTACAGTACAAGGTCTAAAATCTACATTTTTAGTAAGTGTAATTATGTAAATACATGCTTTGGAAGGAGGATTTCTTTACACTCTCTCATTAACGTTGTTTACTTTTAACAAAGTTTTAAATAAAACTGAAAATTTTAAAATACAAAATGTTCAGATTTTTTGTTAAGTTGGTGAATATCTCCTTAACAAGCTTAAGACTATGTAATAACAAGTAACAGCCTAATATATATTATTCTGGAAGCCAGGAATGCTTTAATAGGGACAATGTGATAATTTTTCAGCATGGAAAAAAACAAGAGCCCGTGAGAGTGTCTGCAGAAGGACGATGCACTAGGTTAGTGTGAAAAAAGAGGGCAGTGGTTCATTATTTTCTCCCATTCACCGGTAAGACTGTGATCATTTCGAATTCAGTCGTCTTCTACACCTGAGCGTTCAGCTTGCAAACACAGCAGAATCCCAAAGGAGAGAAAAAACCAAGTACAACTCATTCTATAGTGTGAAAAGGAACAGCACACCGAAGAGGAACTAGAACAAATAATGAGAGAATAGCGATAAAGAAAAGGAGGGGAAAAGAGAGATGTAAGGAAGGAGGTGAAAGTCTACCTTCCATTCCATCTGCTCAGGGACTCGTGAGCTACAGGACACGTCTCTCCACCTCAGCGACCTGGAGGAGTCTCTAGTGTTGTTCTGCTCCTGCAGGCGTCTGAGCCAGTAACAGATCAGTTTAATGAGTAGGAAAAGGCAGCTTGAGCTCGAGTCTCACTCTAATAGTCTCACAATAAAAATTGCAAGGATTATTCCTATTTATATGCATAAGAGAATGTATTAATTCTATGAGAATAAAATGCATTCATTTTTTCTAACAATAATGAATTTGGAATATTCTAAATTAGCAAAAAGCTAATTAGCTAATAGCCCAAAACAGTCTGAAAGACATTATCTAATAACATTCACAAATCCCACCTGGACACAAGACCCGCATTAACCAGCCACATCTGACCAGGTATGAAAGTGTACAAGCACAAATGTACAGCAGCTGTGAAATATCACTTCTTATCTTTTGATTGTGGGGTGAAATATGACACAGACATGTTTTTGACAGGCTTCGTGAGCTTCACCCACACAGACCTCTAAGGTGTTGAGGAGGAGGAAGCTGATCCAGAGGCTGTTACGAAAACAAGTGTCAAAGTCTTGAACTAAACTCTACATACTGTACATGTCCAAAAGTCAGAAACCTTGGTTTGAGCCAACATGTTTTTATTTTTAATAGTGTTCATTTCTCATGGATTGTTTTATTTTACTAGTTAATTTCACATACTAAAATGCTACAAATTACAAAAAAGGGTCAATAAAGACTAGAAGTACTGTAATGCCACAAAAAGTATGATAATCAATATTTCCAAGTTTTCTTTAAAGAAAGATAAACCTGCAAGAATAATATTTTGTAATTGTGTTTTCCTCAAGGTGTTTATAGTAAGAGGGTACTAGTTAACCTAACACGCCTCATAGCGCAGAGCATTGGATCTAACCTTGTTGCAAGTGGAACATGGATGATAATATTGTCATCAGACAGATCCTGACCTCCATTTGCAGTGTGTTTGTCTACATACAGGGGGCAGCAGTACAGAAGCTGGGATGAGGAATCACAGTGTGAGCTTTCAGAGGAGCTGATCCTGTCCCCTCTATTCTCTTCTGCACTGACCCAGAGCGGTGGAAAAGGGGAAGCTTTGGGGCACTCGTTGTCTTTAAGAACTTCAGACCCTGGATCCCACAGTGCCCCCCGAAGCTCCAGTCCAGACAGACAAACACTACTTATGGGCGGAGAAGTGGCTGATACCGTATCATCAAGCACCTGAATAACAAAATGAGAAACACGCAGGGTAAATCATACATTTTATTTTGAAGTGTGAATTATATGCACAAATATATACAAATATATAAATACAAAAAGAGATGCTAAATATTTAACCACCTTTTACCCAATGAATTTATATTATATTTCCAGTTGATTTGGTAATAAACAAGCAAAAAAAATGAGATTTACCTTAAAATTCAATCCATAAAGACTTATATCCTTGTGTTGGATGTGGGCTGCATGTCTGATCAATGCTCCCAGAAAGCCTCTGGGATTGAGAAAGGCAGCTAGTCGATAAACACGAGGTGTAATACTGGATGACTCCTCCCACAGGTATGACCTGAGCTGGTCTGCTTGAGTCTCCAGACGTGAGAGAGCTGATGATGTTAGATACACAGCAGTGGAGCTTGTCATGTTATATTTAACTGCCTGAAAACTGTCTAAAAGGAGAGAAGACACCAGCGTATCCAGACGCTCCCGCTCTGTCTGGAAGAAACAATGCAACGGGCCAAGCGAAGCAGATTCCATTCCCATGCCAATGTCCATTTTCCTCAACTTGTCTTGTAAAGTTAGCAGCCTATCCCAAGCCGTCCTATAGTCTGGACATTCTTGAGCTTGCATTAAAAGACTGGTGTTTCCTCTGACATTAGCAAAGATATTCTGTGATTGATGCAGAAGAACGCCGAGTCTATGACTTCTTAGCTTCACCAGTTCACTTGCCATACCTGGACTGAAGGCCAGAATGGATGGGTCTGTGCTGCTAGTAATGCTCTGAATATGGCATCTCAAGTCTTTCAACTGGCTCCCAGCTTCTGTAAAAATATGAATGTGTGACAGTTAAGGGAATACAAAGTATATGCATTTTTATTATTATTGTTATTATGTTTTGTTGCATTTTACAGTGATTTTTGAAAAGAGTGTTTGCATACCAGATCTTCCTGTAACGTTAATGATATCTGAGAGAATGTGTTGGGCATGCCCACATAATGTAGAAGGATCTCTTAGAGATGCCCTGATCACACTCCGCACAGCTGCTAGATCAGCATGGTCTGACACGTGGCTCCCATAAACCAGATGACCTGTGGAGAGAACAGATCAACCAGCACCATCAACAAGTTCATACTGAATCAGGGCCGATTCAATTAAAAGCATTTCGTGTCCCAGCAGTACCTGCTATGTACTCCAATGCTCCCGTGGGGTCACTACAGTGTTTGGTTATGCGGTCATGTGCATCAATCAGAGCAAGTAGATCTTCACGAGTCCTATAAATGGAAAAAAAAAGTTTGAATGTTTTATTACTTTGTAACATCGATATCTGTTGAAATCCTCACCAATGGTAAAGCCGCCCTTGTCCCAGGTGTTTGAATGTTTGTCTCTGCAGCAGGACAGAGTGCATGACGGCACACCGAGCGTTCACGGTGAATTCATGAGAGGAGAAGGGGAGCGTCTGTTTTACTGATGACCACAATTCATCCCTCAGGTCCCAGAAGGATTCACACCCCAAGTGCAGGGCTCTAATCCTAACAAAAACTGTATCAGATGATAGATTATACACATCAGAGAGCATCTGAGTGCTACACATGGAATCAACGGATTTACTTTCTCTTAAAAGAAAACACAAGCTTTTTTTTTTTTCAAAAGTTTAGTCAGTCTTTCGTTTTAACGATATCATATGGCATTAAATAACTGTGTCAACTCATTAAAATATCTTAGAAAGGCTGCATTACCTACAATGACACCCTAGACATTGCTTAAAAAGATATTTAACTACTGAAGAAATATTGCCGAAAGAAATTATATTATTTTCATATATTTCCTATATAACGTTCGCTCATGAATCGTTCTCAACGCACATGCATTAAGGAAATAAATACATATTATTTATATCATAATGAAGACATTTCACTCATCATGATGTGTAATGAGCAGAGCATTGCCTACCTGGGACAGAGTGAGGTCTGTCACCTTTGGTTATGAGCCACAGTCTAAACTGAGCATGCACAAATCTTTCTGCACTTCCAGCATTTAGAAGCTGGCCATCTGTCTCCAAATCTGTCAAACACGGAGGAGGTTTAGAATGAGATAATGAAGTCTTGTTGGTGTGGCCTGCATGGATATTAAAGTCACCTTTTGTAGTGCTGTACACTACTTGTGCTAACTTGTTCACAACTCTGACATCCCAGCAGTCCAGCAGATGACAGTTGTTCAGGACTAACCAGTGGCCGTTCTGGACAGCGCTGTCTAATGCCGAGAGAACAGCATCTTGATGACAACCAGCCCCGAAAGAAATAACACTCAGCTTCACCTGTTGAAAAATAATGACAGGCTGCTACATAATTTAAATGCACAGTAATATTTCATAATAAAATTATTCTTAGTAATGATCACCCCTAGCATTATAGCATATTTTGACCATGTTAACCTGCTTATATATATATATATAATTTTTTATTTTTTAGACCTGTATATCATTTGGTATGGATAGAGAGAAAGGTCAGGAAATGATGAGGAGAGGAGGGGAAACGTCACAAGTTGGATCGAGCAGCGCAGAGCACATATGTGTTACCAATAGGCCAAAGCTCTGACTTTTAGAATTAGATTATATTTACTTCCTCATGACCAGGCCACGACATGTGGAGAACAGTGCCATGACCTTATTACAACAATAGTCCCCCTGAAGCAACCTGGGAATAAGTATCTTGCTCAAGGGCACAATGATGGCTCCTCAACGCAACTGAAACAGCAACCTTCTGAGCCAAAACCACTAAATCAAGAGGAAACCATGGTTTTTTTATACATAAAAAATTAAGTACTTTGAGCTTAACAATATGAGCAGCAAGCTTTTAAAAAATTGTTTCATTTTATCTAAAATTTTACTTTTGAAACTTTTATTTTTGTCATTTTAAGTAGTTCTTGTTTTAAATATTTTATCATAGTTTTTTATTCGTTTGTACTCCAGTTTTGAGTTTAGTACACTTTTAAAATGAGAAATATTGCCTAGGCAACAAGGCAAAACATAAAAGCCTTTCATTTTATTTCAGTAAAAAATTATTTCAAGTAGTAATGAAAGTGTTTTTGGTTTTAATTTTAGTTCCTGTTTTAGTTGACAACCCAGGTTAGACCATTTCATGACGCAAGGACATCACATAGAATCTTATCATCATATTTTTCTGTTTAGTTTTTTATTTGAATGTAGCACTTGTTTAGTTACCAAAACAACATTTCTAATTTTCATTGAATATTTAGAATTCATTTCAGCCATCAAAAATAACACTGCTGTGACAGTAACTTTACCATTTTATATTTACTGTTTTCATTTTTATATTAGTGTATGTTTAGGTTTTATCCATTTTATGTATTTTTTCATCAGTTTTTTAATTCATATTTAAGTCATATTTTAATTTGAATGCATAATATTAATATACTGGTAACACTTTACAGTAAGGTTCATTATTTTAACAACATTAGTTAACGTGAACTAAGAATGAACAATACATCTACAGCATTTTAATCTTAGTTCATTTTAATCAAACATTAACTAATGCCTTATTGAAATCACAAGTTGTGTTAGTTAACATTAGTTAATGCACTGTGAACTAACATGAATAAACAATGAACAACTGTTATTTCATTAACTACAGTAACATTAACAAAAATTAACAAGTGGCTTAATTAATGCATTGTTCATTCTTCGCTACTGTTAATTAAAACATAAACTAATACAAACAAATCTCACCTTATTGTAAAGAGTTACCAATTTATTATATCATTTCACATTCATCAATAACAGCGCTGCTGTTCCAGTAACTTACTCCTTTGCTGTCTGTATGACACTGTGCAACTTGTTCAATCAAGTGGAGAGGAGGAACGCTTACTGGCACTTCTTCGTTTTTCTCTGGTAAACATACAACAACAGGATCTTGATTTTTGGACAAAAGGCTGGAGATAATTTCTACAGAGCTCATCAGAGGGTCTCCAGGATATGAATGCAGCAAACATCCCTGTGCACAGGCTGAAAGGTCCTCTTCCACCGCTGCTAGCAAATGAGGACACAGTGTCTTCCAGAGAATAGCCCGCTGCATTGTGGACAAATGAGAGTGAGATTGACAAAGGACCTGTCCAATTACTGTGGATGAAGGAAAGTGAAAATATTCCCGCCATAGCTTGGACGAATTGACCAGAGATGATACAAGGCCCCAGAAGGGTTCAATCCTGTCTAACAGATAAATATCATCTTGAGAGTGAGTTTGAATCCAACTTGGCAGCTCGGGGACAGACTGTGTAGCCGATGATAAAAAATGATCTGAAGACTTCAAGTAGTTTAATCCTCTGAGGAAAGTAACTCGTTCCGCCTCAGGGCATCCCTCATTGTGCACAATAACAGCAACAGATACCAATAACCTGAATAAAGCTGCATGGCTCCTAAACAAACGAGGTATATACTGTGAAGAGATGTGAGACACAATCCTGTAGGTAATCTCAGATACGACTGCTGTAGGCTCTGTCTCTCTGTGAAAGCTCACGTCCGGGCTCTGCAGAGTTAAAGCTGACCGTAAAGTGAGCAGGAAACCATGAAGAGTAAAAAGATAAAATGGGGAAAGTCGGGCCATGTCCTGCAGAGCAACGTAAAGGGCTGTGGTGAGCTCTGCTATTCGATAAAAATCAGCCTTCAGGACTTTGTACTGATCTATTTCTTGGGATAGATTCTTGATTTCATTCTCAAGATCAAGAGAGACAGTCTGACACGTGTACAGGTGTGGAAGGAACTCGGGGTCCTGGAGAAGTGCTGTGGATGCATTTATGACATAGTCCATTAATGAAGCCTGCAATCATAATAAAAATGGACAATAAGACATGTGCTGTTAGGAACACTTGATAAAGCTTAGCTTTCCAAAAAGATCTAAACGTCTTCGCCAGCTAACCTCGTTTTGAAAACGTTTATACTGAAGTCTCTGTTTTTTTGTCTGAATTTGGCAATGTAGAGTCCACAGATCTGAACACTGAGTCTGCATCAGTTCTGTCAAAAAAAGGTCCTGAACTTCAGACGTGCTTGGAGATAGATCAATCATTTGAACCTCCTCCAGGAACGTAGTGTGAATTTCTAGCAGAAAACAAGGGAAAACACATAAGACGACATCTTACAGCTATTCAAACTAGAGTCAGTGAAAATGTGCAAGTAGTGCTGTCAAAGTTGACATGATATTTATTAACATACATGATGAATACATTTTCATTAGATGAGTTAAAATATACTCTGTTGACAGTCTTAAAAACAAAGGTTTTTAGTTTTTCTAAAAAGCACTATAACATTTTACATTATATAATATTATAAAACCATTATATTCTGAAAAAAAACCCTTTTATTATTTATTATTATCTCAATATATAATATTTTTTAAATATAAAACATGTCTTTCAATATAGATGATTTGCGTGAACATATAGATGCCTTTTTGTGAAGGGGATCTTATAATCATCAACATATTTGGGGGTCTTGGTTGGAAACATTTTTGTAAACCCCTGCTTCAAAGACTTCAGAAAGGATCGTACTATGAGTGTCCTGCAGTATGTGTCCTGCAGGATCAATGCATAACCCAATCTTGATCTCTCACCATGCATCAGCGTTTGGACCGGAAGGGAAGTACTCATAATGAGGCGAAAGTCTGGATGAGAAGGTTTAACCGGGCGGCTCTGACCAGGGGAGCTTGATAATGTAACAAACGTCTGAAGGATTTGTAGGTTTGAAGTTGCTCGTTCAATATGCATCACCAATACTCTTAGACCTGATTTGGATGAAAGCAAGGTGAGTTTAAACTATTCACATTGTAGATTTGAAAATGAAACTGAAGATCAAAGCAAGACTTTGCAGATGGCTGACCTTCTTTTGCTCCATGATTTAGTTTATAAAGTAACTGTGGATCATCAGCAGTAACTTTCAGTCCATATTTATCCTCCTCATGGGCTTTTTCTTCACTTGTAAACTGACCTAAAAACAACTCTCACCATAAATATATATTTTTTAAATGCACTTTACAAAATAGGTATATAGGTTCTTTGCACACAGTATAAATTCTATTTAGAACCGTATCATCCTGATCCATTTTATGCTAAAATGGTTACCTGCTTTTTAGTTAATTAACAAATATTGACTTTCTGTTAAGGAACCTTTAATGCCAATAAACAACCTTTGTTTTCATGAGCACACAAGCCAGAGAACCCAATTTTGCTAATTAAATAGTATAATATAGTTTTTTAGTGTGTAAAATATACGTTATCATACTGACCAGGAAAAAACAATGTCTGAGAGCTGGGTTCCTCCTCTTTATGATGACCTGCCAGTAAAGTGCAGCGCTGAGACCAAGCAAATCTGTGTCCCCAGAGAAGAACGCTTCGGACCAGATCAGCGAAATCTTCATGGACTTGATTCAGATCTAGCCCAAGCATTCGATTTAAGGCAAGCTGAAGTGTCTTACTGACGGGAATGGCTGCACAGCGGTCACAAGCTGCTAATGGAGCATCATAGAAAATTGTTGCACATGGGTCCTTCAGTGTTGTATTCATTTCACCAGTCAGACAAAGTTTGTGCCAATTTTGGAGCAGCTCCTGTCGAACATCAGGCCCGAACGGACCCAAGTATGTAACCGTAGCCGCTAAAACCAGGGCATCACCTGGAATGCTGCGATCAGCCAACCTTGCTTCCTGTAATACATAAAAATAATGAGTTACATTGCTTAAATAATTCAGTTAGCCATCAAGAATTTTAGCTACCTTTTCTGCTGACATCCAATCTTTAATGTGAAGTTCAACCAGCTTGAGAGCAGCACATGACTCCCTTTCTTGAGTTTCTGAGGTACTAAGCTGTGCCTTCAGCTGCTCCATGTCTTGTCTGTTGAGCTCCAGCCTTCTCTCCAATTCTTCTAGTCTTTCCCGCTCTGATTCCTCCTGCAGCCTCACAACTCTCAACCTTGCTCGACTCTTAGTCATGAGCTCATCTAAACTGTACTTTTTCGCATATTGAGATGCAATGCGGGGCTGTATGCAAGCACACTGGTATACTGCCCTCACCCAGCGACACAAAGACTCACAAGCCCTGCTCACATCTCGCACAGAGCTTGGCTGAAAGCATTGTGTCTGCATGATCTGACCCAGCTTTTGAATCATTTCATCGGTTAATTTAGAGCAGTCGAAAAATTCCAGATCCTGGTGAAGCACAGAGTGTAAAGCATTTAGAAAAGAAGAAGAAAAAAAAAGAATATTGTGTTCAGTAGGTTATTTTAAAAAATGTCTTACCTGAAAGAAGCTAGATTGCATCAAAAGTTGTCTGCTACTCTCCCACCCACATGGATGGTTGAGCAACATGCATATAAGATCCATGACCATGACAACTCCATCAGGTGGCATCCTGTAGTGCCGTATCTCATCCAAATCAGACTGACTCAAAGCCTGCAAAGCTGCTCGGTGCAGCGGACTTAACTGCACAAAACCAACAACAGTGAAAATCCAATTTCAGTGTGTTCAATGTGTGATCATACTGATCAAACCAGACCTGTTTGGAGCCCTCTTCTACTTGTTGCTGAACTCGTTGTGACTGATCTTCTAGATTGGAAAGCCATTCTTCTTCCAGTAAACTTTGGTGGTGGGTTTGTTCCCAGATTTTGTATGCTTCATCCACCGATTCCTGCAGCTCGTCCAGACACTACAACAGATACATCAGTGCATGCAATAGTGAGAAAAATCTACGATCTTGAATCATGGATCTGAGCTACTGACATTTCTTTTTCAGTGCTTGAGAAAAGTAAAATCACTCATTTTCATCACATACTATTGCTGCTCTATTAACCATTGAGACATACCTTCTGTTTTTCCTCACATTTGGCCCTAAAGCTCTCAGTGTGGCTTGCAGCTGTGTCGGTCATGTCTTTCACATGTGCTAGAACTGTTGCCACCCTGGTATGTTAAAAAAAATTGTTAACTGTGTTAATGTTTTTGAAAGAAGTATTATATCTATTTTTTTTTTTTTTTTAAGCTACACAATTTTTTTTAAGTTCTTAATTAGAAAATCAACATATTAGAATGACTTTTAAGTAATGATGCTGAAATTTCAGCTTTACACCTCAGGAATAAATTATGTTCAATATTTTTGTGGAAATGGTGGTTTCCATATTTTTAATATTTTGAAAAATTGACTCCAAAAGCAGTAGTGTATGGTTAAATGCATTCATTAGTGGTTTTAGAAACCCTCACCGGTTATTCTGAACTCTGCTTTGCTCAAAAAGGTGATGGCAGAAGAAGAAGAACTGGACCATCAGCTCTTCGTAGGCCCGAGGGCCAAACGGTTGAAAATTTAGCAACTTGACAGCATATTTTGTAGCCAATAAATGCATCCTTGCCATCACCTCAGAAATAGCAGCCATTAAGCTTTCCTTGGCAACTGGAAATGGAACAACACACAAACATAAACTCTTTCAAAACATGAAATAGATCAATGATGAGTAGAATTAGGATCATAATCAATAGATTCACCTGTTCTATCTGTCTCAGGTATCTGCTGATTGGCTTTTAAATGATACAAGGCACTTTCAGCCAAAGCCTCAGAGGTCCAAGGTTGGTACACTTCTACACAACAGCAGAGACTCAAAGCCTTGGTGATGTGCATCTCCAAAACTGAAGATTTTAGTCTTTGTCTTTCGCAATTATCCCAGAGCAGAGGATAAAGGAGGAAAACATGAATATTTCTTTGGATGTTTTTGAAATACCTGCACAAAAAAAGGATGCAGAATATCAGTACTATACTGTAGGTTCTCTGCTGATATTACATAATTTTTAATTTAATACTGTGTGTTGGTATTGAATATTTTACTGTGCATGCTCAATTATCTCATTTTTACCTTTGCCTAACACTAATTTAATTTTACAATAAGGTGTAATTTGTTAACATTATTTAATGTATTAACTAACATGAACAAACAACTAACAATACATTTATTACAGTATTTATTAATCTTTGCTAATGCTAGTTCATAAAAATACAATCATTCATTGTTAGTTCACAGTGCATTAACTAATGTTAACAAACAAAACCTGTGATTTTAATAATGCATTAGTAAATGCCGAAATTACCATTAACTAAGATTAATAAATGCTGTAGTGGTACTTTTTATTCCTAGTTCATGTTCTAGTTCAACTTATGTTTTAAGTAACGTTAACTAATGAACCTTATTTTAAAGTGTTACCATTTAATGCACCAAAAAATAGTTTAATAATACTTTATTAATCTTCAGCAAATTTCCATTTTTCATACTACCATAACAAGAAAGCAATTATTCATTTTGCAGTGCCTGAATTTTATAATCAGTGCATACCTATGACCTGCTGCAAAAAAAAATGCAAATCAAATACGAAATGTTGAGATTTTAAACAAATTAATAAACATAATGAAACATTTAAAAACATCAGTATCTAAAGTGAATATAAATGGAAAATTATACTTTACATTTCAAAAGCTTTGGCCTCTTTCCTCAAATTCTTCAGTTCCTTATCTGAGTACAGTAAAGGGAAGCTTCCATTTGCCATCATTACCAGCAGCTCATCCTTAAGAGCCTGGCTAGTGTTTTCGTGAACCAGTAGAACCAAATGTCCACCCAACCTAATTTGGCTACAAATCCCTTTCATTGTTTCCCACAACCTGGCTTCATTTGCTGAATGCACCTCAATTAGTTGGTATCCCAACAGAGCTGCTGCTAGGCGCACAGTGGACTTTCTACCTGTCTTCTTTGCTGCTCCTAACAGAGCCCCGTGTCCACCAGGAATGAGAAATGCACGGATGATGTGCACAAGTTGATGTATGTTTTGATGATGCACAGCCCATGTAGGACTATAGTAAGTGCCATCAGACATCTCTTTATTTTCCTCTCTGCATTTAAGAGCATAAAATAGTTGGTCTACTAACATATCTAGATCTCTTTCTTGATACGCACAGTTGTGTTTAAAATGAACGTTGATCAATGGTTTACAAAATTCTGGACTGAAGATCACATTCTGGATGGAAGAAGCTGCTTCCTGTAGAAGCTGAATGAATGTGTTTGCTGTGGTTGTCGATAAAATTACATGTTGTGTGGTCAACTTTTCATGGTCAATGTAGTCATGTTTGTTTTCACCAAAATGAGAGGAAAGCGGCATTTGAGATGAACAACTTGAGGATTCAGTGGCATATTCAGATGATGTTTCTGGTTCACTCTCCACATTTCCATCATCTTTACTATATGACAGTTCATCTTCATCACTTCCTGGGTTATTCAAGCTGGAGTCGTTCTCTATTGCATAGCTCTCTGCCTGAACTCCTGCCATTCCAAGCACAGGAATTACATTGTTTTGTAATTGGGAAGGGGTTGAATCCAGGTGTTTGTTTACATGATCCGTTCCTGGTGGTTGATCTGTAGGACTTGATATAGCTTCTGTATATCTTTGGGAGTGATTTGACAGCCTAGTTCTAAAATTCTTCTCAGAAACTTCTGCTATAATTGAGATAAGTTTTTGACATGCCTCCTCTGAAGCTAGCCGATCACCAAAAGTGCGCAAACTCTCATGCATCCACAGGCGGGTGATATTGAGGTCATGGGCTAGATGACCAAGAACAGACGAACTACTACAACTCAGACCATTATGAAGAGCCTGCTGGACATTAAGCCTTGGCCTCCAGAGATACATCCCTCGAAACACTTTGTGAACATCATGCAAAGAAAAGATGAAGATTGGACTGTGTAGAGCAGTAGTAACACATTCACGCACAGCAAAATACACGTCAAGGGTTGAGGTTAGGATGCAGTTTGTTATATCTGCAAGTCTCTGTATGGGTTGTATTTCTTTTAGCCATGCTTGCAATTTCGGGGAATGGATAGAAAACAGGATTTCAGAAGTCATGCTTGGGAGAGACAAGATGATGAAAAGTCGAGAGAGACGTGTAGAGATCTGATTGCTTTTGACTGGATTAGGAGCACTGTAAGTGCCTAGATAATTAACGTCTCTTGAATGAAACAACTTGAAATGAGAGTCGTCTGATATCAACACTTCACCTCTAGAAATAGACTGGCGCAATGTCTCTAGAGTCGCTGATGTTTTTTCATCAACATCTGCAAAACAGAAGACAGAGATTTAAGCTGTTGTATGTAATTTGACTCTTCTAAAGCCAAAACATAACAATATGTTTGTAGATATTAAGGAACCATGTTGCATTAGTTAAGTTTTTTGTCTGAGAAATGATGCTATAGCCAGTAATTCTGTGTTCTTGGCAGGTTCTGAGGCAGAATGCCTGGGCTAGCTGTCAGTATTAAATATTGCACAATGCTCTGTGACAGGAGTGTCAAACTTCCTGGAGGGCCACTGCAGTTTAGCTCAAATTTTATTTAAATGCACCTGCTCCAGCTAATTGGGTCCTTCAGGCTTATTTGAAAACTACATTGAACTATGAGCAAAAACACAATAAAAAAAAGTAAATCAACACATCAGCTTATAGTGCAAGGTTTGTTGATTGTCCTCAATCTGACAAACACGCGCATGGGTCGAGTCAGAGTAGGACGGAGCAGGAGAAACGGCTCTATCCAATATTTTGAATTTGTACTGTAGTAATTCCAACTGCTAGCTGTCAGTATTGCATACTGCAAATTTAGTTATTAATATTGTCAACAAATATCGAAAATGTTTAAAGGCAGGGTAATCGTTGTTTTTTTTTTTTTTTAAATGATTTAGAAGATGGCACCAAGTAGCCAAACAAACTTGTAGCCAATCAGCAATAATGATGATGTGGAGTAGAGTGCGTTTAGTGAACAGCCGAGCCAAGCGAAAAAAAAGAAAGAGAAAAATGTCTGCAGAACGATAGGGCATGAAGTAGGGCCCATGTGAATATCGTATCAGCTTTCCAGCGCTGGAGAGAACTCAAGGAGCGAAAGGCCTGTGATCGGACGCTGTTGCTTTGGTTCATTGTCTGGGTTGCATAGGCTACATACTGAATATGTGGGGTGGAGCTATCAAAATAGGGGCAAGACCCTTTTGGGGTAGGGGCGTGTTTATTTTGGTGATTCCAAATATCAACATTGGCTTCCAGAAATTGCTTACCCTGCCTTTAATAACAAAGGGTTTTCAAATTTCGTCAGTGACATCACAACAGAAATGGAAGATAATTAGTTTTCATTAAAAAGTACATATTTGTTTTATAATTTGATCTCCTGAGATAACTTTATACAGTAATTAACCCTGTAAAATGATGTGCTAAATGAAATTTTTTATGATTATTTTTAAAGCCTTCAAACTGCTTACTCAATCCACCTCTTTTAAAAACTCACCAAATGGTGCTTCATGAAGGTCATCAATGAACACAAGAAAGTTTGGCTGCTTTAAGACCTCTGTGCTCGTCACTTGAGTCTTCTGGTATCTAACTCTCTTGAGTACCTTGCACAATTTAGAAGGGTGAAGGCCTAGACTTGCTGACAAATGCATGTGTGGTCTTGCATTTGATATTACAGACTTGCACAGCATTGTTTTGCCAGAGCCAGACTCTCCCACAATAAGGACTGGCTCATGGACATCCAGGAGCATATCCAGGAGATATGCGTGTTTTTCATACTGTATCAGGGCAAGAAGTATAATACAATTTATTTGTCTGCTGAATGAGGAAAACAATTCTGTTAATATGCACTCTATGAGATAAAAGGCAAACCTGAGGCACAGATGTGAAGAAGAGCTGTGGAGTCTTACGCATGGTGCAGCTGATAAAATTGGTTGTATGTCTCATTTCCTCACTGAATTCAAAGAAATGGTCAAACACTGTGCCTTCTGGAGGAGTCTCCACTTTAGAACGGCTCATATACAGCGCTTCCCGCACAAAAAGATCGAAATGTGGCCAGTGTCTTCAATGAGAACAGGGTTATTTTCACATAAATCATAGCAACATCTATTATTCAATATATTTACTTATTACATATATACCTTGGGTGCAAATGTCCTCCAAACCCCCAAACATAAGCTACGATAAACAGGTTTCTTGCTTGCAATTCCCATTGAGAAGAGGAAGCTGTGGCATCAGTGCAGGGTGACAGGAAAATTTGTGTATCTAGTGAAGAGAGAAAGAAGAAGCTACATTTCTATGAACTGTTAACAAAAATGGAATCAGGTAAATAAAAATTTTCAGCAGGTCAAAAAGGCATGCCTGAAATATGTTCATTTTAAAAATATCTAACCTAAGGGTATAAAAATACCCAAAGTTGAAGCAATATCCATAAATGCATAGATTTTTGTAATTGATATTTGTATAACCTACTTGTTGTTTCAGTTTTCCTTAATGTGTTTTTCAAGCCTTCTGCCATCCCAGAATGCGCCAAAAGGATGTGAAGAATCTTAATGAAAGACATTATTTCCTGCAAACCATCTGTAATTCTAGATGAGTGTCTGCCTTCACATCCATCAGCCATCACTGAAGAGAGTGCTTTATTTTTAAGAAATACTAGTGTGTCACGGAAAAGGTCTTCAGAAAGGTGTCTCCACATTTCCAGAGTATTCTGGTCTATATTATGCTCAGTTGACAGCATATTCATTTCACTCTTCCACACAGATATCCACAGGTTCTCTCCAGAAACATATACCAGACTGCAGTGTGTCACTACAGAAGGGGTTGAATCACCAAGGTTTGTGAGCTCAGCTAGTATTTTCAGTCTTGATGGCTCAATTTTCTCTCCTGATGAAAGGTAGAGATGGGGATTTTCAAGATCGCAAAGAGTAGTCAAAGAGTCCAACCAACCAGGACTTCCAACTGGATCTCCATCCAGAACAATCAACTTTTCTTGCTGTTTTTGCACAGTTTCCTTGCTCTTTGAAGGAACTATGGGCAGTGGCTGTTCTGAATGTCTTAATGCTTTGGTGAAAGTTCCATCAATCCAGGAGTTGTCTTGACCAAAATAACCGCCAAAAAACTGTTTGTGGGACAAGGTATTAGGAAAAATAACTTCTGTGCTCACAGAGGTCCAACGTTGGATAGGAAAATAATGATAAAAGTCTTTAAAATCCTCTCTAGTATCAACCCCCCGAGTCCTGGACAGATTCTGAACTGCTCTTGCAAGGGCTTGATACAAAGTTGTTTTTCCGCTACCTGCTGGTCCAAGAAGTAAAACAACATTGGAAAGCTTCAAAGCTTGATGCAAGATCAACACGTTGTGAGGTACTTGCATGTCTACATAAAGTCCCTGTTGCTCCATTTCATCTATCACTACATTCCTAAGAATCTTTTGTTCCCCTTCATCAATGAACAGTTGTGGACTTGAAAAGTACCTCGCTTTTGGAAAGATTTCCTCACATATTTTACAAAACTGTGATGCTCTCTTTGGATCTGAAACAGCATACTGCATGACAGACAGAAATCCTTTAATTACTGCTTGCTCTTCTAAGTCTGCAGTTGCATTAGACTGATTGACAAACTTTAAATGTGTATAGCGTTCCTTGACTTTCACTGGCACTGTTTCAAGTCTTGTACAAACAGCTTCTGTATCACTCTGACAAGAAAATGTATCTTTATCAGTTTCTTTTAAATGATGAGAGAGATGAAAATGTGCTCCAGAGACAGCAATCACATTTCTGAGAAGGACCAGCCATGAGGTCTGATGACCACTGAGAAAATCAGGAAGGCTTTCTGAATCCTTAGCAAGGCTAAAGAGAGAGACTAGTCGGCGGCTTATGGTCGCTGCTTCAGAGAATCCGAATGACATCAACATCACTTCTGCAATGATTCTGTAGTGTGGCTCCATGAATGCTACAGGCCTCATTGCCATTCTTAGATTTTCTGGTATTTCAGTTGAGTAGCCGTTAGCTGAGATTGTGATGCATCCATAGCTTAGCTTGGCCTCAATATGTTTCCCAGCAATGTGACATACTACCTCATTCACTGCCCTGTTATCTTTTTTGATGAATTCTCCACTGCAACACTTCCCTAAAGAGGATGTTAACCCGCACGCTTCTGTTACTGCTTGTCTTTGAACTGCTGATAAATGTTGATAAATTTCAGCCAAATGTTGTCCTAACTCAGACAATGTCCCTTGTTCCAACAAATCCACTGAATCAAGCACAAGCCAAGCCCCAGTTCGAAGAGCACCTAGAATCATTTGGGAAACGACAGAAGAACTAGTGCTTGAACAACACTTCAAGATAACCACTTGTCGTCCCAATGCATAACCCAACTGCACAGCGGCATGCTGCTTGCCTGACATGTGGGGTCCACTAATGAAAGCACACTTGAAGCTTGATAAGGCAAGAATTACACCCATGTAAGCTTGTTCAGTTGAAGGAGTAGTCACCATCGTCCAGTTATCAGGTCCAATGTATTCATAGCCATATGGCAATTGTGTGCACAGAATATCAACACAGACAGTCTGATTCTTTTGAGAAGGAAGCAAATCAGAAGAAGGTTCATTATCATTTGGTATAAGATAATATTTCATAATCTTATGCCATTCAAAAGAGGACTCCAAGTCTCCTTTTACTTCAGCAAGCCCATCTGTTTGGCCAGAGTGTTTCATGGTAAGTATAACCAAGGCTCGCAGAGCTGTCAAGATTTGGGATGGTTCTTCATTTGAGTGTTCTTTTAAAAGCTGGCACAAATAGTGCAGTTTTTTTGCATTTTGGAACTTGATTCTCTTCCACAAATCAGTAGTAGCACAATGTGATGATGTCCGGATCGTACTACACCACAACACCTCTTCTGCCACTAAAAGGCACTGCAAAGGATACTGAGATATTAGACGCAAAAGTGAGGGAGGTTCTTGAGCTACTTTTGAAATATTCTCCATGCTATTCGCAATCAGGTCTGTGGTGCTGTGTAGCATTTCCATGTTTGAATATTGCTGGAGAGCTAAGCATTTCAGAAATGCCTGTTTGACTGCTTGATATAACTTTTGCTCAAAAAGACTAAGCCAAACCTGGGGACTGAGGTTTGACTCAAGAGGACAGATGAAGGGAACATGTTCACCAAATTCTCCATATACACCGTGTACGCTCATTCGCTCATTACTTAGAGTCGTCAAATCATATGCACAACAAACATCACCTTCAACTTGAACATCAAGCTGCTTCACTCCCTTGAAGCATTTCTGCACCAGTGGTAAAAGGGAGGAAGGAGCTGGGAGCTGTAAAGAGAGAAGTTTCATCAGCTCTCCATTACTGAGAAAGTAGAGTCTAGGGAACTGGCTTCGTGATGACTCCAAGACACAGAGTAAGTGATTAGAAATCTCTTCCATTACTGTAAGTCCATTCGTCAAGAGAGTGTATAGGCTCTGTCCTTGTAAACTGTTACTGCCCTCTGTTGTTGTACCCAGTTGAACAAAACTGAGCACATATGGGTCGTTAACAGTGATCTGAATGATATCACGAAACATCTTATCCACCAGGTGAAACTTCTCATTCTAAAATAGAGAAATTGATTAAACAGGGAAAATTGCCACACTTAAAATGCATTAAAGAAACTAGGCATTCCATCAGAAACATACCAACTCAGACTTTTGATTGTGTACTGTATTCTTGAGCGTTCGGCTTAGAAAGATCCATTTTTGCTGATATCGCTCAAATATATGAAGCAATTCATCTGTAAACAAAGGAAAAAGAAAACAAGAAATCTGTACACCAATCTTAACACCTTCTGCTTTCCAAAAATAAATTAGTTGACACCAATGTTGAATATACCTAGCTCTTGTAAACGTAGCAGCCAGTGCTCAACCTCTTGCTGAAACTCAGCAACATGAGGAGAACGCAGCATATCAGAAAGGGTCAGAACACTTTCCTTAGTCTGAGCCAAAAGTGCCTCTAATCCTGCACAGAGAAATAATAATAATAAAAGAAATAATAAACTCAAACTTTTTTTTGCAAAAGACAACTGTAGTATCTGTACCAATGGTTGAGATCAGTTGTATAGATGAGAGTATATATAACTCACCAATGATTGTGAAGGTTTTGCCATCAATAATATGATGGTTTGGTCCATTTTGAGGTGGGGAACAAGGTGTATTTTTTCCTTCTACTTCATCTTGCTGTTTCTGTACAGCTATAATAAACCTTTTATGATGGAATTCGGCACGTTCCCATTCCCTCTGAAGCGCTTTGAATGTCTTTTTCATGTCTGCCTCAGCTTCTGCATCTAGATATATCTGAAAGCCAATGCACATCCATACCCATAGTTCACAATGATCCAAAAACAGTTAAGGTTAATTATTCACATTAAATGTTAAACAGCATAAACAACTGAGAACCTTGTTGATTTTATTTTGATGCATCTGTAGCTCTTTGGACATAAGATCAGCCAGTGTTAATTTCCATTCTGAGACATACAGCAGGCCAGTTCCTACAAAAACAATTATAATCATGGTATATAATAGTAGAGGTTCCTAAACTAACCAGACACTTGAGTATGTTTTTGTAATGTCATTTATCTTACCCTTTAAGATGCTTCTCCAGTGCTTGTGCTTCAGTGTGGGGCTGCCCAGCTTGCTTAAAAAAGTGAGTAGCTGGTTAAACCCCTGCAAAGTCCGTAGGGTTTTTTGCAGCAAAGTATCATGGGAGGGTATAACTTGTGCAAATGCTTCTGCCTGTTGTAGCCATTTGCTAACCTTGTCTTGGGCTTTAGCCACCACAAACTGCAAAGATATGATTGCAAACTTACTGGGAGGTTGTATAAATACATGCATTATAATTACATACAGTTTATGTAGTTATTATTATAGTTATAATTACATGCCTTCTTAAATGTTAGCAGCTTCCACTCTTGGATTTGCGTGGAAAACACACTCATCAGCTCCCAGAGTCCTTTCCTTGCTTCCAAATGATGCTGTGCTACAGTCTCAAAAGTGAGATCCAGTAGGTGACCTGAAAGAATATATTAAATCACTGACATGAAGCCATTGCATTAAAATCATTTGAAGGGAGGTGTTTAGGATCCTGGGGCCGGTTGCACCAGCTAGACGTAAAAAAGCTGGGTGTAAGTCATACATTGGACTTAGTTACATCCAGCTTTCTGCTCAATATTTACACCAGTTGTACCATCAAAAACTACGCCCGGCGTAGATGATGCGCATCCTCGCTGACACGTTCTCTCGCAGTTATAGATACAGCTGAGACCAGCTTGCGGTACAACAAGTGAATCCCCAACGTCATGATTTCACGAAGGAAACATTTACTAACAAGTCCGTTTTTCTATCTGAAGTCTCCCTATACGTTCCATGACAGATTTCTTCAAACACACATTAAAAATGAAGGTGAAAGGTTAAGAAAAAAACTCCTTTTAATTTAGCCTATAAAATCACAACGTTTTGTTGACTCTTTACAGTTTCGAATGATGTATTTAATTATAGACATTTAAACTGACGGCGTAGGCTATTTTTTTTCTGAAAAAAAAAAATGCAAGTGATTGCGCTTTTGCCTCTTCGCACAAACTTATCCCACATTAATTATTATAGCACATTTTTAAAATCTAAACATTGTTATAGGCTTGAACTGTTTTAGTAGGTATATCTATAGTTTTATTTTAGACAAGCCGTGATGGTTTGAGTGATCAAACATAGGTTATGATCAGCTCACTGCTGCTGATACTGCTATAGTCGTTAGCCTACTTTAAAAAACAAAAACTTATATTTAACGTACAAAAAATACTCCAAACATTGTTCTAAATTAACTTAATAAAAAACAAAACGAAATATAATCATTTTGACATTAAACACAAAACTGAACTATTTTAATTTAATCTTCTTTGCGTGCAGATTAATGTCCGCCTACAGACAGCGTCTTATCGTTTTATTTTTGTATTGCATCACTCATAACTTTAACGTTTAAAATAGAGTTTAGGAAGATGTATGTAACTGCAATCATTAGCTTTGATTACCTCGTAAAGCCTTGTCTCTTGTCAAAAGGTTCAAGGCGACCGCAGATTTTGATGAACACTGCTGGCAGCAGCGACGTCTGTATCCGTACAGTTCATATCAATGACAGTGTAATCTCCCTGCTCCCAAAGTTATAAATCTATAAATCTCAGATAAAACATGATTTTGGGGAAATGCACTAATGTTGGTACACAACAGCATATGATAGCAATATAACGTACCAACTTTCACCATAAAATGTTTAATAACTCAGAAAATATGTTGTTTTTTTATATTCTGAAAAATTATGGTTTTGGAGATGGAGCCAACACCAAGCTTTGTGATTGTCGGCTGTAATAATTAACAAACGGACATGATTCCAAAAAACGAATAATGTCGGAGCAAATCACGTTTTTTACTTTACACCTACCTCTGACTAGGCGTAAGCTTTAGTCTCAGACGTAGCTTACGCCGAGATGGTGCAACGGGTATAAATTCTACGCAGGACTTAGAACGCATTTTACGTCCAGCCTAGTCTTACGACCGGGCGTACGTCCGGCTGGTGCAACCGGCCCCTGGGTGTGATGTCTTACCTCTCAGGATTTCACTAGCTTTGCTCTGATCATTCAGCTGCTCGGAAACCACATAGAATTCACTACACAATGCTGTCAGCTGGACAAGCATTTCCTTGAGATTCTGGTCAGGGTCAAGATAAAATCCAGACGTGGCTTGTGCAACCAAGTTGTCTAATTTGTTCACTAATGAAGAAACATTCTTGTCCAGTGTCTCAAGCATAGAATGAAGCTTCTGGGTAACTTTGTCTGCAGCTGGTTTCAGCAGCTGAACAAACTGATCCCACAAATCAACTACCTGAAGAAATAATTGGCTGTAAGATTTTGCTACTCAACTGAATAAAAAAAAAAAAATTCACATGTACAGTACCTGCTTCATTGAAAGGATGCTGTTTGGATCCATGTGTGAATAATTCCTTCTCATAGTCTTCTGTAAAGAGTGGAGGTCGTCCAGACTCTTCTGCATATCACCTGACATTCTCTCACTGCGCTTTACCTGTAATCATGCTGATTAGTCTGTAGTTCACAGTTCACACCGACTAGGACTGACAAAGCAGTATGTCAAAGTCAATACCATGTCTGAAAACACTGTGAACTGGTGAAAGGCATTTGGCTCAGACTTCATGACTTCCACGGCTCTTTTCAGCTCAGAAATTAGGTTTTCAGAGCGTGTCTGCAAATCTGTACAGAGTAGCTTCATCACATCCTTGTCAATGGTGCCTAAAATTGAGACTTTACACAAAAACGGGACATGAAACATTTATACTACTTCTTTATATGCATACATAATCTAAACTGCACAGGAGACTAATATTTATGTATACAAAAATCTTCTTCATAAAGAAATCATCTTTTAGCAAAATAACATGCAAACTATGTGTAATGATTCATCGATTCATTCATTTGCAGGCTTTATTTAAAGGTACAATAGGCAGGGTCAATAATAACAATCAGAGGTGTGTCGTGCTGATGTGAAAGGGCATCGGCCTTTCCATTTTTTGAACTTGGGCAGTAGGTTATTTAGAAGTCGAAATGGGAGAAGAAAAGAGACCACCGGGCCTGGCGGGAACTGAGTCTTTTGGCAGATCGAATATACTCCATGTTGCAATGGTCAATCAAAATGAGGAATGATTCTTTGGCTCCTTCTAATCAATGTCTCCACTCCTCCAGGGCGGCCTTCATAGTGAGCAGTTCGCATTCTCCTAAGTCGTAGTTTCGCTCGACCGGATTTAGTTTTTGAGAGTAGTAGGCACAAGGAAACAGTTTCGGAGGGCTACCGTGCCGCTGTGATAATATAGATCCAATCCCGCTGTTCGAAGCATCTACCTCTACCACAAACTCACGACTGGGATCTGGATGATGTAGGGTGGGCGGTGAAGTGAATCGGGCTTTCAGATCCTCAAAGGCCTGCATGCTTTCAGGAGACGAGCGGAGCGTAACTGAGCCTTTCTTGATCATAGAGGTAAGAGGTGTGGCTACCTGGCTGAAATTTCGTATGAACCTAGTGTAAAAGTTGGTGAATCCTAGGAAACGCTGGAGTTCCTTGACAGTATGGGGCTTGGGCCAATTGACAACAGCATTCACCTTATGTTCATCCATAGGTATTCCCTCTGGGCTGATGTTGTAACCCAGGAAGGTAATCCTTGTTTTGGTGAAACTCACATTTTTATAGTTTGGCGTAAAGCTGATGTTTAATCAGGTGCTGCAGAACTGAACGTACATGTTGAACGTGAATGTCACAGTCCTCAGAGTAGATTAAGATATCGTCTATGTACACCACGAGGTGATGATGAAGCATGTCCCTGAAAACTTCATTGATGAAGGACTGAAATACCAAAGGACTATTGGAAAGATCGAAGGGCATCACCAGGTACTCATAGTGCCCCGTCGTGGTGGAGAACGCCGTTTTCCACTCATCTCCCTCTTGTAAGCAATACGAAGCTCCAACTTAGTTAAGTACTTTGGCCTACACAGCTGTTCCAAAGCCGCTGGTACAAGTGGAAGAGGGTAACGGTACTTGACGTTTTTTTTATTCAGACTGCGGTAGTCTATGCCAGGCCTGAGACTGCCATCCTTTTTCTTTACGAAGAAGAAGCGAGTAGCAGTGCTGGGGGAGGCGGTAGCAGTGAGGGCCTGCATTGATCTCACTAGCTCCTCCTTTAGTGAGGTTCATTTCTGTAACTGCGGTTGATGGGTTGCCAGAATAAATGATGCATAGATACCTTGCTGGCTAGATGATAGACAGCCGCTGGATCCTGTTCAGGCGAAGTCTTCTGTAGTGATTCTTTGGCATTTGCAGGCTTTATTTCGAGGTATAACAGGTTATCAATAATAACAGCAAACAGGGCAATCAGAGGTAAGACAAACTCAAGGTCGATAATCCAGGCAGAATGTTCAGGGCAGGCAGCAAGAATCGTAATAGAATAAACAGTCCAAAGGTAATACACGAAAAAGCAAAACAATAGAAAATGCTCAGAAATGATACTCAAGGGGCACTCAAGACTTTGTGTCTGTCTGCTCTGAAGACCCGGCTTATAATGGGAGTGAACACCTGGTGGTGATAAGTCCGAGGTACGTGGGGGAAAAGAGTCCAGGTGGAAACTACTAATACTCAGGGGAAGGTTCCCACTGGTGCTGTTCAGAGAGAGCCACGGAGGTGCGGCTTGTTACACTATGTGACTGACCTACCATGAGTTCTGAGACCATTAAAGGAGAAGTTCACTTTTGAAAAAACTTTTGCTGATATATTACTCACCCCCATGTCATCCAAGATATCCATG
>JAUMHP010000007.1:836550-847927 GCA_032361065.1 Enteromius trimaculatus | reverse complement strand
ACGATGAATAAGGGTCTTATCTAGCGAAACGATCGGTCATTTCCAAAATAAATAAAAAAGTTTAAGTTTTACGAGCAGTTTTACTTTTGGGTCCCAATAGAATGCATTATATGGGGGAAAATCCTGGAATGTTTTCGTTAAAAACATTAATTTATTTTCGACTGAAGAAAGAAAGACATGGACATCTTAGATGACATGGGGGTGAGTAATATATCAGCAAAAGTTTTTTCAAAAGTGAACTTCTCCTTTAAGAGGTGGTATATGCTTCTGTCACGACTATAAGTCAGTCTGATAATATTTTTAATCAATAATTTATTATCAGTACATTTAGACTGTATTATTGTGGCAATCACAATGCCTTTACTGATTAAGTAGCTAATTCTCTCAGAAAAATATATTGTGAATTTATGTTGTGATTCCAAACAATGAATGCTAAAAACATGTCTAAAAATTAAATGTCTTTAATTAAATGGAATTAATGTTTTTAGCTTCCAGTACTGACTAAAATAAAAGCAAGCATATTATCATAACACATTGCTTAATTTTAACTGTTCACCATTCATCTTTCTTCATTGACATCCATTCAAGCGGCCATTTTCTAACGAATTAACAGAAATGGGAAGCACACAGATCACAAAATACAAATGTACTATAGTAGACTGCAAATGACTGACTTGCATGCACGTGATGTGCCTGTGAAGCACTTTTTAATAAAATTTTTAAAACTCAAAAAACACACACCTATATTGTTTTGGATGTTGGAGATCTCCACAGTGAGCAACTTATTTGATGTGGTGAAGGATGGAGCCAAGCTTTGAGCTCTGTCCATCCAAGAATGAAGTTTCTTGATCAGCTCCTCATATTTCAGGGGGGAAGATCCACACAAGGTCTCTAGAGAGGCTGAACTCCACTGACTGGTGAACAGATGAGCATCTGCCAACCAAGAGTGGCTCTCACATAACTGATGTACCTCTGTAATGGCGACCTACACAAGAGAATCGAGGTCACCATAACCCGCAGTGTTTTGTGAAATAGTAATGCTACAGGACATATTCGCACTGCTCTAGGCATGTGTTGATTTGAATCTAATGCAGACAGATAAATACCTGTATAATCTTGTCCTGCTCGTTCTGAATCTCTGGCGTTCTGATATGAACTTTCAAGTTCCACTCCAGCCGTCTCTGGGGCAGAGACTGAAAATGGCTTCGCACTCTCTGTCCCTGAACTCTGAGAGAGTTCATTTTTAGTGGCACTAATGTTTTGGGCGACATATTACGCTCCTTTTGTGAGGAAACACTGCCAGGACCTGTTACTTCACAACCTTTGGCTGTAAATTTTGAAAAGAAAATGCAAAACATGACAATGTTATGCTACATGTTGTGTTTGCTTAATATTAAAAAGAATGTTACTTTTCATTTAATAGTACATGCTCTGCTGGGTACCTGCAAGGTCTTCAACACAACTAGTGGACAAACAGCCTGAGTCAAACACCTGTAGGTCATACCAACAGTTTAGCATAAGCTTGTTTAAAAGAATTGTTTGAATGTGCACTTACACTGTACTTCAAATATAAAAAGTATGTTTTTAAAAATTATACTTGCTGATAATAGAATATCAGTTAAATCAGTGGCCACTTAAGAGTATTTAAATAGACTAAAAATTAAAACAAAAAATTCTGCCATAATAGCCAAACAGTTGCTGGTTCCTACAGACAAATACTATGGAAGTCAATGGATACTAGCAACATTTGTCAATAACTTTTTTGTGTTCAACAGAAGAAAGAAATTCAGAATATTAGTACATGATGTACACGTTGAAATATAAAACTAGTTCTGAATACTAGTTTACCTTAAATTCTTACATTAAGCAGTTTTAACCATATTTCCAAGACATATTTATGAAATGACATCAAAACGTTCTGAATGTTCATCCTATTTAAGTGCGTCAAAGACTTGCTTTACAAGGTTCTTTTTTTCCAGAGGAATACTTTTCAATACATACACAAATGCAGTAAAAAGAGTAATTATCTTCAGCAGTAGATTTGTGCAATGACTTTCACAACTGACACAAAGGTTACAGAAGGAATAATAAGAATGGTATGAAAAACATGTGAATGAGAAATAATTGTAAAATTGGACTTTGATTCATGATTAGTCTACTCTTTTCTCACCTGCAGGACAGAACCTGCTACTGATAATAACGCTGCACGTAAAACTTCTTGAAACAACTGCAATGGAGGAAAAACGGTAAGCTGACCATCTGTTCCAAGGATGATCTCTGTCTGGAAGAGAGCACCCTGCTGCTCCCGTCCTCTCTGAAAGATCAGATCATCAAAGAGAAATCAAAGTCCAGACTCTGTTTAGTTCTCAAATCAAATGACAATTCAGATTTAAAACACTGTCCCTCACTTTTAAAACATTGTCTAGGAATGCAGTGATCTCCCGCTGTGAGATGGTGACGAGGTTTTGAACCGTCATGTGGTCGGCCAGAGCAGCGAGGTTTCCCAGCCAGTGTATGGCTTGCTCTGCCTGACTGAGCTCTTTCTCTAGGTTTCTATGGTAGACAAGCTGAAGGTGTATGGGTTGACTGCTCTGGTAGAGCTTTGAGTTCTCCACTTTCATCTGGAGCTCCTGTTGTGCTTGGTAACTATTATCCTTCACCTGGAATTAGATGTGCAGTGTATATTTATTAGCCTGAAAGAGATTCTGTGCAAAAACAAAAGAAGCAAGTCTGAAGAACGTCTTGCGTACATTGTGGAGATCAGGGATGAATTCCAAGGATACGTAAAACATCATTATAATAGTCCATGTACTATATTCCAAGTCTTCTGAAGTGTGTGAGGAATGTAAATCCTTATTTACTGAAAATGTGTGACAGCTATGTCAACTATTCGATTTCAATAAACGGAAAAGAGCACCTTGAAATAGCCTAACTGTATTTGCCTCACATGAAAGAAATAAAAGCACGTTTTGCATGAATGACGTAAGGAAATATATATTACCTTAGTAAGTAGCATGAAGCGACAATGTAGGAACCTATGTAAAGAAGCTTGAGCTATCTGATTCATTTCCAGGAGTGCAGTTTGGAAATCTAAGAGTGTGTAAGTCCTGAAATCATCATGCGGCAGCCAGCTGACTTGCTTTAGCTCCTCAATTAATCTAGGAAAAATAAAAGAAGCTTTTAAAATGAGCTAAATGTAAACACTCATCTTTAATTTATTTCAACCCTGTAAAGCCTGCTTATGAAACAATAATCAGAAAAATCTATTTTTGTGCATTTCTTTTTTTTTTTTGAATCAGGATTTTATGGCTTATAGTCATATTTTATAATACAGTGAGAAAATATTTGTCAAGGTTGATGGAACGTTGATGAAAAAAAGTAATGTAACTTTATGACAGTATAACAGACTACATAAAACGCATCAGTTGTCACTCTATGGCCGGTTTCAACGACAGCAACATAAACAAACGTTACTGCGCATGCGTGCTTTGGTAGCCTTAACGTAACTTCCGGTAGACATCTCAATAGATCGATAACGACAGCTAAGTCCTTCTAGTAGTTTCTTTTTTGATAACAAGCTAAATATGTCCGCTGCGTAAATGAGACAGATTTATTAAAAGTGCAAACTCATTCTCTGCCAGTAGAAGGTGCTTAAAGCTTGAGAAACAAGAGGTTTCTCCGGTAACGGCTGTAGACAAAGCAGTTCTGAGCTTACAAACACTGCCTTGCATGCAAGATGAAATGAAAACTTTCAGAAATACAGTGATATAAAAACATCCACGCCTCGGTTTGATTTTTAAACGTGAATTACGTGCTCAGGTTTATTCAAAGAAGCCTTTTGGAAAAGGCTTTTTACTTTCCAAAAGAGTTTGCATATTAAATAATAGACTATACACGGTTAATTACTAAACTATTTGAACAAAAACCTGGCGAGATGTAATAAGGCATCCCTGAATTGGGGCACTGCTATCAGCAGCTGAGATGGAAGGAATTCAGTCCTGCGTTCGACAGTAGCCTTGTGTGCATTTCTCTGCCACCTAGAAAAGATTTCAAAGATACAGACAGAAAAATTGCTTGTATAAACAACTATACAATCAGACAGTCCGAAGTTATATACAAAAAGTAAGTCACCTTTTGAAGGTCTTGCGCAGTAAATAGTCTCTGAAAAATGGGATGTTTCTCAGAGCTGCCCAAAGCACAGACTCTCGTTCCCACTCTTTCAGGCTCCAGAATTCAATGTAGCAGCCATTCTGCACACGTGTTATGGTTGTGAAGGTGTTGGTGTAGTAATCTGTGCCTGCTTCACTGCGCGAGACAACTCGCAAATCATATGGTCTGATAACACAGCATGAGTGTTAGTCAACAAGTCAACCATACATCCAAAGTTTTGTACATTTTTGTTTTGTTGATAAGTTTATTTTACCTGAAAATGCAAGTAAACTATCCCTTATTGCTTAGCCCTTACTCTATATATGCTATACATTTAACAAATATTGAATATTTATTCTACTAACTAATCACAGGCCTCGTCGAGTGAACACTGACAAAAATGATCCAAAAAAGAGGATTTTTAACACAAAAACTGAGGCGCATGAGCTCAATGAGGCCTAAAGTCAATCAGTTCTAGAAAGAATTACAAAACCTGTTCTAACTGTAGGAAAACAAGCTGACAAAAAGATCTGGCGATAGTAAAGTTAAATGAGAGATCTACAAACTAGTCATTTCTGACCAGGAAAATCAAATATAATAATTTCAATAAGATTTTCAATATAATAAAAAAATGACTGGCACCTGTAAGGACCGTATTCAGATGTCTTCAAATAATAAAATTCATGTTCCCCCAGATGTTTTTTCCTGGCTAACATCTTAACCACCTCGGTTCCAGTGAGTGGTTTGTATTTGGGTTTTCTTTTTTGCTTTGTTGTAGTATTTTCCACAGGGACTGCAGGCTTCTCATGTTCAACACTTCAAAACACAGATAAACTATTTACAATCTTCACAGCGAACCGAAGAAAACAAACTAAAGAAAAGTGGACATATGGAATAAGCTGGCAACACTCAACTTACTTGAATTTTCCGACACTTGAGGAATTTAATGCTCTGACATGCGAAACAAAACTTGCTTCTCGATTCCACACAGTCTCTCTGACTGGCAGTTCAGTGCTCACCTGCGATGATACTAACTGAGGTAGTTTAACAAAAGACAGATCATACTGTGGTGGATACGACGGAGGAATAAGGGGGCGAAAGGGTGAGGGTCCGCACTTAAATGCTGGTATCGCAGTATGAGATCTACAAAATAGCAGTCGAGGCTGAGAAGGTGCAGGCTCGACATTGCAAAATGATGAGCAGTAAAGCCGGTTTCTTCTCCTGCTTTGGGTGTTGGCGGATTCTGAGAAGCCCTTTTCTTGAGGTTTTTTCTTGGGTGATGACATAGTTGAAGTCAGTCTGGGATATCATTGGCTGCACTGTGAGATTTCAAACCCATCTTCTTCTGAAGAAAAAAACTTCACGTCTTGGAAATATGAATCAAAACAGCATTTGAATGACTATAAAGGCTTACAGCACATTTTAATAGAAAATACAAATTCTATCTACTACAACAGTCCACATGGGCACATTAATTTTACCTAAAAGTACTTTAAAAGTGCATTTCACTTGCATTAACATATAGGTACATCTAAAAGAAATTTGAATATCATGAAAAAGGTCAAAAATTTTGTCACTTATTGCATAAAGTGAAAACCATGTTATATAAATTCATTACACATAGATTTTCATGCCTTTATTTCTTGACATTTTGATGATCCTGGCTTTTAGATAATGAAAACACAAAATTCTGTCTCTGAAAATTTAAATATTGTGAAAAAGTTCCATATTGGAAAGTCGTGATGTCACACCCTAATCAGCTAATTACCTCAAAACACCTGCAAAGGTTTCCTGAGCCTTTAAATGGTCTCTCAGTCTGGGTCAGTAGGTTACGCAATCATGGGGAAGACTGCTGACTTGACAGATGTCCAGATAGGACATCTCCTCAAGGAGGTAAGCCACAGAAGTTCATTACTGAAGAAGCTGGTTATTCACAGAGTGCTGTATCCCAGCGTGTTAACAGAAGGTTGAGTGGAAGGAAAAGGTGCACCAGCAAAAGGAATAACTGCAGCCTTGAGAGGATTGTCAGGAAATATCTATTCAAGAATTTGGGGGAGCTTCAGAAGGAGCAGACTGGAGTCAGTGCATCAAGAGTCACTACACACAGACGAATCCTAGACATGGATTACAAATGTTGCATTCCTCGTGTCAAGTCACTCCTGAACCAGCTAGAGAGCACGTCAGAAGTGTCCTACCTGGACAGTGGAGAAAAAGAACTGGACTGTTGCTCAGCGGTCCAAAAGCCTCTTTTCATATGAAAGTAAATTTTGCATTTCATTTGGAAATCGAGGTCGCATAGTCTGAAGGAAGAGTGGAGAGGCAAAGAAACCATGTTGCTTGAAGTCCAGTGTGAAGTTTCCAGTCAGTGATGGTTTGGGCTACCATGTCATCTGCTGGTGGTGGTCCACCGTGTTTTCTGAAATCCATCACAGCCATCTACCAGGAAACTTTAGAGCCCTTCATGCTTCCTTCTGCTGACAAGCTTTATGGAGATGCTGATTTCATTTTCCAGCAAGACTTGGGACCTTCCCACACTGCCAAAGGACCAAAAGCTGGTTCAATGACCATGGTGTTACTATGCTTGATTGGCCAGCAAACTCACCAGCTTCCATCCCACGCCACATTAATGCAGTCATGCAAAATGAAGCCCAGCCAAGTACTGGGTGCATAGAAATTAAAGTACTTTTCAGGAACTTGACATTTCGGTTTAAAATATCATTTTAAAATGTATTATTGATCTGTTATATTCTAATTTTCTGAGACACTGAACTTTGGCTTTTCTATAAGCCATAGGCTAATCATCAAAGTTCCAATAAATAAGGCTAAAAATATTTCACTCTGTGTATGGGGTTTCACTTTCAGGAATGAGTGACCACAAATATTGACAATGTTCATGATATTCTAAATAATATGCACCCGTAAATGTTATATTGTCATCTGTTCGTATTTATACTCTGTGGTTTGAACCGCACCTGAACGACGAAAGATGGTAAAGTTTGTTGACGGGTCAAACTAAAACACATCACACACGGTGCTGTTTTGCTAGGCGTGTGAAGGGGAAAAAAGTGATTAACTATTTTAATAAGCACATATAAAGCGACTTGTGAAAAATTGTCCTACCTGGAATAATTTCTCAGCGCATCTGTTTGCGTGTTTGTTGCCGTGGGAACAGTTGCAAACTCGCTCAAACTTTCAGTCAAAACATTTCATGTAACAATACACTGACAGGGTTACATATCAAGCAATGAAGAACAACAAACAGGAAAAGGCCCCATTTAAAGGGAGTTTTGAGTCTCGCAGTCTATAGTCAAAGCGGACAAACACGTGCCAAGAAATGTATTAACTTGAAAGAAATGGGCAACATTAATAAAAGGGGCGCTAACATATATTTAAGATTTGTGAAAAAGTCCAATTCCTCACTGTAAGTTAATCTAGGAAAACATCAGCTTGAGATCGCTGGTCTCTGGGTTATTATTAGTTAACTTAAACTTAAACAAAACCATTAAAAAGTCACCTGAAATAAATATAAAAAGAAACTTCTATAACTATTGAATCTAACTTGATGTATACATAAAAATACATCTACACAGAATCAAAAATCAAATAAAAAATACAGAAAATATTAAAACAAGAGTTAATTTAAAACAATAATAAAAAATGTAATGGTATATCAAAGACACTAAGTTAACACCCGCTGGTCTTAGTTAAATTGGTATAGTTTAGTTGGTTTCCTAGCCTTCCTAAATTGGTTAAGCACCTCAAACTGCATTACAACCATGAGCAAATGGTTTCAGAATGTTTTTTTCTGTGGCGTTCCATTATCAACCAACAGATTAAGTTTAACATGGACTGTCCTCGCTTTCAGTTTTACACCTACCTGTTTTCCAGAAAATTAACTTCTCAGGAAGCTTATACTATATCCTTTTATAAATTTATTGCAAGTAATGTCTCACACTGTCCTTGTGCGTTTAAATGGACCAAATTAATAAAAGAATCAGTTAAATGAATTAAGTATCACAACCCATTCTTAGAGTAAGATCATGATGGGCTACAAACAAACAAAAATGCATTTCACACAATTATCGTGTATATAAAGTTTTGACATAACCAACAGATGTATTAATGTTTATACACACTCAACAAAATACAGATTAACAGCATAAAAAGACAGTAGATTTGTTAGAATTCAGTCATTTTCTTATGCGTGTCTGCTTTCTTCTGCTCTCTCTGGATGGTCTGTTCCTGAGCTTTCAGCTGCTCCAGCAACTTGCGGGAAGCAGTGAGCTTCTCCTCGATTCGACTGACCACTGTCGCATCCCTAAAGACAGAGAGAAAGCAAAGAAAAACAAACTTAGAAAGAGACAAACTATTTTCGAAACAGCACTGCTGCAACAAAAATATTCATTTCTATTCATGTAGCACTGAAGTGCACACGCAGATTTATGTCACAGCAAACAGGTAATAATGAAAGGTGCTCTCCAGCTGTTCGTCTTTTTTGCACAAGCAGCTTTATGAGATAAAATGGAGCCAATGTTTTGAATATCTTCAAAAGTCTGTTTCATCCATTAGATTGGTTTAGAGAGTTCATTGAAATTGGATACATAAAAATGGTCTTCAAAAAGCTGCTGGTTCATAATTATTTTTAAATTGCTGAAAGTTTTGAAAAAACAAGTCTTCAAAAAACTTGATTCATATACAAGTATACCTTCCATTTCTTCTACTGAGAGACTTTGTGAGTTGCTGGATCTCTCTCTCCACTTGAGCAACTTTCTCTGTAGCCTGGAACAGGCGAACATTCAGGGAACGTTTGGTGCTCTTTCCACCCCTGTAGGCCTCCACACCAGAGACTGATGAGCTTGATAAATGAGACGCAGACTGAGCTGTATCTCCAAGCTTAGAGTTCAGGAAATCAAAAACATTGCGGCGCGTTGATGTAGAGGCTTTCCTCTTTTTAGTCTTCGGTTTGCGAGAGGCTGGGTTATTCTTAGCAATAGCAGCTGCAGTCTTTCTCTGCGTGAGCTCAGCACATAAGTCCAACGAGCGACATTTCGGAAGAACCACTGCCTGAACCGGCTCTACTCGACCAGAGAGGGTTTTCCCCAAACCTGCTCATACACAGAAACACTTGTTGAAATATGCACACAACACGTAGAATATATAAAGAAGCGATCAAATGAGATGGTCAACCTACAAACATACATCTTTTTTTAAATAAAGGCAAGGTAGTGTTAATTCTACATACAGAACACAGTGTATATTGGTGCTTTTCCACTACACAGTACCAGCTCGCCTCGGCTCGACTCAACTCGGCTCTGTTTGGTTTTCCACTGTGTAAAAGTTGTACCTCGAGCCGAGGCGAGCTGGTACTGTGTAGTGGAAAAGCGCCATAAGACACATTGCATAGATATAGTGCAGTGTCATTCAAAATAAATGATCTAAAGTTTGTCTCTTCATTCAACTCTTCCCATTAAACCTAGAGCACACTCTTAATTTTTATGCATTTGTGTTTTTATGCATTCTTCAAATCCACAATTCAGAGGATCTTGCAGCTAAATTTGCCACATTTTGTAAATTAATTTTTTTAGATATTTAAGTATTATGAGAGCATTATAATATTACAGCAGTTACAAACTGCACAACTCCACAATATCAGATGATGCTGATAATTACATCATACAAAATATCAGTCGACCACAAGTGCAATCATCCGTTCTAATAGTTTTGAGACTCGTGTTCACCTACCTTTACCGAGCTCATAACCCATTTTCAGCAAGAGCTTGGAGCCAATGCCACGTGTGTGAGCCTCCCAACCACAAAACTCTGCACTGTTTACCTGGGCCACGTCCTCCTCCCTTGATGTGAATACTGTAAGGAGATGAATAGTGAACTTAATTTCAACTGTAAATGTGTTGAAGAGCTCTAAACCCATGCATCTGAATTTGTATATGCATCTGTAACATTCCCTAAGATTTGGTGTCTAGATGTTTCACTTTCAAGTTTTCAAATTTTTTCAATTCCCATTTTAAATACTGTAATAGTTTTGTTTTACTGTATTAACTATAAACACTACCATTCAAAAATTTAACAGTTAAGACATTTATGTTACAAAATATTTTTATTTCAAACAAATGCTGTTCTTTTAACTTTCTTTTTCTGAAATAAAATTGTATCTCAGTTTCCATTAAAAAAATAAACAAACAAACAACAAAAATAAATGCACCAAATTAGCATATTAGAATAATTTCTAAAGTATCATGTGATACTGAAGACTGAAGAAAAGGCTGCTAAAAATTCACAAAAGTAAATTACATTTAAAGATATAATAAAAATAATATTTTTAATTTGTAATAATATTTCAAAATATTAAATTGTTTTTTTTACAAATAAATGCAAAAATGTGCCGTGGTATTGTGGTTAGCTTAAAAGACTTGTAATGGTATATAATGGAATACTGTTTTATGTATTACTGAGAATTGATGGTGATGGGCTGTTTTTTTTTTTTCTTTTCTCTCAATTACTAAAGAACATGAATGGGTCTTTTAAAAGACTGACCCAGAAATATTTTCCTCAGACTACAGTATACTGTACTGTACTTCCTCAAACACTATTCCAGAGGATGTTGCAATTATGCTTTAGCACCTTTAGCATAGGCAGCATCAAATTGGTCTGTATCATCCTCAGAGTCTGATGAGGAAGAGGAGGAACCATCATCTTGACGAAGAGGAGGAATGATCCCATCAGCCTCCAGCACAGCCTCCTTCAACAGCAGCGAGTCAAATTTTACAGTGTACAAGCCACCTTCAATCTCTGGAAAAAGAAAAGCGCAATGTCTCACGCACACCTGTAATGTATTGCTCTCTTTAACTTGATGAAGTGCACATGCTGCTGTGTTTTTGTACAGTCTATGTTTGACGTTGCTCCTATATCCCATTAAATCTCACCTCAGGGGAAATAAGCAATAGGAAGGTAACACACAAACGATATCATGTAGCAATCTCTGCTCTTCCTTTCTGTTAATTGCGCTGTAGGAACTTAGAAATAGTACCTGATATTCTGGCCGGGTACCAGATGCCATCTTCATGCTTGGCCAAACACGCAGAGCCCACCTCCATGTTGCTGATGTCAGCCTCCAGGAAGTCTCTGAGCTCTGATACACACACCACCTCACCATGAGAGTACCTGAAACACACACACACACACAAGTCAATATAAAACTCATATATATATA
>JAUMHP010000007.1:789522-831716 GCA_032361065.1 Enteromius trimaculatus | reverse complement strand
AGATAGATAGATAGATAGATAGATAGATAGATAGATAGATAGATAGATAGATAGATAGATAGATAGATAGAGACTTTGATAGATATATTTATATGTTACTCATACTGTCTATCACAGTCTTGTGCTGCCCTGTCATTCTATCACAAGACTCAGAATCAAAAATAAAAGGTTAGATTTCCATAATTTTGACTGTTACCTTGGACACCAAGTGTGTAATCTCAGTGGTCATGTAACTTTTTGTTGTATGTGTGGTTTCTGTGGTTACTGGGCCAGTCGACAGCGCGGCGACTGTAGTGGGAGAAAGAGAAAATGCTAAGTCTGACTCAGAGGTCCCAAAGACGCACAGTTTACAGTGCTCAAACCATGACCCATAATCCCCTGCTGCAGCCTGTGCCAAGAGGGAACCCCGGTGTAGTGAAACAAACCCAGTCAGACCGAGCCAGTCGCCCCCTCCTTCAGTCAACCATCCCTAAACAACACGGTTACCAGGAACCTCTCCCACAGCATGTCAGCCTCTCTGATAACAAACAGGGCTGGCTGGAGAAGTGTAGGATTACAAGAGTAATGGATATATTTCTTCCTGCTTTATTTTCACTCTGTTTTTTACAGTTATATTTCCGTGGTGACACACACAACAGTCCCTTCTTGGCCTGCCCCGTTGATCAACACAGATGCAGTAATCTCTTGGAAAGAAAATGAATCACATTCAAATTCTTTGAATAAGCTGTTCCAATGAAGTCTGATGCAGATGACAGATGGCATGAATAAGTTTCTGTTTTTAATAGATACTGTCTAGTGTTTAAAAGAGATGGGAAAGGCCAGGAAATACAGTAATAATGTGAAATATTATTACAATTTAAAATAACTGGTTTCTGTTTTAATGTATTTTAAAATGTTATTTATTTCTGTGATACAAACCTGAATTTTTTTTAGCATAATTACTCCGGTCTTCAGTGTCACATATTGCTTCAGAAATCATTTTAATACGCTTCAATTTAATGAATCCTTGCAAAATAAACGTATTACCTTTTAAATTGCATTGGAGCTTTCTACAGAGTATGTACAGTACTGAAGATTCCGAGATTAGGGCTGGTTCTCGACACAAATATACTGTAGCTTTAGATGCTGGAATGGTGTTAAGAAGGAAATAAATAAATAAATTCCTAGATTAAAGAGATCAAGTTGCAAATCTTAGCTGGAATTGATATACTGTAGCTGAGTTAGATTTGGCAGCGGCTTTTAACAGCTGTGTGATTCACCAGTTTGCTCAAACGGTTCCATAGTTTAGACTGCGCCGAAAAACAAACATTGCTGTCTAAGAATAGTCCACTGCGTTCAGGTAGTTTTCATTGATATAATTAGTAATGTGTGTGAAAGTGACTGTACTTTATGTACGTATGAAAAAAAATGAGAGAAGGCGGGGTCAAATTCTGTCTCCAGCAGGCTGTTTGGGTGGCAGCCAGTAGTCTGTGCGGTACGGTACAGTACGTCTTGCCATTGGGAAGTGACTATAAATATCAAGCAGAAGAATAGCTTAATGACAAGAGTGTATTCTAGAAGAAGGCGTGTTTATTTTGATGTTGCTTGATGCATTTGTTCTCTCCGGGTGTCCCTTGGTGATTGTACGTCAGTGGTTTAATGATGCATGACTTAGCATTTCCTTAGATAAAGAATTTGTTTTATTCATTACTTATTGCATGCTCATATATTGATATTTCTTGAACTCAACAACATTTTCACATCTAATGGCTTTTGCATGCAATGCTTTTTTGCTTTGATTGGTTCATGACTAGCGAAGAATATCTAAAGGTCCCTGTAAAAACGAATGGATAAAATACTTTGGGAAAAAAGCGGACAGACACTTTAGAACTCAAACAATAGCACCTAAATCTCCAAGGAAATGGGGATTGATAACTAATAGCATGGGTGTGTTTAATGCAATGCCAAATACAGAAACGACGGCTGACAAAATTTTGTGTTGTATATACAGTGCATGCAATACCATTCTATACAATTCCAAAGGGGTTCATTAAGTCTTACATCAAATTGACTGTTTTAGCCGATATTTTAATCCATTGGATTTGATTCTAATTAGTATAATTCCCAAGAAAGCAGTTGTCTGTGTAACTGGCAGTTCAAAAGGTTTTGTAACAGAGCTCGAGTATTTTTAGACTTGTGTTGTTAGGAGATTTCACCTCAGCTGTCCTCAATAACATGGATGTTGCAACTGACAGAAATGACCGTTAGGACCCTGAGTGTCAGAATGAATAAATCCAGCCTTAAGGTCTGTCATCCTGCACTGTTTTAGCTCCTGATATCTCTGCGCCTCTCTAGATGGAAGTTGGAACTGTGATGTATGCCATTCAAAGGGATGCTTATGCTGCCTTTCATTTCATCAGGACTTCCATCTTTGAAAAGTGCACTTGCGTACAGCAAGTTTTTATTATGTTCACGCATTCCCTTGTCACTGTGCACTACTGAAAAAGAAGCAAGTCTAACACTAAGCAGCATCATTAACTGCAAAGAAGGCATTAATGCATCGCCTTTGAAGTGTCGGACAATGGCATCTTTAAAGAACTTTGAACGGAATGCACAATTACATTTTGTACACACATCAAGCAGTATTTTGCACACCCACTTCTCTGGTCTTTTTCACGTGAACACGCACTTTGATTTATCCATTGGAGTGTCTTTATTTCCAAGAACACACCTGCAGGAAGACACCCACCACACCCCAAAACTATCATGAATTGTTGTTGATGTCAAACATAGTTATCATATAGCCCACAGCGTGTTCTTCATAAGCAGTAAAGTACACTAAGATACTGGAATGGAATGTTTTGAGTCAATTATTCTCTGCAGAGCAGTATGATTGGTTCTTAACCCCAAGTACAGAAAAGCACAAAGAGTGCTTTGATGTGTGTGTCTGATGCATACTTGATTGCCACAGGCAGAAACACACTGTGTCCTGTTTTTTTTCCCCACTCACAGGCTTCAAAAACAAAGGCCCACATGCTGAACTTTTTCTGGGAGAGGAAAAAAAATCGGAAAACGAAAAAAAAAATCAGTTTCCAAAACCCTCCTGTTTTTCCCCCATCTCTCTCACTCTCTCTCTCGTTTTCTCACCTTTTCCGGCCTATTTTTTGCTGGTGTTGTTTGCTGCAATGTGTTACTGATATTTTCCTTAGGGCTGTCGTGAACTCTGCACACACACACACACTACCCACGAGGGCTGTCCACGTTATCTAACTTTGCATGTATGCAAGCACAACAAATGCAGTAATCCTGTTTATTGCAGTTTTTCCAGTAGAATGGACCTACTTAGTATGTTTTCCACACAACTGGGAGCAGCAGCTATAATTTTTCAAAATATCTTTATAAATGTCTTGAACATTTAGAGGGTGCAAATGATCAGACTCTTCATTTTTGGCTAAAACTGACAACAAAACATGTCACAGTGACCTACTTTCCCCTACAGACATGTTCTCTTGGAAAAGGTCCGAACCTGTTGTGTACACGTTAGTTAAGCTCCTCCCAGAACACTTTGTCTCAATTTCTTAGCATTTCTTAAAGGGACAGTGTGCTGTTTCTTTGTCATTCGCATCCACAGAATTGTTTACCCAGAGCTTCCCCATCTGCCATTGGTGAGACAAACAAATAGCCCCGCCTCAAACACATGCCATTGGTTAAGCCACTGTTACTACATCAGGCTGGTTAGGTTCTTCAAAGAAATAGGGGAATGTTTTGTAAACACACAGATACTGATATTGTGTGAAAAGTCAACCTACAAATGGCTTCTTCACAGTAAAGTAACTTCCAAACAACTCCATTTTCATTTTGGTTACCCCTTAGGCAGCTCATTTCTGAATGCAAGAGACATACAGGTGCTTTGGGGAAATGAGCAACCTCCAGAAGATAATGTTTCAGAAACATAAGCAATGAACTCTGAGGTGTTTTACTGCGGTAAACAAACATTAATTGTTAGGTACAAGTACTTATTCATGTTGTGATGCTAAACATGTTTACTGCTTAGGAGGTGGAATACAGTTACGATTAGGACAGGTTTCATGGTATTAGTACGTTTAAGTGGTTTAAAACAGTAGGGGTAGGGTGTAATTACAGATGTACCCACAGAAATGACTTAGGTGTAATTACATGCACTTGTTTTTAAAAATACGAATGCAATGAGAAAAAAACAAACATAGTCATGCAAAGTTTGTATATAGTAGTTAGGCACATGTAATATAATGTGCATCCAAATCTGGCAGCAACAATGCTGCATAAATGTAACAATAGTATCATTAGTTTGGTTATTAATCTCAAAACGTGCAAGTAGTAAACAAACAGGTGACTAGGGTTTAACTGAAAAACTTTCTTTTCTACAGCTGACGTATTGTGTTTAATGATTTCTTCTATTCGGTTTTCAGTTACACTTTATTTTAAGGTTTCCATGTTAAAGTGTAATTATACATTTAAGTACTGAGTAATGTTAATTAACACCCTGTATACGGTTAGGGTTAGGATTAGGGATTGGCTTGGGGTTACTTACATGTCATTTTGGATAATGAATTGTAATTTTAATAGTAAGTACATGCAACAAGTGTAAAGGATAGACAATTTTCTATGAGCACTTCTATATATGCCTTAATAGAAAAGAGGGTAACAATTAATTTTAAGGTGTTATAATGCAGAGTAATTACCTAATTAGGTACTAAGTAGTAGCCATTGTACTTACATGAAATAAAATGTATTTTTTATGTTAAGTTATGGAACAGCCTGTATACAGTTTGTAATTATGTAGATGTAACAAACAGCTACTGTTACACATGTTACACGGCTACTCACACTTAAGTACAATCTTGATACACAATCTTGATAGCTTATGCCTGCGTACTTGAATTTATAATTATGCTGTATAAAGTCTGCAACACAACACAGCAGCTGTGTAACACACTCGGTCTGTTACAAATGTGTAACAGTAGCAGCCTATTACATAATTACAAACTGTAAGTACAAACTGTTCCATAACTTAGTTACATGGTACATTTTGTTTTATGTAAATAAAATGTCTGCTGCTAAATACTTACTTGGTAATAACTCCAAATTATGGACACCGAAAAAAAAAAGTGTTACACTTTTAATGTAACATTTTTACAAAGTGCACTTTAAGAAACATTAAAGTGTTAGCTCTTTAAGTAGTTTTTTATTTTATCGCAGTTTTTTTTTTTTTTTATGTATATACTTGACTGGAAGCCTTTGACTATCATAGTGTGGGGGAAAATGCTATGGAAGTGTTTGCTGCATTCCTTAAAATATATATCTTTATAAAAATGCATAGAGTTTTGTAAATGATTAAAAATTTTTTTTTTTACATTTTTGGGAGAATTATCCCTCTAAGGGGCTTTTTTTAAATATATATCTAAGATTTGAAATGCAATGCACTTTAAGCACACTTCTTTTTCACAAAGGGATCCTTTAAGTTTCTAGATTAGTGGAAATTGCAAGCGCGATGTAAATGGCTGCAGAAAAGTTAATTTGCATGCACAGCTATATATATGCATATGTGTTCACTTGTGCATAAACATGATGACACTAACAAAAAAAAAGTCTTAAAACAAAGCAGTACAGTACTCCCCTATTGTTTCCTCTTGCAGGATATTGCACAATATCTGTGGCCTATGCACAGACTAGGGTGGCCATCCCCCCCAACCATGTCTTTCTTGGCCGATACCTGCCGTGCTGGGACTGGCTGATTGTAACCTCAAGCCTTAAAAAGCGAACAGAGGGAGACGGGAAGAAGACAGAACGTTCCAGGATACTATGAACTTTATTTACTAGATGAAGGGTTGGAGGAGCATGCAGGCACTAAACTAAAGGACAGAAAGAGCAGTTTGCAAGACCGACTTGTTCTTTTGGCGGTTTTGCAGACAAACATCTGATTAAGTCTAACCAGGCAGTCAGTGATTTATCCAGATGAACTGGGTGTTTTTATGTAGAGGCGCCAGAAATACAAAGTGTTCGGCTATTTTGACGGACGTTTCCACATTCATGCTTCAGTCATGTTTTCAAATAATTGCTCCCGTATACCCATATTTAAAGTATACGAGAAGAAAAAAATGTCCTTTTTGCCAATATGAATTTTTCAACGCTTTATTTAACCAGATAAGAGTTTGCAAGAGCATCAACGTAAACACAAAGAGTTAAAACTTGACATGAATGCAATGTATTTTGCACTTTTACTTTAGCTGGGTGATTCTGCACTCATTTTAACTATCCGACTGTGCACAATCTCTTTGATGGCAGCGCAGTGCAGTTTGAAAGGCCTTGAATGGCAAGCTTGACTAACATGTCACTGTGACATTTCATTTAATGCATTACATGTGTCCAGGAAAACTCTTTACAGCAGCCACAGTGACCCGTGTTCACGTTGCTTTATGCAGAGGTCAGTGTGTGATTTAAGTGAGTACGGATTGATCTGTCCACGAAAAGCTGAGGTCAGCTGCCTGGCACTGGACCCTGATCAGAATGTGCTGGCCGGGTGAGATCACCCGCTCCGACCATCCTGCATTCCTCTGCTGCTCTGTCAGTGCATTCCAGAACGCCTGTCATGACTGCTCTCAGTTCAGCCTGTCAGAGCTGAAGTCTGACCTCACTATTACAGAGACAGGACTGAGATCAGGACTGTATCATCCTTCTCAAAATAGAAACACAGAGAGCTTCTATTTTCCTTCTAACCCTGATGGATTCATGTAGGAGGCACACCGACATATGAACATGATCCTATGTTTGTGCAGTTGGATCAGTGCTCTATCTATCTATTTCAGTCAAAGTACTGTAAGGTTTATTGCAATTATGAGAATACGGGTTGCCAAGTTGTTAACATATTAAAAAATAAATAAATTATTTTGCATGTAATTGAGTAATTTAAGATTTTTCATATATATAAAAAATAGATTAAGAAAAACATAGATGATAGATAGATAGATGGACCTTCATTTTTTTTATTTAGTACTTTATATGCTTTTTGTGTGAAATTGGACGTTGTTCACATGATCTTAGGGTAATGCACTGAAGCGTATTGCAGTGAAGAGGAAACGAGCATGATGTTAGTGCTCGTGTTGCAGGATGCGTGAGAATGGCTGTGCTGAGCGGTGACAGCAGCTGAGGCGGGCGGGCGGTGGATCATGGGAACGCAGCGGGATCTTCCATCTGTCTGCGGCGTGGAGCAGCGCCTTCCCAGCTGTTTAACCGCATAACGCGAATGCGATTGGGGCAGAGAGCGTTGCTTATAATCGACGCCCAAACACGAAGACTAATCTTGCGGCGCCCATATTAATTAGAGCTCGGCTGAATTAGACTAATCTCTAGACTGGTTCATTTGCGCGCTACTGATACGCGGCGTCGCAATGCGTCCGTCATGTGAAGGATATTCGGGGTTAAGCATTGCGCGTTTCCTCTGCGCTGCTGGTCTGGGATCAGACTCCCCATCGCATCGTGATGTGCACAAAGAGTCGTGACCGGAGATCATTTCCCACATGCCCAAACAGTCCTTAAAGGACACTTAAGGACATGCAGGTTTCATTTGTTTGCACAACAACCCAGAATGACTAATTAACTGCAAAAATCTCCTGAGGTGCGGTGTATATTTTGCACTTTTTTGGTGCTTAAAAATGTCAATGTTAACTGTTAAGAAACTGGATAATGGAGTAGTTTGCATGACTGGGTGGAAAGGAAAAAAGCATGAGCACTTCTGCTTTTAGCATGTCATGTGCCAGTTTGAAGTCAGAGCCATGCTCTTCCAATTAGAACAGAGGTTGAAATTCATTCTCCCTATAAAGTCATGGCATGATTCCAGCACAAGTTATGCAAGGCAGCAACCTTGCTATCTTAGGTTAAGAATAGCTTCACTTTATTTAACTTTGTACATTGCATGTCAACTGGATTATAACTGTAGATCTGCATAAGTTACATATTCCTGCTTTGCCTGCAAAAAATTGCTCTGAGCAGAAGTGCAATGATGCATATATGCATACATAGCCAATATATATATATATCAACACAGTCTCATGACCATTTCATATGTAAATGGCAAATTCATACTAATTTAATTTTTTTTTGTACGAATTAGTCTAAACCTGACAGTGACGAGTAGGTTTAGGGGCGGGGTTAGATGTAGGACATTTGTACAAATTCATACGATTTGGCAACTTGTAAGCTACATACGATTTAGCAAAAATCATATGAATCCGTACGAATAAGCCACCTCATTAAATATGTCAAGTAGACTTTGACACAATTAAAGTGCATTAAGTACAAAATTAGTCTTTCCAGTTTAGCAGACTTTAATTATACCATTTTGGTATACTAAAAGTACATCTGCAGGGTGTTTTTAAGGACCTAAATATGTATATGTAATTGTAGTATATATTCTTAGCATGAGTGCTAGTTTTAATGCTTTAATTCCTCAAGGTCATTCTCCTTCTTGCTCTGATATTTATTGCCGTCTGTCTGCTAGATCAGCTTGTGAGGGAGCATTATCTGTCCTTCCTCCCTCGTTTGCAGCTCTGAGAACAGCCAGCACCTCTTTCCTGCAGGATGGGGAGATCATAATGAAGTGCAGAGAGGTTGTGGGCTAGCCTTGGCTGTGCCTCCGCTCTCCATTCTTCCTCTGGCATCTGTGGGCTCTGTGTGGCTCATTGTCATGCCGGTCAATGCTGAGTCCTGGCCGGCCGGATTGTTCTCAGGTCTTGCCCTCTGCTGTGGGTTGGTACTGGGACAATGTGCCTTTGTCATGTGAGCCATGTTCACTTCCTGTCCTGCAGCCTCACTGTAGGATGAGAGCAGAGACAAATGATTCCCATGTGAAAAATATCTTACAGCTTCCACTTAGCAATGCTATTAAAACGGACGTGAAGTTCAAACAATAGATTAGGGCACTGGTCAATTTATCTGAACAGGTGACACCGTGGACACAAACAGTGATTTGCAGTGACAATCGGCAAGTCATTTGTTTTCAGTAAAAGCTTGTGATGTGAAGTTGTGAAAAAAAAACAAGCAGAATTGAGATGCTTGAACTACCAATAACTGTTAGCAAGATAGAAAATAATTATATATCAGATGCATGTAGTGTTAAATACTGTAAGGGACCCTTAAAAATAATGGTAACACGTATTACTACTGTAACAGTCCACTTTAGACAGTCTAACAGTAAGTAACTTTGCAGCTACATGTCAACTAGCAGTCATTACAAGTGTCTGCTTAATATCTTCTAACACTTTATTTGATGGGTCCACAACATACAACATACTTACTATCAGAAAGTTTGCAAGTTAACTTACTCTACTAACCCTAAACCTACCCTAACAGTCTACTCTGAGAGTTAGTTGCAAATCAGAATAAGCTAAGAATTGTAAGAGTTGCAATGTTAGTTATTAGAATGTCTAACGTGGACTATCAAAATAAAGTGTAACCAAAAACATCTTCAAACTTGAAATTAATACGTATTAATACATCAAACATTTTGTTTGTCACTGAAATGTGCAGTTAAAAAAAAGTATGTATATATATATATATATATATATATACATATATTATTTAATTACATTTATTACATAACTGCACATTTCAGTGATGAACAAAATGAGCAATTATTAATACGTAAATCATTATATATATATAATCATTATTTAATTTATGAATATTAAAATAATAATAACAATCACAATAATAACAATAATACTTCATTATGACACCGGGACTTCCCAATTTGTAGAAAAATTAAATTAAAGGATTAAATTATTTATGACACATTTGAAAAAAAAAAAAACTTTAACTTGAAAATTATAATTGACACTTTTAAATGATACATTTTAAAGCAAATCTTAATAACATTTTCAGTTACTGCTGAAAGCCCAATGATGGGTCATTATCACTCATGCACTTTCAGTAACTGAAAGTCCAAACAAAATACTCCTGCCGCATTACATTACTCTCCATCTAGGACTAGATCATGTTTCCAAATACGGTTTATCTAAATGAACTCCGAGACCTTGTGCTGCTCCAGGGGAACATTCTCTTATGTCCCTGCCCTGATACTTGTCTTCCAGGAAATCAGGGTCAGTTAGCACTTTGCTCTTTAACTCAGCACACTTTGTTTAGAGACAGACTGGGAACCTGTTTGGAGAAAGATAAGGGTGTGTTTACAGCTCCTCGTGACGGACACATGTGCTGATTTGACTAATCTAAGATCCTCCGAGCACATCTGTGAATGTCATTGCATGCTGGACAACTTCAGTGTTTTTATCTTGAACCTTTTATTATTCTTACTCCAATGGTTAAGCAGCCCAAGCCACTATTACTATGTCAGAAAAAAGCGTAGAATGTGCGAAAGAGATAATAAACTTGAAAACACTCAACTAATTCATCACATCAGCAAATTAGTATTCAGAAATGCATAAAGTATGTTTGGCCTGGTTTTTGGAACAATCATCTTTGTTAAATGAGTACGTTTCCATGTTCTATGCTATGATGGCCATTTCTATAACACAAAAAAGTCATAAAACAGTGACAAAAAAAGAAACATTTCTATTAAAGCATGGCATTTCCCTCTTTAAATTGATTTTTTAAGGACATTTTTATAAATTTTTCAGCCTTGTTAAATCGATCCATCATCTTATATGCAAATTGATGTTTATTTAATAAATCCAATTATTAGAATTGGCTATTAAGACTGCCACAATTAATTAAATCAATGTCAACAAAATCCACTTTTGCACTGCAAAAGGTGCACTTCAGGTTTAATGCATCTCAAAGATGACATGAATGCATTTACACTGCAGTTCATTTTAGGAAAAAGGTGTTAAATATAAAATATACAAAATATAGACCTGTAAAATGATATTCACTAGTAGATCCTAATGAGTTACTGATTTTGGATCTGCATAGTATACTACTTCTCTTGCTACTTCTGCAAAATATGCTAAACATAAATAGCAAGACTATGCGAGTATTTAAGTTAAAGTTAGCATTAACATTTTATCAGTTGTTATTTTAAAACCAGATGGATGACCACTCTATTGCAATTTCAGCTGAAGAAACATACACAACTGATAGTTGTTCTCTTGTTTAATGAATACAGGACATTTTATGCCCCTGAAAGCACTTTTGAGATTAACTATCAAAGCTAAGCATCAGATCTGGCCAATTTCTGAGGCACAGTTAGCACTCAGGACTGCCAAATCATCACAGCAACAGGCATACTCAGCTTTTTACATGTGTGGGTTGTTGGTCAAGAGGGCGTAACTGTTTATGATATATGTCCTTTTGTACGTTCAGCGCTGATGTGTCAGTACTCGTCCGTGGGAATTTCTCCTTGAAATTGTCTTAAAATATGGTTTAAACATCCCAGCATCTTTTGGTAGTCTCAGCCAAGACTGTGGCTTCACCAACAGTAGGGCTGTGTGGGAAAAGAGTGGGGAATGAGGGCGTATGAGACATGAAAGAAAAGATTAAATGAGAACAGAGGCATAAAGAATGCAGAAGAAAAAGAAATATGTTTGTGAGAATTTGGATCGGGAAAGCGGGAGGACTGAAAGGGAGGAGCGGACACAAACAAACCCTCCTTAAAACCCAAGGTTTCCAGTGGGAATTTTCTAAACTTCAAGATCTGGGTTTTGCTAACACACTCACAAAAAAACGATGGCAAATGAAACAGGCTGAACTGAAACCAAAACCTTTCCACGGTATTGCACAGGGCAGTTTCCTTCAGATGACAATGTCTGCCAACAGACCCACGCAGTACCTCTACAACCAGCTGAAATTTCCATAGGAAACCCCCCCCCACACATTATTCCTATTCTAACAATAGACAAGTTTGCTCTCGGCTTTAGTGAACACTTTTTAATGCTTAAACCCATTCAGCAGACTCTGGCGTAGTAAAACATTGTTTTCAAGCAACGTAGTCTCATTTTTTCAATTCTTTCATTGAACGCCATGCACTCTGTCTACATTTCTATCACAGTCGCTGCTTCAATCTTTTTCAAATTCTGCACTGATGAGTCACGAAAGATCGCTGATGCGTAAAAATAATGCCTATCGTAGGGAATCCTGTTTACGCCCTGTTTGGTTGAGGTAACACCGGTGACGTTAAGTTCCTGCCCTTAAGCTGTTACCTGCGTTAGTACACTGCTTCAGTCATCGCTCTCGGCCACTGTGGGCGGGACAGAGCAACATTTTGCATACAGTTCTCACACATTTTAGGGAATCCCTCCCTTCTATTTTTAGCAGAAAGCCTGGCTCTTGGGTCTTTAAGTGAATGACTGACAGTTAAGGCATTTAAGGATCTTATCTGCTTAGCAGAGTATATTAATGGACGACAGCAGTCTCAGGGCAGGCATCACCGTTATTTTAATACACCCCAGTAAACCACATAGCAACAATGCTATAGATCAATGCCACCCAAAACACCTAAACACCTTAGCAGCATAACCCTGAAAACACCCACAACCGACTTCAAAGTTTTGCACATGGAAGTTCTGCTTCAGGATTTAAATCTTTAACGAGACTCAAATTGAATGAAAGACTGGATTTTATTTGATCAGGTCGAGTACAAGTGATTTACAAAACATTTCAGCTGGTTTATATATATCATGTATATTATTTATGTAATTTGGTTGAGTTACACTGCAGCAAAGTCTTTATCTTTTCAGGGCAGGACAGACAGTGCAGAATAATTGCTAATAACTATGACTGGACATGTACATAACATTATAATGAGAACACTATTATAAAAAAAAGCTGTGAATTTTAAGCTGTCATATTTCTGCACGTTGTTTCGATGTGAAGATACCCTACAAGTTGTAATATTAATATTAATATAATGTAATATTAATAAGTACGTTATGTTGTATAAATAACGAAGCGTATTCAGCGCAGCTCAAAACAGAAATGCATTATAATGTTTTGATAAGAATACTACTGTAAAAAAAATTTTGAATTCTTAGGGTTTCGATTATGTTTAATGTTAACTATCTTTTAATGGAAAAATGAAACGTTATTAGTGACATCACTAATATATATATATATATATATATATACTTTTCTCTCTCTCTTCCTTTTTCTAAGGAAATGGTAGTTTAATGGTATGTCAGAATACATCAGAATACATTAGTAATTAGTACAGTGTTTTAATAATGTAATCTGTAATCAGTAACAGACCACAATGTTTAAGAAATCTACCCAGCTCTTTTTATCAGTTTCTGTCTTTGGCCTTGCATAAATTATGCGCTGTAAAAACTACTTTGATTTCCCTCTATTGCTGCCAGCACTGATAAGTGAGCATATCCTACATTAACTCTTACTTTCTCACGTGCCTTTTTATGCATCTTGTGGTGGGGGAAACAGCCGGGAGAGTGATTTATATCAGCTGAGAGAGAAGAACTGCTGACAGCTCTGGGAAACCCTTCCTTTCTGTTCCTCTTGCAGCAGCTGGAAAAGTGTGTGTGAAACAGAGGGGGGAGTCCTGTGTGTGTCCGCTGAAATTAATGGCATGTGCAGTGGGAAAGTGGATGATCTGTACATTTAGTGCTCGTTGTTCGCATAATGAAGTCCTCTCTGTACGAATCATGCTGAACTCACATGTCCAGAGTGTGCATAGAATAGCATGTGATACTCGTGAGGAAAGTATGTGCAGATTCCAGCACGCGGCTCCTGCAGTATTTGCCCCGCTGGAGAAGGGTTTTGAGTCTAACGTTACCCATAGGTTGTTGTATTGCATTGGCTGTACAATGCAATTTAAAGTTGTGCTGTAATAGATGTCATACTCCTCATCATGCCTTTGATCATTAACGGATTCCGCACGTGTCCTGGGGTGTGCTTTAACCTTCTGGGTTTTTTATATATTTGTCATATTTGCAGGATTTTAGATATAGTGATGCAGTTCAGGTTCTTTGATTGTCCAGCTGATCCAGGAATTACTCAGTAATATTGATAGTTATATAATTTCTAGTCAATCCAATACTTGCTGATGTCCGTATAAATACTACATCGAATAATACCGAAAACTTGTGGCAAAGATATGCAAAAAATGGACTTTGCCGTGTTTATGCCACGTGATGGGTAGGATTAGGGTTTTGGGGTAGATGCGCATTAGATGTACGCGAAATCTACGTATTATATCCACGCAAACACGTGTGTCAAATATACACCAAAATCAATTTTCTCGTATATCAATACTACAAGTTTTTGTTTTTATTTGTCGTACTATTTATACGGGCTGAAGAATCACCCCCTGTTCCAGTTACTCTTACACATACTGCTGTTACAAAATGTAGCTATATAATTCCTGTTACATGACTACTTAGTGAAAAAAGTATTGTTACCAATTTCCTGTTATACATTTGTACTTACACACACCGTACATGTGTGTTGTTCCAGAAATATTACAGTTGTAGATACTATGTCCCGGTGTGTACTTACACTGTGGTTAGATGCACATCTAGTTACTATGTAAGTACACAGGAATTAGGGACATTTTTAGTTTGAATTTGATTAAAGGCCATAAAACTACCCCTTTCAAACAGATCACAAATAAGTCTTATATTTTTAGGATGCCAATCATCAAATATACTAATGCCAATACCTGGAGGGAAAGCTTTATTCCTAATTAGAGGCTGCAGTGCACTAGAAAAAAATTCTCTTTTTCTGATGTGGGCAGCAATATTATGCCAAACCTTAAGTGCAGACATTAAAATAAAATTATTTCTGCCACCAAAAAGAAGGTCAGCCAGATCAATAGATAAAAGGCGAAAGAGGGTCACAGCACCAAGTATCTACTGGTGGCTCACCTTGGTATAGAAAGGAATGTAACCACCCTGAAATTATTTGAGCATGGCAAGCCCAGTAATAATATAGAAAGTTAGGAAGTGCCTGGCCCCCCTCATCTGTAGGCAGTTATAAGATCTGTATCTTTAGTCTAGATTTCTTCCCATGCCATATAAATTTAGAAAAGATATCGCTCAATCTCTAAGAATGTTTTTTTTTCCTGTTGATCCTGAGAGGTAATATTTGTATAGGATATAATATTTTGGTCAAAACATTCATTTTGATTAAACTTATACAGGAATAGATATTTCTGGCTTAGTGACAAGGAGCAACACGTCATCTGCATTAAGAGAAATTCTGTATTCAGTATTTAACAAGCTAACCCCGCAGATCTCAGGGTCAGTTCTTATAGCCTCTGTCAGTGGCTCCAATGCAAGTGCAAATAGTAAGGGAGAAAGAGGACATCTCTGACGCGTTCCTCTACCCAATGGAAAAAGATCTGAGACCGAGCCGTTAACCAATACCCTTGCAGCTGGGGCCCCATACAACAGTTTGACCCATTCGACAATTTCAGATCCCAAACCAAATCTGTCCAAAACATCAAATAGATACTCTCACTCCACCCGATCAAACAGTTTCTCGGCATCCAGTGAAATTGCAAGAGCCCTATAATTGGTGTTCTGAGAGAACAGCACAACATTCGGCGTACATTGGAGAGGGAGTATCTATTCTTGATAATACACATTTGGTCAGGCTTTATCAGAACTGGCAGAACCTCCTCTAATCACCGAGGTAAAATTTTGGACAGAATCTTACAATCTACACCGAGTAAACGTAGGTCTATAAGATGTACACAGATCTGCAGGTTTATCCTTTAAGATCAGGGATATATGGGCAAGGTTTAAGGTGGCTGTAAGTGTGCCCCTCTAAAGAGACTCCTTACATACATTTTTAATAAAGGACCCACCATATGTTTAGCCATTTTTTTGTAAAAATCTGTTCCAAACCCATCAGGGCCTGGAGCTTTTCCACTGTGTTTTCCACTTTCCTGCACCCTAATGGGACTGTAAAGATCTAATCGGCTTTCCTCTGATAATTTAGGGAGGTTAAAATTATCAAGAAACAATTTCCTAGCATCTACAGTATTTTGACACTCAAGTCCTGATAGAACTCTTTCATTATTTTGCTGATAAGTTTAGCCTCGAATTGCGAAGCACCTTTCTTATCTTTAAAAAAAGAAAGCTCTGTATTTTTCGTGGAATCATCCATACAGTCTATGATCACAACAACGACGTTTGTCAGGCATCTATGTTGTCACATGAGATTACAATGATTAAACAAAACAAAACAAAAAAGATTAAAATGATAAAACATGAAATGGGGAGTTATCTGTTTTGCCAAAAACAACTCTTGGAGTTTATCTTCTTTTGCTATAAAGCAAACTTTTCATATGTAAATAAACAATGAACCTCAATTTTGTAAATTATGTTTGTTTGTTTAAGTTATCATTACTTAACCAAAACAACTGCATTTTGATTGATATTACTAGGAATGCACAATAAAAAACACATATTTTTTATTATTATTTAATCATTTTAAGGCAAGGTAAGGCAAGTTTATTTACATATAAAAAAACATAAGATAAAGAAAAAAATAATAAACACAGCAATAAAACAATATTTAAAACATTTAAAATGACTAAAAATGTATTTAAAATCAGAATAAAACAGTTAAAAATGGAAAAATGTTTATACATAAAAAACAGTCCAATATTATAATATATATATATTAAAACTATTCAAATAATAAAATCATTGCAGTAGTTATGGCTTCAATCACTGATGTTGATGATTGATAAAGATAACTGATAACTGAAATGTTGGTAGATTTGTGCATCGCAGCGAACGTATTGGGGGGGATATGGGGAGTTGGGTCAGGACGAGGTGAGCAGCTCTGCTCTGTGACCCTCACAGGCCCCAGTGTCACCACTGTCTTCCTGTTCCTGTTCATTAAAGCACAGGACATGGAGGAGAGTGTGAGTGGGAGGAGAACAGATCAGAGGAGAGAGAATCAAATCCCCCAGCCTAGTTCCTGTGCTGTCCTTCCTGTCCTCCTGATGATATTCACACACACACACATACACACACACACAAAAACACACGTTGTGGCTGGAGATGTAGTGCATGGTAACTTGTCAGATGTTCTTCCTCTGGAGCCAGCAGCTAATCTCATCTTTGCACCAAAGAACAAGTAGTTCTGGGATTTAAAATTCAGCACTGGCCTGGCTAATAAACTTCTGATCTCTGATTAAGTGACTGTAATGTCATAGATATGATATAAGCATTCGTCCTGGGGGGCCCATACAGCAAAAAAAAAAAAAAAAAAAAAAGTTTGTTCCTTGCTGATTTCTGTTCGAACATTTTATATAAGATGGAATAATAAGAAGGGCCTAAAACTAATTTGATTCAGTGATGGAGACCACACTATCTCGCTTGGCCAGTTCTGAGAAACGTACTGTGCAGACCTTTTGATCAGTATTTTGTAATGTGAGAATGTTTGCAATGAACTAAAACTTAGCCTTGAAGTACTATATGAGTCAGAGGATCTCTTGAAGAGTGCGAAAGGTGTTTACAGGTGGACTATCATTCATTAGACACCTGTGGTGGGATTGTTTGTTTAAACTGCCATTGGTTCATCACCCATGTTAAAGGTTTTGGATCCAAAAATATGCTCAGCATTCTTGGCTGATGACAGCCGAGATCAGTTATAAATGAGTGAGCGTGTGAAGCTTACGTTTATTCCTTTTGTGTGTCAAGTTTTGCCCAATATGTGCACAGGATCCACCTAGAAAACCCACCCACAGGCGTACCAGGACAGATCGGTGACTCACATCAGTACCAGGATCCTGATATCAACAACAGGAATGTGCCTTTCTTTCTAGAGAAACAGGTTTCGGAGAAGACTCCAGTATCTTTTTCCTAAGAAAGTCTTCTGCTGCAGTTGCTTCACATGACAGGAAACAACAGCTCTGTCTTCGTACTCTAGTGCGACCTCTCACCTTTCACTCTTTCTGACCTGCAGCTGTCTTTGAAATGTCAGAATCTGCTGTGTGATTTTTATTTTTTTTTTTTTTAAAGAGAGGATTTGCCTTGGCTTTTGCCCAACTTGGAAAGTACTGAGTAACCACATACTTCTCTGTTATTTTACGCATTGTTGCAAACAACGCAAGAATTCTCTGGATTGTTTGGGCTTTGGTGTGTCTCTATTCACGCAGGTTTCTAGATATGGATAAATGAATGCACCTCACCCAGCACACCTCTTACCACACCTGAATACTCCCAAATAGACATAGTACAGAATGTGTAGCAGAGTTCAGCATGCCAGTTCAACCTTTAGCACAAATAAATTAAGTCAGTTTGTATAGCCATAAAAACCATAACCAACAAAGTAAACAAGATGCAATTAAGAAATGTACTGTGCCATATAGACAGATTTATATGTATATATACTCACTTTTCAATTGGTGCAGAGAGTCATGCAGCTTTCCTAGGATTACAACTTTACGAACATCCTGGCAACATCATAGCAGTAACTAGCTCTGTATCACCGTGCCGTTAAATTGTGCACAGGTAAGCGCCAACTTTTCTTTGATCATTCAAGTTTAAACAGACACGTGCTGCAGCTAAACTCTTTAATATCTTGTAAACAGTTATCCTGCCTTTGTGATCTCACAGGCAAATCTGTCCAAACCCAGATCAGATGCGTGACTCTCACTTGACTCACACCTGGCTCTTACAGGAAGCCAGAGGGAAACTTACCGGGGTCTCCCTTTCATGCTTCTTTGAACATATTCTCTTCAAGCGCATATTCTTGCAGCACACTAAATTACTCACACACGCCAGCTGCATTCTGAATATTCACAAACATGACTCAGTGACAACTTCACTGACACTTCTTTCATTTCAAAGGGTTCCTGTGATCTGTACTTAAGGACTGAGTTTTTTTTTTATTTTTTTTATTTGCCAACAAACCAGCCCATGCTGGTAAGTGTTTTTCAGTAGTGATTAGTCTTTGAGGGTCCTGGCTGCACATCAAGGCTGGGAGTTACCAGCAGACATCAGATTGAGTTTGATAAGAAGCTACGAGGCCCCTGTGTATGACATTAGTCAGAGCTATTTTCTCAATCGAATTCAATGACAGATTTATGAATTGCTAGCTTAAGAAGACCTGCAAATTGTTTGCAGCTGTTTCTATCAGTTTTACAACTTATGCGTGGAAGGACATTTGTCACAAAAGCGGCGAAGAATAAAGTCTTGAATTTGAAAGTTGGAGTGAAAAGGAACTTAACAGGAAGAACAGAATTCTCTGAGGGTTTTGTTTATTACCCAAAGAATTAAGCACCACCACATAACTAATTATTCACTTATCATTTACCACAGCATCAGAACATCAGAAAAGCTCCTAAAATCTCAGTAAAAGAGGCCGTTTGTGGATCAAACCAAGAATCAGTCATTCTTGAAGACTGTCCCAGCACAATGATTGCTTCCTAATATTTGCTTTGCTTTGTAGTCACAATATTTGTAAACCAAGGCTTGGATGGAGAGATAGATGAAGAAAGAGATGATGATCTGATGAAAGAGAATGACTGATTGCAAATTAGAAATATTTCCTATCTATCCAGTCTTGCTGAAGTTCTTCACAAACTGGGAATGAACATGTGTAAAGATCCTGGGGTCAGGGTACCCTTAAAAACCCTTAAATCTGGCTGAAATCCGGGTTGCTGAGTGTAATGTGAGGATGAAATGTTTTGTAAGGTTCTAAAAAAGAAATGAGACTTTGTGTCACTTTGTGGCTTTGTAAAGTTATTATTCCAACGCTCATTATAATCAATAAGGGTTGGCATTCTGTCTATTTTTCTTGTTTGCAACTGTTTGCAACGCCATATGCCAAGGCATACATGAGTAGCGCTTCTATTCTTAGTGTGTGATGCGTGTATATTTCTAAACCTGACAGCATTGCAGCCAAAAGCATGCGTGCTTCTTTGATGTAAATAGCTCCAATAAAAGCTGATGAATCATTAGTCAGAGCGCCCTTGCACAAGCTGCTGGAGCTGTTTGTGGGAGGTGATGAATATCTTGTTATATGCAATGGATTTTCTTTTCTCTGCTGCATCCAGTCCAAAATTACTGAATGAAAAAAAAATTGGTACTCTGCAAATTCCTGAGTTTAGCGATATGAATACAAAAGAAATTAAATCCATGGTTTACTTTCAAAGGGACCATTTTATTCACTAAACGAATTAAGCAAGATAGTGGTGCAAACATTTCCAAAAATGGAAACCCGCACATCTTTTCCTAGAAAAACATGCTTAAACTAACTTAAAATGGTTAGCTAGTCTTGATGGTTTTAGGTGGTTTAAACTGTCAATCATTGACAATTTTAAACACTTCTTGAACGGGTCTTCCTGGCTGGCCTATGTAGAGGATGCTACAAACGCTCAGATTCCCTCCAACAACCTTTAAAATTCTAAAATAAACCAACATGACAAGTTTAAACATTTTACGCTGGTTTAAGAAGTTGCAAGCCAGTTCTGAGGCCTATATGGTCTGGAGTCTGATGGATTTCAAAAACATTTATAACATTGTGAAAGCGGGTATCTGTGACCATCTTTCAAGAAATCAATACAAAGCAGCACAGATGCTGGTCTGATGTCTGAAGCACAGGAAGTCTTGTCTGAAAGTCATTAACAGTCTGTCTGTAGCGGCAAGACCATGAGGAAGAAAGATCAGACAGCCATTAGCATTAGCACTAAACAGGGTCCTGTTTATACCATCAGTTATTTTGGCACACGAGCCAGGGTTTTCCCTCCGTGAGTCACTGCTGACTGATAAACTTTCTCTCCCCTCTAGCCCACCACTTCTTTTACTTTTCTCTCGCCCACTCTCTCAGCAGACCGGGGTGTGCCGACAAGGAAGAGACAGAGACAGAGACGTTCAGGGAGTCGCAGGGCTGAGCTACAGTCTGGGAGACTGGGAGGAGACAGGCAGAGAAATTACACACAGGGCGGATCTCAGACCAGGCAAACGCATGCAAATATTTTGCAAATGGTTTTTCTTGCGAATGCAGCTTTTGGGGCTGACACACACGAGTCTTTTTTTTTATTTTGAGTCAGAGGTTTAAAAGCCATTTTGGCTTTCAGTTAATCGGTTGTCGTTTGAACATCTGAATATGTTTCACTCTTTATCATCATCCCTGAAACATCCTGCACACACCCATCTGGGTCGGCAGACCACGACTTACCTCCAGTTTTTACATTTGTGTAATTTATCTGTCGTTTATATTAACAGACAGGAGTCAGTAGTTGTTAATTAGTTGTTAATCCTAAATTCAGCCTGGTCTCATAAAAATATGTACAATATGTAAATATTTTGTGCAACACTGTTATTTCGTACCTTACTGCTTGTTTCGCTGCAGTTTCAAAGAGAAATGTCCACACAGAGATTCAATAAGTGAACCCTGGCACACTTTTATTATGTTGATATAGGTACATACTGCTGTGTTTTTATTGCATGAAATATCTGGGGTGTTGAATTTTACTGCCTCTACTGTTCTTTTGTTTGGAAACCACAGTGATATGTATATGTTGGTACGTCTTATTAAAAATATGCACCCCATTACGTGCCATCATACAGGTAGCCTAAATTATATACTATTCAATGTGCACTATGTTCTGTGGAATATAGATTATATATGGTTACTTTGTCATTTAATGTCATAGCTGAGCATGAACCAAGAGCATGAATTGTCCTACAATCCACACTTTTTCCATTTTTAACTGAAACTTACTAATCACACCAAATATACAAAAAAACACAGTGCATAAGTATATGAATTGGAACGCACCTATAGTTCGCTGTGTACTTCACTACTTCCCTTATGTGTCTCAATCTTAATGAGCTAGAACAGAACACTTGTGCCCCATTCAGTAGGAATACTGCGTTTCTGATGAATATCTGCCCCACCATAATGATTTGATTATACAATGATTTTCCTTGAATGGCTGATCTGTTGTGAAATGTTGTGCTGTAAACCATAAACAGATCCCAAAGCTCTTACTATTTGTGTCATATTATGAGTTATAGCTTACATTTTCTGTTTCAAATCTCTTGATGGTTAATTTCCATTTGAATACTATTTAATTGTTGTTTTTTAAGCTTAGAATATTGTTTTATTAACTTAGCATGCTAATGTTCTTTATAGCCTGATTATCAAAGTACTAAAACGTTATGTAGCAACATGCTGCTATTCATGCTGTTATTATTTTTATTTTATTTTACTAATATGTGTTTTATGGGGATCAGGGTATGATGTATAACTACTTCATTAGATTACTGTTCTTCACTACAGTGTGTTTTATGCCTATAAAAGTATTTAGCTTAGCAACAGGCTATTATTCACTAGCATATTTGCTAATATTGCTAATATTTTTCCACTTTTTGACAGTTTTCATGTCATTACCCTAGCAAGATGTGAAGATTTTTTACTAGTATGTGTTTTTATCTGAATGTAAAGTTATTAGCAAACAACATTTTGCACTTTGTTGGGCATGCAGAGCTGTCGAGAATATTTAAGATACCTCATAAGGTTTCATTTGATTTAGCTTCCTCAGAACATCATTAGAACATCATATTCTTTTTCATACTAGACGGTTTTAAATTACAGCATCACCCTGTGCGTATTCAATAAAGCTAAAAAAACTGCACACATTAGCACACAGACCTGTAATTCATGCAGAACTCTGACAGGAATAGAAACTGAGTAAAAGATTTACTGATTGAAGCAACATTCTCTTCCCATGGTAGTCAGTGACAGTTACTGTGTAAAATGTAAAAGCAAACATTTTTTCTTGAAGTGACGGGTGTTGTTGCAGCGGTAAATGTGCTGCAGGCTGTGAGAAAGCTGATGTCTGCTGTCTGCAGGATCGAGTCATGGCTGATCTCTGAGTTTCTGCTTACCACACAGTGACATCAGTGTGAGTGTGTGTGTGTGGTCAGCAGCAGGTGTGTTGGCAAAGTGACACTGTTAAATGACAACAGCTGCATGTCTTCTTTAAAAACGGGAGGTACCAGATTCTGTCACACCTGGCTGTCCTGTTTCTAACTAAACAGTTACTCCATGACTTGACCTCTTCACCTCCTCACGTCCCTAAACACAATCCTCACAGGATTACAGACAGTGTGCAAATTATATTTCAAGAGGATAACCATTTCTGTGTATTTCTAGAAAGTTTTCAGGGTTCAGTCTTATAAGGTTTGGCTTGCTCTTGTTTTATCATTTTAGATTTTATAAAAAGTTTATTTTGGTGAGGTGGGAATGAGACATTTCAGTAGTTGCATAACCTGTCCACATCATACATCATTTATGAAGGAAAGTGTACTGAATATATTAAAGACTGAGTATAGTAATTTTTTTTATTTTTATCAATATTTTGCTCAAACTAGGTTTATTTTTTTTAGTTTAAGAGTAATAATAATAGTCTTTGCAGATGTACCTATCCTTATGGAGTTAAATATACAAACATTACCCCCAAAATGCATTTGCTAAAATGTATTTCAAAATACATTTTCTAGCAATATATATTATTGGCGTTTTTTAATATAAATACTGTATATGTGTTTATATTGTATAAAATATAAATGTATTTTTAAAAACATTTAGATATATTGTCCTCCATGTATTTATATCCAAGAAAAAAATTGTTATCTGCTTTTTACACATGTGTATATATGTGAATGAAAAATAAATAAAGAATAAAGCATGGAATGTAAGCTACTGTAAGATTGGAAGTTTTTCTGTTTTTTTTTTGCACCTGAAATACATTTTAAAATATATTTTGGTATATAAAGTTTTAAGGTAAATATATTTTCAAAAATATATTTAATTAAGCTTCTCTGTTTACAACATATTTTTAGCATAAATTGGCCAGGGGAAAAATTAGCCCACATTTATATCTGAATATATCTTAAATTTGTGTTTTTTCTTGTGTAGACAAAGTGCAGATGTTTAGGACACCTCTCTTTCTCAGTTCAGTTTTCTGTGTAAGTCAAGATAAAAACAGCTTTCATTTGTTCAGTTTCTTTGTTCATAGTTGTAAACTGTACGCACTGTCTTGTTATGGCCAGAAATATCCCATTTAACATGATTGTGTGCAGCTCGGTACTAATTTTAGAATTTTAGACGTTTACGTAGGATCAGCGTTTGGGCATAGACACATATTTTTATATCGAAAATGAGGGAGAAAGGAGAAGCTGTCTGGTCAACCCTTCCGAGGAGGGTTTGATTGTGTACAGGCCAGATAGGCGTATTAGGGCGATCCAGGTTTAACCAAAGTCTGTAGACGAACAAAATTATTTAAATATGGAGCTTCTTGGCGTGATTCTAACCGGAGAGGAGGGTTGTGTTGTTGCGGTTATTCCACCGAAGCACCCGTTTCCATTTGAAACCTCTGTGTGAAGTTTATTTAGTTCCAGGAGTGAGGTGGTTATTACTCCTAAGATGATCGGGTGGAAGCACTTTCTGTCCAGACACTTTTCCCAGCCTGTGGCACGAGTGAGTCAGCCAGGGATCTCTCTGAGCATACATAAATAAGCAGATTAACATGTTTCCCAGTCATAGCCGCTGTACGCAAACCTGTCTGGAATGTTCTGGCCTTTCAGTTTTGCACATTCCTCCTCTCCTTACTGAGCAGCTCTCCACTGGGAGCCATTGGAAATGCTAAATATATCCTGAAAACTGGAGCAGGGATCCTGGTTTCTGGATGCCAGAGTTTCGGGCAGCAAGAGCAATTGTGGGACAATTGAATGAGTCAACTTTCCAGCGCTACTCTTCCATACCCTCATACAAAACCATGCACACACACCACCCCTCCCGTCTTCTCTTTGTTGGTCAGAAAATAGGGCTAACAAGAGGGTGTGTGTGCATGGCAATGGGGTCGCTTCTATTTTTAGTGTCGGTAAGTTGCATTGAGTCAGCCCTGAGTTTGAGGTCGGGGGCTCCGTCTCTTTGATCATAATTATAACTCTGGACACATAGCTACCAATTCAAGAGCAAAATATACAATGTCTTGGAGCAATTTTATCATCTTGACATATTATAAGCCTATCCTGCATTTTGCGTTTCTCTATACTGTGCATTTAGCTATATAGATACTACAAGTTTGGAAAAATACACAGAGCACATGAATCTAACTCTTGGGTTTTGTTAGGCAGTATGACACAAACTTACAGGACTTTGCGTCTGTGTTGTGGTGTGAGAAAGTTGGTTTGTTTTGTGTTTTTAGCAATGCATTTTCCATGGACGTCTATAGGCAAGGCATTGCACCAAACTGAAAAAAGTGCATTTTATAATCGTCTAAATGATGATTTTGTTTAGTTCAGTCTAAGAGCATGTGCAAATTGGAAATAAAAAGAGTTTTGAAAACCAATATTCTCACATTCAACTATATTAGTAAAAGTTAAAATAGTGTTTTCACTTGAAAGCAAAGAAAGGATGTCTAGATACCGACTAGATGCCTAGTCAATTAGTGCATAACAGAAAATGTGATACAAAAAACATACAATAAACTTTAAACAATATGCATTATGACTTTCAAACTTGTCTTTGTTTAGATTAAGTAAACTAAAGTAGTATGATTTAGCATTTGTTTCTGCTGAAATTAAGTTGAGAAAAGCCAAAATATAAATATACTGTATAATTTATAAGATGCAATAAGAAAATAAGTAATTGATGACGATTAAAAAATAAATGTATCGATGGTATTTAAAATAATCTTTTTACTTTGTATGGATTTCTTTGTCTTTGGGAGAAGAAATATGTAAGATGTAAACTTCAATATAAGTTATATGCACCATAAGCTATGTTCGCCATATGCACAAGCATGCCAGACATTCATCTTCAGTCCAATTTTCCATTCACTGAAGTTCGATCTATCTTGTAGTCAAGATTAGGTGATTAACAGTTAGTCTCAAATCCAGTGGGAATACCTCTACAACATTAATAAGAACGGCTAACAGAAACTGTCTCTGTGTCCTCCCTTCACAAAGACCCGTTTCTGAAGTTTGGCTTAAGTCACCACACCCTGCACCTCCCACTGTCTCTCGCTCCCTCACCCCGTCTGACAGCCCACCCAACCCCTCCAACCACCTACCCACTGCTGCTGGGACCGGGATGGGTGAAGTTCAAATGAGCTGCACTTAAAGATTCCTTTCAACTCTGTGGTTCAGTCAGACCTGTTGGCATGAGTGTTAACCTCGCTCTGAAACGTCCACATGAAGGCCTTGTGTCATTAAAGGCTTCCTGTTGCTTTTGCACGTACCTTTCAATTAACTGCCACCTCAAACAAAGACACATGCACATGGGGCCAAACAATGGCTTCTCTTGTGTTAGTGAAGCCTGAGGTGAAATTCCACTGTTGGCAAATTTAAGTAAGACCTCGGCAAAGCATGGTGGACACTTGAAGTACACGTTTGTGTTGTTTACGTGAAAGGCATGCTGTGCTTGGAAAGACTTTAAAGGGGAAAAAAATGTCATGGACGAATTGCATTAAAAAAGAGCTCTAGCAGAACTGCAACAACTTACTAACTTAATGCGCACATGCAACGTAATGCAGCATGTAAGCATTTTTGGATGTTTTAGGAGCATTTTGTGTAAGTGTTCATCAAACTTCAACAGTTCTGCAATATAGCAAACCTTTACCCGAGAAAATGCACAAATGCTATGCTGTTTTTACAGCATGCAATTTGTAGCTAGGTATAATGAGTATAATGCATGCATTGCTATCTTTGTCAGAACAAAGCTTATGACTTTAAAATACCCAAAGCTCAAATCATAGCAGGACTACAGCTATTATTAAAAGGAAATGCATGCATGTGCTGCATAAAAAAATCAACATGCAAGCTGCAAAGGACAATATGGAGAAAGTTCATCACTTACAAACATTCAAAAACTATGCTAATGCTGCAACCATTTACTTAAAGAAATGAGTGCATGCAATGCATTAAAACAGCATGCAAATTACCTGCAAGGCATGAATAGAACAGTGCCTGTGTTATTTGTCATAAAGGACGATGTTCATCCCTTGGAAATATATAAAAGTTCAACCTACTTCATAGCAATGTCGCAAACACTTGCAAAATGAAGATGTATAGACAACATCACGCAGGCTCACTGGAATGCCTAAAGAGTAAAGTGTGTTTATTAATGATTGTCTTCTACAGCATAGATGTCTCTCATCACTTGCAAAGTCATATACATCTAGGATGGCTTCGGGGTGAGTAAATTTGGACATTTTTGGGTGAACTATTTCTTTAAAATTATTGCAAAGCTGCAACCCCTTGCTAAATGCACTGCTTGATAAAACAGCGTGTGGGATAATTAGGCAGCATGAAGAGTGTATTGTGTTTTCTTTGTCAGCATTAATAAAGCCTATCAGTTGGAAATGATTAAAAGCTCAAATTATACTGCAGCCTCATATTGAATATTTAAGACGAGAGTTAAGTGTGAAGCTATAAAAGGCAATGAAATTACCAGCAGAGAACGCTGCCATGTTGTGCTTGTTAAGGCTTTGAATAAAATCTCCACCAGGAGAAAGATTTTGCCCTTGATCTCCCCACTGTAAAGAACTTTAAACAGAACACAATCATTTTTTCTCGGGTAGATCTCGCTCATAACACTAAATGAGACCACCCATGACCTATGGTTTATTTAATTGTTACCATGATATCGCTCTCTGATTCACACTTGCTAAACCCATAGCCGTCTGTAATATATAGGTCTGTTCTTTAAATTAAAAGCCCTGTCAGATGCATGATTGTGCCAGATCGCACACTTCTGATGTCTTGTCTGAGTCAGCGCGTGCAGCTCTGGATTAGAACTGATTTCATTTCTTATCTCATAAATGTATCAGCTGGATGCAATTTCCTCTTGTGAAAGTGATCTAGAGAAAGCTATTTTGAACTATGCATCTTACGCAACACGTGTTCTCCTGATGCATTCACAGTGGATGGTCTGACACTTCAGACGGCGGTAAAGGCTGAGTCGGTTGAGCTCTGGAGGAGGTCATGACTCATGTGAAGAATGGGCAGCGCTCGTATTCAGACGTCTGCCGAGGCTTCTCGATTGAAGGCCAAATTAGCAGCAGCTCTCTCAAAGCCAAGACATCAGACGCGCAGGCTAACAATAACACGCTGTCATCATTGTCTGCGCAAAAGAGCAAAGATCACAGCAGGCCAGAAGCACTGATACGACAGTCAATAGAAACTGCCACATCTGTTTAATAATATGCTTTTTAGAAGTAGATGTTTCTAGATCACCTCTACTGTGACTAATAGTGCTCTTTTTATGTGTGTGTTTACATATACAATAGTCATATTAATCATATTGCATATGCATTTCTCTCTCTCTCTGCAATCCAATATGATACTGTTTGATGGTTGCAATGGTTAAAATGTTTTTTCTTATAAAAATGAACACTAGGATATTGTTTCTAATTTTTGTTAGAAAATAGTTCCTTTTCCTTTCATTGGACACCCGTATTTGTCGACCCTAATACATAGAGGTCAGTATCATAGGTGTGGTTTTATTTAATTAAAGACCGGTTTCAGTGGGAATGACTGACATACGCGTTCATATGGTAAGTGTGCGGTATAGTGCATGGACTACAGTTCGGGCTAAACTGGGTGGTGGGGGGCTTAGAACAAGCCTATAATTATGGCTAAGATGCACGGCAGCTCGGTCCCAACCGTCCAGCACTGCACACAACTTACAAAAGAGAGGCTCTGTGGTGTTCTCAATCACGACAAAGATGTTTCGGGCCAAGTCAGCAGAACCACAGAAGGGCAAGAGAATCCGTCTTGGGTTTTTTTAACATCCATTACAGAATCAAGAAGCCCCTTATTTTATCTACAAGGCCACCACTCCCTGAGATTTAAATATAGCCCTGTTGTGCTAAAAAAGACTCCGGCAGGCCTTTCTATTAATAGCTCTGCCGACTGAACTAAATACTGTCAGCAACTTTAAATCAGCCAGGGCTTTTGCCAAGTGAAAGAAAAGACTCTCTGTTTCTGTAACCGCCCCCCTCCCCTTCTTCTCTCACACGCTTTCTGGCTTGACGTCAGCACTCGCCAGCACTTTCGACTCCAGTCACCAGTCTCGTTCAGGCAGATTTAGTCTCTTAGTCTTTTGCTGCCATTGTGCTGCGGTGTGACGCCTCTGGGGCTGAGCGTGCTTTTTTCCAGAAGTCTGGAGAGGAACACACAGCTAGCTATTGTCTGGTCAGCTGCATTGGGAGCGTGCCGTATAATAGCACGTATTCTTAAAGCTCACCCACTCCCTGTTTGCTTCCCGGTTGCAATAAAGAGACACACCAGACCTTAAGTTCACCGCTCACCCAGCTGATTCCTGCAGCAGTCAAGTTCACTGCATCACCGGACACGGGTTTCATGGGAGAATGCAGATTATAAAATACTACATGTGTAACAATATATATATTTTTATTTATAGAGAACATTGCATACACAATGGTAATTTCAAGTAAAAAAATTTTTTTAGATTAATTAAAAAGGCAACAATAAAAGCAAGTTTTTTTTTACATACTAAAATGTTTTATTAATACAAATTAATTTTATTTATACCTTTTTATTTTAATAATTGTATTTGTGTTATTTTTTATAATCTATTGTTATAATTAATTTTGTACGTTTTACTTTTCTGAATTAAATCTTTTTTTTTTTTTTTATCAAAAACATGGATTAACATGGCAAATGCATAATCTTCCTGAATTTTAGAAAATCAGATACATTACATAGCTACTAATATTTTATTAAAAAATATTTTATATTATAATATTTTTACTTATATATATTTATGATATTCAGTTTGAATAAACTGACCAGGGGCAAAACTTTGCGATATTTTCCTATATATATATATATACACACATTATTTATTTATTTATTTTTTGGGGTTACACTACGTGACATGAATTAAAATGTCACTAAATCAAAACATAAAATGACATTAGTATACATTTTTCATACATATGTTCTATTTAAACTATATTTTTCCTCATATTGGATACCCTTATTTTTGCAATTTCATTGATACAGTGACAATAATACAACAATTTCCTCAGAGCTTTTAGCAATATCCTTGTTCTTTGTAAGCTGGCGAGTCATAGAGCCCCTTTCTCTGAAAACACTGTCAACATCTGCTGTAACCTAGTAATTGGTAGCTTTAATTAAGCATGAGCAATGTGTTTATAGTGGTGAGATAAAATGGTGATTAAAGACTTATACAGTGCAATGAAAATGAGAGCATTCACAAGCTGTAGTTTTACTGTCTATTTAATTTGGTCTGCTCTGCAGGATGGGTCATAAACTTGGCCAGAATCCTGTCTTGGCTGCTCGTTTGGGTGGAGGTGGAAAGAAGCGCCACTGCCAGCCTGAATGTACCTGACGACCTCAGAGGCCAGAGTCAAACAGAAACAGACTGGGTGGCATATAGTCATTACAGAGCACACAGATCAAGGCTTTACGAGAAGGGAAAATTTCACCATGCAGGGGACCTGAGTTTCTGCCTATGAGTGCTTTTAAAAATACTGAAGGCTTTTTAGAGTCAGCTTGTGTAGGTGTCTCTATTGCTGTACTCTTCTCTCTTGGTCATGCTTTTAAAAAAGACTTTGGATTTTACAGTAACACCAATGTATTTCTGTGTAATGTGCATATCAGTGTTTCTGTTTCTTTTCACAATGTGTATTCAGGTCAATTCTGTCATTTCCACTTGGTGACATGGTTTTGTATGACTTTGAACACCGACATATGTTATATAGCCTAATTCAAATTATATTTTCCCCCAATTTTTGCTGTCAAGAATTGTTGAACTCCTTTAATTGCTGGGTTCGTGCTTGCCTCGACCTCAGCATCAAAGGTTGCTGTTTGCATCATGTTTTTGCAGCGTTGACAGATCACAGACACAACTGATGATTTCTTGAACGCCCATCAGAAGCATTTATATTATGTTATGTATGCATTTATGTATGCATTTATGTTTTATCCCAAAACACTGCTGTTTTGCATGCTCTTAAATAAATAAAATATTCATCATCCCATGCAGAGGTTTTCATTTTTTATTAGATTTTAAGATTGTGATGAGTGACAGCTTTTAGTGATTATAAATGGAGTAATATTTCTGCATTTATGTCCTATAAGAATTTTAGTTTTTTTTGTGCTGATAAAATGATGTTTATCAAATGGCAGGATCAGGATGCAGAAAGGTACCAAGAACATCGACTAGACAATATAGTCCATGTGACATCAGTGGTTCAACCACAATTTTATTAAGGTATAATACTTTTGATGCACAAAAACTAAAATAACTTTACCAAAAATAATTTGTTCGGCTGGTGTGGAACATGCATGTACTGGGCCTTGTTTATGTTCAGAGGACAGCACGAGCATGCACTTTGTGTAATGGCGCCACGGTGATGCGGCCAGCAAGAATTATTTTAGCAAAAGGTATTCTCATAACTTCATAAAACTTACAGTTGAACCACTGATTTCACATGGACTATTTTGTTGATGCTCTTTGCACCTTTCTGGACATTGAATGTGGAAGGAGTCTTGCTGTCTATGGGTCAGAGAGCTCATCAACTTTTTTTTGCAAAAACAGATAACACAGTTTTGTTTTGTTTTCCAAAAATAATGTATTTTATTATGCTTGTTATGTTTAGAATTGATGACACAAAATTAATGAATTTTATTTTTTTTTTAGTTAATTAGCCCTTTAATGCTAGAAAACCCTCAATAAACTTCAGCCTCAACCTCGGAGATTTAATTCTGGAACCTGTCCTGATGTGTCTATACAAACAAACTCATTTTAATCCTATCCTGAGAAATTACAATAAACTAAATGTCCATCATAGTCCACGTTTAGGAGCGTTATAGAATGCCATCAGCATTTAAATTATTGTTCTTTCATCTCATTCTAGACTCTTCCCTGTGATCACGATAAGACAAAAAAAAAAAACAGCATGATTCATTCTCGCACCTCGTGGGAAACAGCAAGCGCATTCACGCTGCACATCTATGGAAACACAGCCACTGTTTCCGCATTCCTCACATACCGGTGCAGGAGCCGGGCACGACTCAGCCAGTGAGCGGTTAGGAGATGCCCTATCCAAACAAACATGTATAATGTGATACTTTAAAAACTGAGAATTCGCTTTAAATCATTATAATTCACGCTAGTGTTGAGCAGAAGTGACATTCTCGGCGCTTTCAGATTTGCCCTTAAATGGTCAATGACGTTTCCGGGGTTCCAATGCGTAATCAGAAACGGAACACGTCAGACGCACAATCAGCTCAGGGAATGCCCGGAACAAAAAATGCTTGATGTCTTTAATCTCAAAGGAGGCCAATATTGGAAACTCTGAAACCTCTTTTCTATTTTTATGCCTAAATACAGATCTATCTTTAATCGTTATTATCGAGTTCAGTGTATGATACTAGCATTATGTTGCTTCAGATTAGCATCAAACAAGACAATATCACAACAAGGTATATGTGAAATTATCTAAAAAACAGGATGGTGGATTGATGCTTTGCTTGTTTTACAAGCAACCGTGTGCGACTATGTAGCTCTTCACTGGAACTGGTGCTGGGTGTCCAGCCAGAGGAGAACTGGCCCCAACTAAGTCTGGTTTCTCCCAAGGCTTTTTTTTTCTCCTTTCTCTCATGGATGGGGTTTTGGTTCCGTGCTGCTGTCGCCTCTGGCTTGCTTAGTTGAGGGCACCTAATTTCTATCGAATATCGTCATTTTGAGTACAGAGACCGTCTCTGCATTTGATAAATAAATAGTTTAATCTCGTCATTATACATTACCATCACTCTGTTCTCCTACTTGATAATGTTCAGTGCTTGGCTACAATCTATATTGTTAAAAGCTCTATATAAATAAAAGTGATTCACCTCTCAAGAGTTCAATGCTGACCTGAACAGCAACTGGATGGAGCTGGAAAAACAAAGCTGACAAAGAAGTGTGGCTAGCAGTAGCTCAATGGTTAAAGTTTTGTCCTAGTAACCCAAACCAAGCTGTGAAAGGAGGAAGCATGAACTAGCATCCCCATTTTGCCCTTGAGAAAAACACAATCCCAGTCTGCCCAGTGGGACTGCTGCTGGTGTAATATGTGTACAAGTTGTCCGCTAAATAACAATTAGACTGTACAAACAGTAAGAGACCTGTGATATGATACCTGGAGTATAGTCTCGAATCACTTACTGAAAAGCTATTTTGTTGTCATTTCCTTTTCTGGAGGTTATGCAAGCCCCTTATGGAGTCTTTTTATGGAGGAGGAAAGCTTGCCAAAGTAGACGGAACTGGACTTGAATTACTTGTGAAGTCTGCATTCCTGTCAGTATGGTTTCGTAATTGACTGTATCAGTAAGGATATGACGCCAATTCCAGGACAAGAGGATATGAAGACTATCCTTTGGCAAACTATTGATTTGTTTGCACGTCACTTAGGACTACTGGCCTTTCTTAACATTTCCACTGAATGCATTCACACCTCAGTGGGGTAATTCCCTCTCACTCATACAGTCCAAACTAAACCTGGCAAGACTTTGCAAGGACATATAACCAGAAATGTTTTGTAATTCTAAACTTTGAAGGAAGTCAGTCAGTTTGCAATAGTATTGCTTTGTCACTTGTTATTGAAAGGTCTACCACCCCAACCCCCCAAAGCAAAACCATAAGACAGAGGTGTTCAATTCTCAAAATCAATAATTTATTGAAACAATATTGCATTCGACAAGAGCAACAATGCATATATTACTCTATTTAAATTACTGGAAATAACTTACATCAATTAGTATGTATTTTTCACAATAACAGAATTCATTTTTGTTCCACAGACACTGTGCTTCTCAGTGCAGTCCATTTGTTGCTTGGCATCAATGCCACTGCAAGTTCACAGTCACCAAAGTCCGGCACGTACACAGATCATTCAGTCGGCATTTGAAAATGTTACCCCCAGGCAGCGATAATGACGCACACACGTTGCTTTCCAACCCATTGCGCGCCCACGCCGCCCGCGTGCAAGTCCTCCGGCAGCTCTTGCGCCGACAGGCAGCCTTTCACAGATCACGTTCCCACAACTTGTTCCTCTGCTACCACTTTTTTTCCCCCCCACGGAGGTCACGACAAGATTGAGGGGCAGGGTGGAATGTACCGGCCCTGTACGCACAGTTCCAAGAGCTCCACTTCTCTCTCACAGCCCCTTCTCATGACGCAGCAGTCAACGGCGGCTGGTGCGGAGCCCTTTTGCTTTCATTCGCAGAGAATGACGCTTTCATCCTTTCATTGCATCAAAAGCATCGCGGTTGGTTCAGCGTTCTTGCAGGGACAGATAAGGAATCCACTGGTTTTTGCAGCGGCTCTCTTCGCAGTAGTTGCCCACATCCTTCAGTGCCTGGCATTTAAGTGGCTGGCATTGAGGGTTCTGCGAAAACACACGAAATGCACCGTCAGTCAGTGTCGTACAATATAAAGATTTAACTCTGAATGCATGTTGCACATGATGAACACGCAATGAGCCAATACTTACAGTGACTATGATGCAGTGGAAATCCCTTGGCTCGTTGTTGTCCACGGTGGTGGGCTCTTCGAGCACCTGTGCGAGGCGTCTCAGCCCAGACACCCGCAGGATGTTGATGTCGTTGTCGCAGCAGAACGCCTGAAGGAGCGTGAAGTGAATCTGCAGCGCAATATCGTCCTGGTCCTCCTCATCGGTGGCCAGAACGCACAGTACCACACAATCTGGGTCTCTGTAGATCAAGTGAATTGCAATTAGTCTCTTGTTTGTTGGAATAAAGCAATACGATATCATGCGTAAAAGTAAGGCATAAGTATATACTTACACATTCATTAGTTTTGCAGACTCATAAACGCCGACGGTAAGACAGTCCTGTCTCTGTGCTGCTACCAGCAGCTCTTCCAATGCTTGGCTCACGGTGTCCATTCTGTAAAAACATGCGGACTATGGTAAGCGACAGCCGGGTGGTTGTCTGTATAGTAAGTATTGGTGAGAGTCACACTGAATGTGTGTGCAATGCATGCAATCGAGAACTTACTTTTTATCAGTGATATTGCATCCAACGACTTCTTCCAGGGTCATTTTGCTTCAAATAATAGTAATCCACAAGTCTCCGGAAGAGCTCGGAAATATTATAATCCAGTCAAAGTTTGCTGGCCAAAGTATAATCCAAATATCGCTCGGAGTTGTAGTATTCCTTTGCTCGTCGCTTTGCGTCTGAGAAGCTGTTTCTGCCGACTTCCACCGAAGCAATCGCTTTTATACCACTTTTCGAGTGGGCGCGGCTTTTCGCAATGCTCGCCTTTCTCATTGGCTAGAAATGTTCCACAAGCGTCTCGCTCTCCCTCTGCCACTGGTGATGGGGGGAACTCCTGGTTGGAACAGCGAGTTCAACACGCACCCAGTAGCTTTCAGTTTGTTAGTACCATGTTCGATGGAATTTCCTTATGGAAATGATGGAGTTTCCCTGATGCTTTCGATTTGCAGGTTGCAGTTATGTCTGAAACTTTTGCATCATGTACGAAACTTAATATAACCAGAATTGTAAGCAATTCTCTTTTATATTGGAGTTCAAATCGCATACATTCACATTGTGAAATTGCACAAGCCGAAACTCTCATGCGTTCATGGTCACTGGTGACTCCTAATTCTCATCCTGATGAAATAACGTGCACGGTTAGATGATGCGTTAAATCGATGGCATCTATCTTTGCAGGAGTCACAGTTTTGTTTTGCAAAACACGAGTCGTCTGCTGCAGAGGCTCTAGAAGGTTGTAGAGTTTCTGTCTCCTTGTTACCTGGAACTTTCATCACCCAGGCTGTTCCAGTTCCACCGGCTAATTATAGACGGTAGTCACAGGATCAGAGCTGTTGATGTTGTCATGGGACCTTGTTGTGCTTGGGTTACGAAACCCGTCTGCATAAACACGGGTCAACGTCTTAAGGTAACTTGATTTACTTTCCTCAATAAAAATGCCTACAATCCAATCGTTCATAGCCTGATATTGTAACATAAATACATAATAAACATTTTTATGCCCGTGCAACAGTTTAGACATGTTTTGCATTCAAGGTATATTTATGCGTTTAAAATGAATCGTAAATTACTTTTAAAATCAGTCAAATAATCAATAACTCAAATCAATAATCTCAAACTGAATTGAACCAGTTCACTGTTCTAATTCGCCACCTGCTGTCAAAAGTTTATGCAGCGCAATATAGCTTACTGCTTTTTACTCTCATGAAACGACTTGCAATTAACTATAATTTTGTTATGAGATGAAATATCCTATATATGCTAATTAACACGAAATAAATGCTATTTAAGATCTCAAAAGTGATAAAGTGAGCTATTATGAGGCTCGAGAAAAGCATTTCAGCAATCAGTACCTCATCAGAAACATTTTCTATCAACGACTGCCACCTGTTGGTGATGATATGTCATGACAACTTAATTGTATGGCTCTTACATCCAATCGCAGGGTAAATGGTTTATATACTTGTAAAGTATTCTATTTGGGGAACTCATTTTGTGGTTGTAAAGTACAAAAGCTAACAATTAACAATGACTATATTTTATTGAGTAGTTACAATTTTGGTGGCATTGCAGTCATAAATTGATTTTATGAACGAAGAAACGGTTCTTTTAACATTTTATTGTGCATTTATTTTTGCATCTTGTTTTATTTAAAGTGCATTAATTGCTTTCTAACTTGTGGTTGTAATAAATGGCAAAAATTGTTCTGTGTGCGTTGTTAGTATTTATCAATAGCTCTAATTCCGGTCACACTGAGTCGCTTACATCTACAAAGGAAGCAGTTACTGTAATTATAATATGCTTGAGCACATATTATCCAGAGTGTGTTTATTGGCTGCGAATAGTGTTAGATAATTAGCAGGACTTCAGAACACCTAGTCGTGCTCTCTGAAGAACGGCACATACGTGAGGAAAAACTTGTTCTTAACACACAGAAGGTAACAGTCCTAATATACAGGAAGCCTAGTAGGGGGGTCGGCTCTAGTCCTGCACCACCGTCTCACGGATCCCCTGTGGTACCTATTCATTTGGAATACACTTTGCACTTAATCTTGACACCTCATCTCTCACCAGTACACACACAAGTCGGGTCAAAGACAGGTTTGCATAAAGTCTACAGGGTCTCCAAAAGTCCATGGCTCACAAAGTAATTAACACGCCCATTAAACGTCTTGGGAAAAGAGGCTACGTGCAGGGGCGTCATGCACTTATCATCATATGTGACACACAGCAGTCACCACAATCTGTAAAACTAACATAAGCATATTGGTTTTAATTTAATCTTTACTTTACTTTCCTTTATATTCCCGAACCTGTTAATTATATGATGAAATATATTTTATTTTCAAATAAATACAAAGTAGCCCTATGTTTGTGTAGGCTGACTACGCATAAAACCAGTTTTTACTTAAGTATGGATGTCATGTTACAAAGTATTTTTAATACGACTGTGTATTTAACGTGAAATAAATATATATATATATATAGTTAAGAGATCATTTCCATTATCAAAGACCATTATCATTGATTTCAGTTTAGCCAGAGTTTTGAGAACTCTCGATAACTCCCATTATAATCACTGAAGATGTTTACACTGTGAAATGAATCTCTAAAATCTGCACATTATTGTTTTTGGTCAGAGAATTCGGCAGAGAGCAGGGCATTTTAGCGATGACTCATCTGAACGCCTCTGATTGGCCACTTCATTCATTCGCTCAACAGAATTGTGCGTGATTGGTTGTGATGCAGCTATTTTTTTGTCTTTTGGAAGCAATATTAAAAATCCACTTGGCTCAAAAATATGAGGGGCACTGCTTCTTGCTACGTATAATTGAATAATTAAAAGAGATTAAATGTGAAAAATATGGCTGGGGTGATCTCTATTTTTGGTGGTTACAGTGACATTAATTTATGCTTCCAAACGGCACTTTGCGTTTAGTGCACGTGCATAGCCTGTATGTAGCCTACTGTTTGTTTAATCTGTTTATCTACTTTTAAAAAAGCTGATAGATTTAAAAAAAGTTATTTTTCCCTCATGAATTTATAATTTTTGTTTTGGATGATGTCGCCCAATACACCTCGCGTTTTAATGGTGACGTAAAGACGTATAAATCAGTATTCTAAAAAGGATCACCTGTCTTCAGGTGATGTGTGGACACATACAGGAGAGACGTAAGGTAGGCTGTTTAACAACTAATTAGCACATATTTTTAAAGTTTAGTTTTGTCAGTGTGAGTAAGATCAAAATAATTTGTCAACAGCATGTCCTCACCCGGTTTTACTGACATCTTCCATTGCGAAGACACTCAGCACTCAAAGGGGCCGTTCTCATACATTGATGATGGGCTAAATGATAGTTTGGATGGGTACGTTAATGGATAAATTTGTAATATTTTTGAAAATATAGCCTATGAAAATAACCATTCAGGGAAGCTTTTTAAACAGGCAGTAGGCCTATTTCAGATATTTGTTTTGTTTGTTATGAAAACCGAAACTGCTGTTTTTCAGGAGTTCAACCGAGTTGACTGATGTTTTTGAGGAGGATTTCTGTGAAGGTGATCTCTGGATTCCTCCAAATGATGATTTGACACACAGAATTGCTGCCCAGCTGGAGAACTACCTTTCTGATGAGAATCTGGCAGATGATGCTTTTTTGCTAAAACATGTCCAAAGAAACAAGATGGGTTATGTTAGTTTAAAGCTGCTGACATCGTTCAAGAAGGTAAGATCAAATAACCAACAACATCTTGATCTGATTTAAAGTGTCACCATGAAATAAACTGTGAAAATTCACATGATGCATCAAAACTCATTACAAGTAACTTTTCCTTTTAGTCTGAGGACAATTAGATCCATATATATATTGAAGGTGCACAGTGTTACGCAAATTTAAGACGCCATCAAGGTAACATAATTAATGGTTGTGTTAATTTAAGGCCACAAGATGTAACCTAAAACTCTAATTTACGTAACTAATAAGAAAAAAAACAAAGCCGAAATGTAAAGTGTGCTACACAGGGATATCTGCAGGTATTTTCCACCGTAAATAAGATGACTTGTTCTGGTATATAGTAAGAGAACATAACATTTACCAACCAATACTTGTAGTAAATATTAATATAATTTGTGTGTGTGCTTCGATTTCATAGATTAAAGATCTCACACGTGACTGGCGCACAACCCTGGCGGCAGCAAGAAGGTCTCCGCAGCTGGAAGTGAATGAGATGGCAACCAAGGTGCGACGAAGGACCCCGGTACCCGACTGGCTCCTGTGCATTCCCACGAGCAAGCTACTTCTGGCCTGGAACTTCCTAGATGGTGTAGGCCCAGTCAAAGACGAGGTAAATGGCTCACCGGGTGTGGAGCAGCTAGGCATCATGGAAGCCGCAATGCGGGTGTTTTCTCCCTATGGCACCATCTCCTCTCTCCGCATTCTGCGGCCGGGAAAAGAGATCCCTACGGAGTTGAAGCGCTATACTAAGAAGCACCTGGAACTGGGGCACAAAGTGTGTGCTGTGGTGGAGTACGAGTATCTGGAGGGCGCGCGCAAGGCCTACGAAGCTCTGAAGGCAGAAGAGCAGCAGCAGGGAGGAAGGGGCGTTTGTGTGGTCCTGCTGGGAAGCCGTGGCACCCGCAAGCCAGGATGGAGCCAGGGTCTAGCGGAGGAAGAGTCCGAAGAAGGCATTGATAATGAGAGTTTGAAAAAGCCAAACAGAAAGTCCAGGCGCTTCCTGTATTCTCTGGAGGATTCGGCTGTTTGCAGCTCTTCAGAGTCCGATTTTGCCCCTGCTTCGCCCCGGCCCAACCGCAGAGTATCCCGCCCTCAGGCCCTCTACGGCAGCCCCCTCGCCGTCCCGCGTGTATCGGCTTTCCGCTCTGACCCATACAGGAATCCCCTTGCCAGTCCCGTAGGAAGCCCTCTCCTGCCTCGTAAGCTTTTTCCCTGCAGTCATGTGACTTCTCCTCTGGCCACTCATCCTTTCAGCAGCTCGCCCGCTGTAGCTGGTACATCCTCCTCCGGCAGGTACAAGGGCTCGGGCGAGCTCTCCCCAGACGACGTTGTCTTCACAAGCAGCCCTTGGGTCCAGAGACGTAAACATGCCGCCCAGGTCATTCAGCCTGAGATGGGCGACTCTGTGGCACCCAATCAGATAATGAGGTCTTTAAGTGTCTCAGTTGTTCGCCAGCCTGCCGGCCCTGATGGGACCAAAGGCTTTCATAACTGCATTGGTAGAGGGAAGGTGCTGCTACCACACTGAATGCATTATTAGGTCTTTTTCCTCACTGAGTCCGTATGAGAGCAGTGCAACAGAAGTACTTTTAATGCAACATGATTACTGACCTGCTTATTTGTCCTATTAGTGAAAATGGAAATAATGTAAAAAAAAAAAAAGTATAATTATTGAAATAAAGATGAATTTGTACTCTAATTTTAGTGAATGCAGTTTTATTTTAATACAGTAGATGATTTAACATGTTTGTAACACTGAGCTAATCAGGCTTTAAGATTCACTCATGGTCTGTTGTAGTCATTTTTAATGCTCATTGTAGCCAGTTTTTGGAAATGCTTATCGCTTTCATACAGCACACCTTTCGCGGGGAGGTTCTTGCTTTAATTTGCGCAAAGTGTTAGGAAAAAGTACACACTTGAGATATTTAGCACTGAAGAATAACAAAATAATTTATTAGGATTTTTCAGAATAAATAACTCCATTGAACAAATAACCATCAGTATTTTAGGCACTGCTTTACTTTATCTGTAGAGAAAAAATGTTAAACACACTTCTGTACAGGGCACTAGCAAGACAAATATGGCATGCCCCGGTATGTAACATGCTGCTGAGCAAAACCACATGTAACTCTTAAAACGAACATGAAAAGATTGCGTAACCATCACATCTTAACAGGACACATGACACGCTGTACATGAATAATGCCCCATCATCAGTACACTCACTCACTACATTATGGCTCCCCTCCATATGGTGAAATATGAGAGGCTTGCATAGACTTGATTTTGCTAGGCCGAATTAAATAAACTAAATGAATTTGGAAAAAGGCCTATACCATATCTACATGTATTGGCATCACATTAGAACTGAAATAACAGCAAATAGGACAGCTGATTTATGTATGTAACATGATTGATTCAACCCAGAAAACGACTATACACGATTAAACAAAAAATAGTTTTTCAGCCACGAGTTTGTAAAGCAACAGCTTTAGCTTGCTCGGTTTATCTGGTGGCGCGCTATTTTAGGAGCTAGCTGTTTTATTAAGGGAGGCTCTCAGAGAACAACTTCACTGCATAGATCATTTAATTATATACATGAACCTTAAATTAAAGAGTATGCTTGGGTTCTCTCTGTCACCAGCAGCAGCCTGGAGCTTCAGCGCTGAAGCACAACTGCACATTGGTGTTTTTTGTGGATTACTCCCACAAGTCATGTCTGATACTTGTGCGTTTCCTGGACATATTTTTTTTAACATCAGCAGAAGAAAACATTTTTACAGTTTACTCTAATATATATATCTAAAAACTATCAACATGAAAATTAATAAACATCATAAAAAAAAAAAAAAGGTTCTTATTTGAAATACCTAATGCATTACCAAGCATTACTGTAAAGTTGTTCTATTTTCATTTCATAAAAACATGTCAAAGTACTCACACATGTAAGGAATAAAAAATGCAGTTAAAGGGATAGTTCATCCAACCCAAAATTTAGTAGACATATTTAAGTGTTATTTTAATTATTAAACTAATAAATAATACAAAATATTCAATGTTAGGATTTACATGATTTGCTGAATGTGTATTTCTGAGGAACAATACACTTCTTAGGTATTTAGCACTTCAAATAATTAGAATTTTTCAGGATAAATAATTAGATCAAACAAGCAACTGTGATTTTTTAGGAACTGACTTATCGAAGTAAAAATGTAATGACTGAAATTCACATTATAGTCCAATGACTTTCCCTCCTATGAGAGGGTTTTTTCTGTCATCATTAGGACTCTTAAAAATAAATGCTGTGAAAGTAATACAGGTTTAGAATCTGTCAGAACATGACATGAAGTTGAGCAAATCACCAAATTGAAAATATGGGTGAGCTATACCTTTCCAGCATAGGTATGCAAAGTATTGTGTTGCATTTTAATATGGGAGTTTGAGACCAAGGGTCAAAT